>OX451216.1:133909011-134262503 GCA_949628195.1 Phasia obesa | reverse complement strand
AAATTGATAAATGGATATTGCTGCCTCTGCCTATCATTAGCACTTTTTTCGATAGCGATTATGGTAAGAAAGTAAAGAAAAATAAAATAAGACGTCTCATGCGATCGGTCTTATATTTCACGTGTTGCTCGTAATGATTGTTACTTGTTTCTATGGTACTTTCATCTTATGAATAAATTAACGAGATTTAAATGAGAATTCTAATCCACTCTAGATATGACCTAAACTACTCTTAGTTCCTTTTCAACTAAAGGCGTACCGTGAAGTCCGTGCATCTTAAATATCGAGAAATATGTGTTCCACGCTTGATGTACTGTAGAGTAGCAACAGACGCCTAGTTCGATGGTCTGGAGAAATCTTATTATATGGAGAAATTAAAAAAAGACACTAGACTAAGTGTATCGAGTTTCTTGAGTTTCGAGTTTCTTGAGTTCTTGAAATCGTGGATAGCTTTATATGAACTTCTATTTTTTTTTAAATTTTCATAAAGATAGTATACAATTCTATACTTGTCATTAAACAAATAATGATTCTTAAGGGCCATTTTACACTATAATACAAGTAATACTACTTTTAAATAAAATGCCAGCCTAAGTGCTGTTAAAAAAAATAAACAATAATAACTCATCATGTCAGGCTTACATTTTCCTTAGAAGTATTAATACTTGTCTGATAGTGTGCAGGGGTCTGAAATAATAATTTGTCTCCTATTTCTTCACTAATGTTATTTCTATTTATTTTCGAACTAGCTGTGCCCACACACTTTGTTTGCGTCCTGACAATATTTTGTTCGATTTTGCTTTGAAAGTAATCTACTACATATTTTAAGACTCCTTCGTATTTACTTTATATAAAATCCCTGGATAAAATTCTAAAAGATTGTGTAAAGCTCTGTAAAAGGTGTCTAAAATATTTTAATAAAAATGTAATTCCACAAAGTAAAAATACAAATCAAATACAAATTTTATTCAATTGGCTATTTGGCAGTAGGTAATTAATATTTTATCATTATTTTAAAACAGCGCCATCTGTTGCGCAACCGTGTTTAAAATATCTCGCTTTAAATTTATATTTTGTCATTATTTACAAATAGCGCCATCTGTTGCTCAACTGTGTTCAATATAACGCGCTTTCAAAAATAAAAGATGCCTTAAAGTATGCACTGCTTTTTCTCCACTTTCTCTTGGAATTAAGATATTTTTGCGAAAAAAAACTATATTGGAATCAGGATACTAAGGAGTTACTCCTTTTTACGTGATGCGAACACAGACAGGAAGAGAGAGAGATAATTTGTTAAGTGACAATTACATTAGCCAATTTTTCTCTTTTCTTTTTTAAAATTGCATTTTTGTTTATATCGTGTAATTTTGTTGTACTTCATAATCAAAACTACTAATAAGGGGACAAAAAGAAAGAATTGCATGGACAAAATTTTAAAATTTTTTGTGTACCTTTTTATTGTTATTTTAAATTCATTTAAATTAACGTTTAATATTATTGTTTTATTTTTGTTAATTAGTGAAATAAAAAATTATGCAAACAATTAAATATTAAATAATATAATGAATAAAATATTATTAATAAATGAAAGTAAAACGATAATTTTAAATTGTAAATTAGAAATTGAAAATTGTATTGAATATCAAACTTTATCGCCGAATTTATATGAACATATGTATTTAATCATTATCATTATTATTATCATTGTCATTATCATTATAATTTTTATTATCATTATCATCATCATTATCATTATTATTATCATTATCATTATCGTTATCATTATCATTATCATTATCATTATCATTATCGTTATCATTATCATTATCATTATCATTATCATTATCATTATCATTATCATTATCATTATCAATATCATTATCATTATCATTATCATTATCATTATCATTATCATTATCATTATCATTATCATTATCATTATCATTATCATTATCATTATCATTATCATTATCATTATCATTATCATTATCATTATCATTATCATTATCATTATCATTATCATTATCATTATCATTATCATTATCATTATCATTATCATTATCATTATCATTATCATTATCATTATCATTATCATTATCATTATCATTATCATTATCATTATCATTATCATTATCATTATCATTATCATTATCATTATCATTATCATTGTCATTATCATTAGTAAAAGCAATTGTAATTGAACAAAAAAAATCTGTAGCATAAAATGGTAATTAAATTTTTTTTCATTAGAATTGTTTACATTTAATGCCAATGAAAACTGGCTCATATAGTGTTTAAGAGTCAAGTGTAACCGATGGCGCTATCAAAAATATCCTTTTTTACTTTTATATTAACAGAAGAAAAATTAAATAAGCTTAATGCTGTAAAGCTTAATTTATTATGCAACATGCAAATTAATTTTATTAAAAGAGAAAATTCTTAACTAAAACATGAATCAAAATTTTTAAAATTTTCTAATGAATAACGTGCTTAGTCATGATAAAACTTGTCTGTCTTTATTAATAATCGTATTAAATGTTGCAAACACAAATTTTTTTTATTCAAATGTTGACAAAATCTACAAACTCACTTAACAAGAAATAATCTTCAAAAAAAAAAAAAAAAAAATCAATATTTAAGCCATTAAATCACAAAAAATTTAAATCTGGTGACAATCGGTAACCAGTTTTTGCTTTATTGAGCAATTTTATGTAGACTTTTTTATTTTATGAATAGAATAAATTAAAACCTAAACTTAACAATCTAAGCTAAGAAACGAACAAAAAACGTGACTTTAACGAAAACACGAGATTTAAACATTAAACGAGTCATTTATTCCCTTTAAAAATAAAATCAAAGTTTAACAAAATAAAACTGTTGAAAAAAAGTTTTTTCTTGAAAAACGAAAATTATTAAACTCATAAATAATTTACAAATGTAATTAACTTAAAGCGGTGTATATCTTTGGTTGGTTTTTTATTAATAAATAAAACTTTATTTGTTTTAAATAACTCAACAGCAAATGTGAAATAAAATTTAACTGAAACATGCACAACTTACACGAAAACCCAGCAAACAATAGGGTTTGATCTTTGATTCCCCAGCTAAATACTAATCAATCTGACAAGGTACCCAAAATTCTTTAATGTTGCATTATTTTTTTATGATTTTATGATCATATATGATCATCGTTCACGATTTTTTGTTAATATTGTTTCTTTTTTATTTTCTAACTTGACCACAGGTGGAAAGTTTGTCATTCCGTGTGTAATTTCTACAATATTTATTTCCACTTCCTCATATAGTGTATATATATTCTGGATACTTATACACAGAGAAGTTGATTTTACGATGCCCTTCTGTCTTCGGGTTGAAATCAACTTTACCCAGGCACCTGAAGAGTTACAGAAAATTTAAGCCCACCAAACTGCCAGGCATAATGGAGAAAATTTTGGTATTGCAATTCAGCAACATCAAACCATTCCAATCGAGGCTGCGGGCAAAAAACCACGCCCACCTATATTTTTTACGGGTGTTTTCATTTTTTGCTTTTTTTGTTACTAAATTTTAGACGGCACCAATAGAACGCATAGAGATCTCGGGTGGCAATAACCCTCTTGGGGGGGGTTCGTAACTTTGTGTTTGTTTTTAGGTTGATAGGGGTTTTTACTTTGATTCCTATTAAATGCCTTTATAGAAATCAACAAACATAGAGAGCCAGAGGTGGCCACTGGAAACCAGGAGCGTTTAGTGGGCTTCTTGGGAACAGGGGCAATATGGGTCAAATTTTTTTAAAAGTTTTTTCTCCTTTAGTCTGAACATTCTAAGGCAATATGGATTACAGGGCGTTCCTATGCAGCCCTACTTGTTCAGGTTAGTTTAGATTTAGGCTCAATTGATGTTTTTGAATAATTTTTTTGAAGTTAAACTTAAAACTTCTGAAATGTCCAGAAATTTTTAAAAACAACGTTCGATATTGCAAAACAACATCATACATTTTTAAACGTGTAATTTTTTTGTTTGTTGGGTTAAAGTAAATTTTGAACTTAAAACCAGTTTAAAACTGGTAACAAAAACTTCAACACACATGAAGAAAAATAATTTTAGCAAAACAAAAACTGATAAATTTGCAACACAAAAAAGATAAAATAAAACGAACACAAAAACAACAAAAAATGCAAGAAGTCATGAAAAAGGCCATGGCAAAACGAATTAAAATAAACTACCAAAATCAGCAAACAACTGAAAAGCTGCTGCTTCACACAACCTCTATATGTTCTTGCAAACAGAACCTCGAACATCCTCATACACTGCAAAAAAAAAAAAAGAAAAACAACAAAAAACAACAAAAAACATACTCTCAACCTGTTTGCAATTCTCAAGAAAAGCTGAAAGAACAAAAAAAAAACATTAAACGTTTTTATTTTCTTGGATATCGTTAGTTAGGTTTCTTTTAAGAAGGTTAACAAATAAAAAGTGATAATAAAGATACGAAAATATACAGAAAGATTTCTGAAAATATCGACAAGTAAGACAACATCCACAAATTTAATCATAAAAAAACAGTTCCTGGATTTTAAAAAGTTCATAAATAAATTGAAAATGCTAACAAAAAGAGGTTGAATGAAGAAAGGTAGAGAGGGAGAGCGAGAGACTGCAGAAGAAAAAAGGTCAGGTTTCGTACGGATGCCACACACTTCACAAGGTTCCGCTAAATTATGATAAAAACGTGGAGGTAAAAATAAAAAACAAAAAAAAACAGCAAATTAAACACACTCACCGCTTAAAAACACACACTAACAGAAATGTTTATATGATTGAAAATTTTTTTTTAGCGGCAAGGTGTTTCAAATTGTTGTTAAGAAACAACAACAAACAGTGTTTTAAATAAACGTCTGGCTTTAATAGGAAGGTATCGACGAAAGCTTTGATTGTTTTGGGCTTAAATAGGCACCTTTTAAGTTAAATATGAAACATTATACGAGTAAAGGTTTAATCATTTTTCTAAGTTCGAAACATACACTATTTTAAACGCCAGCTTAAGAAAATCAGAAGCTTGTTATATTCCATAGAAATATCAAATTAGGACCAGACTAGATAGGCCAAACTTAACTTGATAAATGAGAGAGAGCAGCTTAAAAACTATTTGAATTTTTTTTAGGGTTCCGTACACAAAGTGTAAAAACGTAATCCTATTGTTTTCGCTACAATGTCTGTCCGTCTGTCCGTCTGTCAGCGCCTTTTATCTCTGGAACCGTAATAGGTAGACCCTTGAAATTTTCATAGATGATGTATAGCTCTTGCCGCTATAGCAACAAATACTAAAACTTATAGGGTGTTCCGATAGAGAGGTGTTATTCACGAATATG
The DNA here is from genome assembly GCA_949628195.1 of Phasia obesa. NCBI lineage: Eukaryota > Metazoa > Arthropoda > Insecta > Diptera > Tachinidae > Phasia > Phasia obesa. The sequence continues at coordinate 134,257,134 of OX451216.1, read as the reverse complement.
TGTTTATTTCTTGAACTGTAGGAGGCATGGACTCAAAATTTAAAAACATTAATTAAAACTTAGTCCGCTATATAAACAAGTATAAAAAAATAAACCTAAATATTAAAGGGTGTTCCGATAGTGGTGTGATTTGCTTGTATAAGGCCTAAATTGTGAACCATAATAGGTATACGCTTGCAATTAGCACAGAAGGTGTATAACTGTGTCGCTATAGTAGCAAATTTTAAAACTTATAGGGTGTTCCGATGGAGGGGTGTTATTCACGAATGTGTGTTTATTTATTGAACTGTAGGAGGCATAGACTAAAGATTTACAAACAGTAGTTAAAACTGAGTTCGCTTTATAAAGAAGTCTAAAAAAATAAATTTAAAAATTAAAGGGTGTTCCGATAGTGTCGTGATTTATATGTATAAGGCCTAAGTTGAACCATAATAGGTAGACTCTTGAAATTTTCACAGAAGGTGGATAACTGTGGCCACTATGGCAATAAATTCTAAAACTTATCGGGTGTTCCGAAAGTGAGGTGTTATTTGCCGTTATGTCTTTATTTCTTGAGCTATAAGAGGCAACCACTTAAAATTTGCAGACAGTAATTAACTCTATGTTCGCTTTCTATTAAATTAAAGGGTGTTCCGAGAGTGACGTGCTTTGCGTGTATATGGCCTAAGTTTTGAACGATAATAAGTAGACTCTTGAAGTTTTTACAAGAGGTTTATTACTATGGAAACTATAACAAATAATAAAAATTAAAGGGTGTTCCGACAGAGACATGATTTTTACTTAAATATTAAATTTTTGAACCGAATAGGTAGACTCTTCAATAATTTTACTAATTACTAATTACTAAAGGGTGATCCATCAGTGACATGTTTTTCACGTATATTACCTTATTTTTTGAACCGCAATAGGTAGACCTGATATTTTTGTAGAAAATGTATTACCATGGCCGTTATAACAACAATTCCTAAAATTTAAAGGGTGTTCCAATAGCGATGCAATTTTCGCGGATATGACTTTGATTTTAAAAAGAAAATGGTGCCCCATAAGGCATGAAAAAATTAACAACTTGAGTTTTTAAAGGCGTACTAAACATAGTAAGGAACCCTACGTGTGTGAGACTAACTCGCACTTGACTGATTTTTTTTAAATATAGTTTTCTTTTTGCATTTTATTTCAGCTCTATACAATTAATCTATCAATTACCTTCTAAACAATAGGGTTTTAACAAAGTTCCTAAAAATATGCAGCAATATTACTTTTTTAAAGTTGCCACACTATAGCAGTTATGGAACTAACGTGTACTCCAAACTAGTGCTGAAATGTGTTTAAAACTTAATAGATTATTTAGTGAGGATTAAGGGACACATTGGTATAGTTGGGAATGAAGCAGCAGACCAACTATCAAAAGGGGAGGTATGCTGTTAATTTCTGTGGTCCAGAACCCAGAATAGCGCTGGTATTACAATGGGTGGACTCATTAAACCTGAAAAGATGGACGGAGATCAGTACGTGTAGGCAGGCTCGAATGGTGCTCAAAGAGCCCATGGCCAGGAAGGTCACTAAGATATTCAGATACAATAGAAGTACTCTAAGCTGGATAACTGAGTTGGTGAAAGGTTCTGGAAACTTCAAGTATCATCTAGCCAAGATAAAAATCGAAGATGATACTTGCAGGCTGTACATGGAGGAGGCTGAGGCGGTAGCGCACATTGTGTGTGAATGTCAAGCGTAAGACTTACTGACTAATCTAAACAAGGGCGTAAGGCGTAACGACGTCTAGCGCCTAGCTTTGAACATACCTAAATAAGAACGCAACGTTTTGTAATAAACAGTAATGTTAACATATTTTGTTTAGTAAAATCTAAAAAATTTAATTGCAAAACAGAGATAAAATTGCTAGATAAAGCAGAAAATAGCTAAATGGCACCACTCTTACACAAAAAAATTTTATTTGCAACCAACTTCACTACCTAACGCTCTGTCAAAATTGGATTTTCCAATTGCAAAGCGTTGACGCTGCACTATTTAGGTTTGCTTCATACATTTTGTTTGTACATGAGAATTTTTGACAGTTATTTTACGCCTTACGCCCTTGTTTAGGTTGAGCGATTAGGAATAGCAATTATGGTCGAGTGTGAGAAGTCGCAGTTTTCAATACCCAGATACATTTTTATGACCAAATGTTTACATAAATAAATCCGCTTGTTCATTCCCCGATCGCCTAATGTCATAGAATTTAACGAAAGTTTCTGGCGTTATGACTTATTACAGGCGTCCTGATAGAATAAATAGCCTTATTACTGTCAGAAAAAGTTATAATGCTGATAGGGTAGAGCATATGCTTTAAGACTATGATGATAAGGAAGCCAAACAACATAAACACGATTTATTGTACATACTTTCCTACTATAGTGATTTAATCTCAAGTGTCCGCAGAGAAACCTTGTGAGTGTCTATTGTTTGTGTTCAAGATATTTCTCCCTAATAACTGCTGTCCTCCTCCCTAATAATAGAACAAAGAGAAAAAGATGATACTGACGCAAGATTGGTGAAGTCGTCTACCCTCTCTCAATTCTCCTGGATTGCTGGATTGGAGTAAAACATACATCCCACGGAAATTTGGTTATACCCAGCTTCTCCAGTCAACAGGAACAGCAGTCATTAACAACATATTGGCATAAATCACCAGCCGCTTATATGAGCTTGCTGCAAAATTGCTATGTAACTGTAGTGCATGCAAATCATTTCATTTTCTAATACAGAAAATATAATGTAAATTTATTGCCTGAACGGAAAATACTCTGTGAGTAATCCCAAGCCTATCTTAGTCCCCTTTTACATTGTGCAACTTTTGTCGCTGCAATTCTTACTTGTTAAGCGAGAGGGGAGAGAGAGGAATGAAAAGGGCTACACACATGCATGTACTCTAGAAACTTGTTTTGTGTTGTCAATCGTACTTTTAATTGTAAAGTTTAAAATCTAAACAAATGTGTACATCCAAACAAATTGAAGCAATAAAAATTGCACGTTATAAACACAAATGCAATTGTAAAAAAGAAAAGTGACAAAAGTTGCATAATGTGATTCGGCAGTTATTTATACACAAGGTTTTAACCTTACCAAAGCAAGGTTGAACAACTCGATTGCCCTTCCGGTAGCCCCCTATATGCCGGAATACAGTACAATATGGATAGTCCTAGTGGAAAGCTGTTCCTTGGCGTTCTTCATTTTAGTTTTAATTAATTTGAATTGTTTTTTATTTAACCACTAGCTGTGCCCGCCACGTCGTGGGCGTCCTGACAATATTTTGTTCGGTTTTGCTTTGAAAGTATTCCACACCAATTGAAAGACTATCTTTTATAGTGCTTCAGTTATGGTTTATGTATTTACTTTATATAAAGGTGCCCATCCCTGGATAAAATTCTAAAATTTATAAAAAAATCTAAAAATTATTGTAAACCTTTGTAAGTGGTGTTTAAAATATTTTAATAACAATGTAATTCCACAAAGTAAAAGTACAAATTTCAATCAACTGGCGCCATATGTGGCGTAATAGTTTCTCAAATATCCCACTTTCAAACATAAAAAGGTGTGTGGTGAAAATATAACCGTGTTGAAAAAACCGTGTTGAAAATATCCCAGTTTTAAACCGAAAATTTTAGCACCTTTAATCCGGAAATTGCGTTTTTCACTGCTTTTTCTCCACTTTCTCTTGAAAATAAGATAGTTTTGAGCAGAAAAAGTATCCTATATTGGGACCGGGATACTAAGATACCTCCTCACAAAACTTTGTTAAAATCCATCCACTACTTTTTACGTGATGCGAACACAAACAATGAAGGAATGACAGACAGACAGACAGAAATGAGTTACTATTTTATTATATGTATAGATATTTAAAATACTGGGAATAAGAAACAGCATAGAAATCCGAGCCCTGCTAATAAGTCATGGGTATACTTTTCAGTTTCTAGTTGTGCCAAAATACATACAGTATGCCAAGAATGAGCTTATGCATTGAAAATATTAAATCCTTTTAATACTTCAGTTATGGTTTATGTATTTACTTTACATAGAGGTACCCATCCCTGGGAAATTACTCAGAAACAAAGACTTTATATAAAATTCTATAATTATTATAGAGTTCTGAAAATATTGATTAAAATATCCCGCTTTCTAAAATAAAAAGGTGCTGCCGTACTTATAAATCGGCATGCGTAAATTGCGTACTTTCTATATTTTTTCCCTATTTTCTCTAGGAAGTGAGAGAGTTTTGCGGGAAAGAATTTTCGTATATTTGAACCGTGATGCTAAGGTATCTTCTCACACAATTTATTTAAATTCATACAGTAGTTTTTATGTGCTGCAATGTGTGATCTTTTCCGTCCCTGCTCTTTCTTAGCTCTTAACCTTATGAGAATATTTTCTGCTCTTGTCATTAAATTTTTTGATAATTTTCTCCAACCGTTAAAAAACGAAAATCCGCTTAAACAGTTTTAAAGCTGTCACATGTGTAACAGAAAATATAAAAAAATACACTTGTTGACATCTCATAAACACATACTTATGCACATTTGGTTGTAGAATTGCATGTGCACAGGAGTGGCGTTACTATATGCGTATGGATGTGTTTTTGACTGTTATTTTAACCGTTTTAATATCGCAATGAAACATGTTATTTATTTCTTTTTTGAATATATTTTTGATTAAAATGACAAGTACAAGTGCTTTCATTATTTTTTTTTTGTAATTCTTAATATTTTTTTGTTTTATGTTTTAAGTTATTTTTTAATTTTTTTTTTTTGCTTTAATTAGCCTTTTTTGTGTTTTGTTAAAAGAAACTTATTTAGAAAGTTGCTTAATTTTTGTTTTCATCTTTATGACTGCGTGTCTTGTATGATTTTGAAAATTCTTGATTTGTTATTCATTTTTTTGGCAAACAGTGCCTTTAAAGTAAATAAAGTTGAAAGCGAAAATGCTGGAGGGAAAACTAAAAAGTGAATAATTATTGTTGAAAGAAAGTGTCTTTAATTAAAGGGCGTTTGATGTAGTGATACTTTGTAAAAAAAAATTGGTATATTGTTTTAGAAACTTGAAAAGAAGAATTAATTAAGAAATAAACGAATTTTTCAGAACACGCTTGAAATAACATCTATACATATGTATAATAAAATATTAACTCATATCCGTCTGTCTGTCTGCTTTTCGTTTGTGTTCGCATCACGTGAAAACTTCTGGATGGATTTTAACAAAATTTTGTGAAAAAGTACCTTGGTATCCTGGTCCCAATATTGGATACTTTTTTTTTTCACAGAAATTTCTTATTTCCAAGAGAAAAAGCAGTGAAAAACGCAATTTCCGATTTAAAGGTACTGAAAATGTTGGTTTAAAACTGGGATATTTTCAACACGGTATTTCACAGTTACATTTTCAACACACTTTTTTTATTTGTTTTTATTTTACTATTACGCAACAGATGGCGCCAGTTGATACAATTTGCATTCTTACTTTGTGGAATTGCATTGTTATTAAAATAATTTAAACTCCTCTTACAGAGCTTTACAATAAATTTAAGAATTTTTTATAAATTTTAAAATGTTATCCAAGGATGGGTACTTTTAAAATTCTGTAACTCACTGTGGTTTAATAGGAAGGTCTTTTAGTTCGGGGGTGATTAAGTTGGTACGATTCTTATTTGTTTTTTTGAAAAATTAAATCTAATATTTCTAATAATTTGCAAATTTAAAATACTTTGAGCAAAATACCTATTTTTTTTTTAAATTTGAAAATGGCTTATAGAAAAAAATGTAATACAAAACTTGTTTAAAACACGTTCACTGTTCAAGGTAAAAACTGGGGAGTGCCCCACACGTCCAATTTTTTTTTTGCATAATCGGTGTATTTCGGAGAAGCCCCAATAAATATAAATATATACATCTTTTAAAATGTATATAAATAGCTAAAAGAGTGTTTTTGTTAATAGCCCACATATAGGCTGTGGACTCCATGAAACAAAATCTTCTATAAATCGTCTTCAGAGTCCACAGGCCACATGTGAGCTGCGAATATTTCTATAGCGATTTTCTTTTTTTTTTACAGACAGCGTTATTCATCAAGACAAAATAAAACACTATTAATTAGACTTTAAGCCATAATGAGTCGAAAAGCAAAATATACGGACGAAGAATTAAGAAGAATATTAGAAGAGAGTGATTTCGAAGCTAACAAGATTTCCTCCATGTCCCAGCACATATTTTGTTTTTTATGGTCTGTTCTGTGAAGTCCAAGTCAAATAAACGATGTTCTCTCAACGTCCACAATTTTAAAGCTCTTTAAATTTGTATGGGTAAACAGCCCACATATGGGCAGTCGACTGCTGGTGCTTGCCGTTCATAGCCCATATATGTGCTGTGGACAGTGAACGTGTTAATAAACCTTTTATAACTCGAAAGTATTTTTTCTGAATATAACCCCTTGTATTATACCCTCCTCATTATTTCTTTATAAATATTCCACATCCCAGTCTGGGGATTGCGGGTTCGATTCCTACCAAACTTTCTGCAGACAAGCAAAAATAAGAACATATGTGACCCGGTCTATGAAAAGGTGGCTTATGACTCAAAAACAAAATTTCGAAAAATTAGCTGTTAAAGATAAACAATGCATTTTGTCAGTTTCTTAGTAGTTTTTCTTTTCAACAAGGATAGCGAAGAAGAAAACTACTTAATACTGATAAATAAATATTTTTTGTGCAAAACAGCTTTTTTTTGTAAAATCGTTTTTGCAGCGTTCAATCCTGCTTTTAAATTTTTCAATTCCATTTATTATCTTGATTCTGGATTTTCAATAAAATTCTGTTTTTTTTTTCATTTGTGCTCTTATTTCTCTACATTTTTAGTACACTTCTAAGCAAGTTAGGACTAGTTTTATAGTTTTCACCACGTGAAAGAGCGTTTAAAAAACTATCGAAACCAAAAAAAGTGGAAAAATTTTTTGGAGTCATAAGCCACCTTTTCATAGGCCGGGTCACATATACTTAATTTCGCATCACTATTGAAACACCTTTTTTTAGTTTTTAATTTTTTAATTTTTAGTTTTATTTTTCATACTTATTGTTATAGCGGACAAATTTTTACATACTCTGTGCATAATATTTACTTATTTTGCTTTAATGTTTTTACCTTTTCCAGCTGAAAAATTTGTGATGAGAAGAATTGCGACATGTATCAGTGGCCAGTCTGAAATCACTACAGTCGAGACTAAAAAGCTAGTGACAGTACGAGACTCAATGAAAGTAAGGTATTCGTAAATTTCCAGTCGGATACCAGAAATCATTGAGCAACGAGGGGAGTCGAAAAGGAACCCATGAAGTTGGTGTTGTTGTTCGGTTACCCCCTACAAAAAAAAAAGGAAGCGGTCTGCTTCGATATCTCCCCTACATTAATAACAAAGGGTGTCCCTATGGGACACCCTTTAATGTACAATTTTAAATTAAACACTTATTTTAAAGGACAGATTCTTTGTTAATTTCAAATGTCTGTCTAAAACGGTTCAAAAGTTTGGCCATATGCATCAATTTACATCAACTATTGAGACACCCTTTAAAATTTTAAATATTTATAAATGTTATTATACGGGACATAGTAGTGGAGATTCTGTCTAATTTTCAAGTGTTTGTCTATAACGGTTCAAAAGATAGGGCTAGATAGGTTAAATTATATCAATTATGGGGACACCCTTTAGTTTCTAAAAATTATATACTTGATGTTATAAAGGACTTAGATATACAGGTTCTTTGTAAATTTCAACCGTCTCTCTGTAACGGTTCAAAAGTTTGGCAATATACTTCAAATTACTTCAACTATTGGGACACCCTTTAACTTCTAATTATAAATATTTAATTTCTGATTATAAATATTGGACATTCTGTCCAATTTTCAAGTGATTGTCTACAATGGTTCAAATGGCTCATATATTTAAATTGACGTCACATATGGGGACACCCTTTAATTTTTAAGTTTATTTTTTATTAATTTCTGTTATTGGCAGCTATAGTTTTATACAGTTTTTTAAAATTTTATAAGGGTGCCCTTTACGGTTCATAATACACGTAAAAAACACGTATGTTGTATGGGGACACCCTTTAATTTTCAAAATTCTGAACTTCTTTTAAAATGGGACCAATCTGTAAGCATTTCCTTTCTAATAAAGAGAAAATTTTTAAAATCAGTTCAGAACTGACTGAGTTATGCGGGCACAAACATAAAAAAGCAACATTCAGACGAATTGATAACCTCCTTCTTTTTTTGAAGTCGGTTAAAAAAGAACGAGTTGGAGACCCTTTTATCAAAGACACTTGCTTTTTTTTCTGTTCGCAACTGTATTCTTCAGATAAAAAAAAAAGAATAAATCAGTCATACAAAAATGCAAAAAACTACAACAACAATTATGCAAATTTATTTTCACAAGACATACATACATATGTATGTTTTAATTTTTGCCTGTTAAAACAAAAAAGTTTGAGCTCATTACTACTATACGCGTTTGTATATTTTTTTTATTTATTCCTTAGATATTTGCATATTTTTTAATATTGAATATTTTTTTGTTAGAAGAAGTATATTGATCTTAGAAAGCAAGACTAAAGCCAACCACAACAATAAGTAAAAATAAGGAAATATGCAATAAAAAAGTAAAACAAAAATACGGACAAAGCCAATACTGCGGGGTGAAATAATTAATTAAACAGTTAAAAATGAATAACCAGAAGTAATCCAAACTTACCTTAAAGTATAGACAAATTATAATACTTTTGTTCTTAATATTTTTTAAAAATAATCCATAAATATACAGGACAGGGTGAAGAGTAAGAAAAAGTTAGAGGTTTTCTTTTCTATACAAAAAAAAAAAACTATTTTAAATTTTTTTTCCACTTATTTAATTTCGTTAAAATTTTTTTTCTTTTTATATTCTAAATATCACTTGTTTTTAATTTTCATTTATTTATTTTTTTGCATTAAATATTTTATTCATTTTTGCTTTAGAAGGAAACTTGTTTTCGGTGGCTTTTGCTGCTTTTTTGCATAATAATTCATTTTTTTTTTGCTTGAGATTCTCTACTAAAGCCTGTGTTTTTCTTATTTTTTAGAATTATATATTCTCTTTATTCTTAAAAAAAATTTATTTTGTAACTATAAATACTTCTTAAAAATTCTTATTTCTTTTGTTTCATTCACACAATATTTTTCTCTTCATAAGTTTTATTTTTATAAAAAAAAATCTTTAAAATTTAACTTCATTTTTTTCTTTAAACCGTTAAAATAAAAACGCGTAGTTCTTTTTTTATTTTATTAATGTTTTAATTCGTTTTTATTTTTTTTAACTACTTAGTATTAAGACGTTTTCGAAACACCACCAACTCGTTCAGCAGTCGTTGAAGAACTAAAACGCTTTCTTTTCTTTCGTCTTAAACTTACGAAACAGTCAAACAACTCATAGATACCAAATACACTGCAACACCTTTCAACCAAATTCTCACTTACACTAACACATACATATGTATGGACATTGATTCACATGTACCTACACTCTGGGACATTAGTTAAAGGGTAAGTAATGCGCTAGTTGCTGAATATTTGAAAAAGTGATTATATGTTTAGTTAAAGACAGGTTATTTATCTAGAACACATTCGGTCATAATAAGCGCTAAACCCTTAAAAAAATTTATTTTCGGAAAGGCAACCAGCCGAATCCTTTTTTTTTTTGTTTATAACAATTCAGAAACAGAGGCCAAAAAACTTTTTTTTTCAATAATTTAAAATAAAAAAATTAAAAAAAATAAAAATTGACAAAACAGCTAAAGAGTCAAAAATAATAAGGCGAAGTTGAAATCACCAGCATCAGCTTTTAGGATGCTGATTAAGCAGTATCATGAGTAAGCTCATCTCATAGCCGTGCTCATTAGCTCATGAGCAAGTGGTCAAACTCGAACACATACTAGCTTACTGAACATATGCCTACTCATACCATACTATTAGCGATCAAAACTCTGTTCGTATCAATGAGCTGACCGAATAAAACGAACTTTCCACACTAGTGAGAGCCGTGTTTACACGTTTCATGTTCGAAACACTCAGTGTTTTATTTTATTTCAGTAGTAGTTGTGTAGACCTTTTCGATAAGGATTAGTGCGTTTTGCCTGCACTGGTGGTTTTTTGTTTTTTGCATTTAAATGATCGTTAGTAATGTTGCTAGAAAATTCTGTGTTTTTTGTTTGTACACTCGCACTGTGGTTGTGTTTCACACAAATCATAAAACTGCTTGAACTCGCCTAAGTTATTATGTTCCGCATTTACTCATACTTATTTAAACTTACATAAGGAAACTCTACAAGCTCATCGCATTTGGGCTTCGCTGTTTATTATCTACTCATCGTTACTCGTATGCAATGAACGAGCAGACATATACATAATATTATAATGAGCGTCTTATGAGCTTCGGTGTTTGTGCTCATACAGTGATTTAATACTGATCAAAAACAGGCCATATACATGAAGCTCTCACTTTGGAAATAAATATTTGCTAAAATCTATGATATATTTTGAGTGAATGGGCTTATTACATGGGTAAGCCATTTAAATTTTGTATACAAAATTGAATATGAGGAAGCTATAAACAGGGTACAATAACATAACCATCAAAAATTTTTTTCATATTATTGTTTGTATCTTCAATTATATGCATCTAAACTAACAAAAAGTTTTTTATCTAAAGTCTAAAAAATTATTCTAAATTAACTTAAGGGCTTCTGCTGTCATCTAACTGATTGTATTTCCATAGCAGAAACTTGCAATTCCATATTGCTCCCGTTAAATATTATCTATTGCTGTATCTATAACCTGTGTCCATTAGTCAATTTTTAAAAGCCATTGAAAGCAGGCAACCTCGTTTATTTTAACGATAATTCAAAAAAAAAAATAAATCTTAAAAACGGGTCAGAGTTAGCATAATATGCTCTGAGTGTTTAATTACCAATGCGTGTAGAACGACATGGTACATTAAAAGAAATATTGCTTAATAACAAATCTGAACAGACATTTTCTTTTATTAAATTGAAAACAAAGGTTACATTTAACATTATTCTTCGGCTTTTGGGAGCTGACAGCTTTATTAGAGCCAGTCTAGTAGTGTAGGATGGTAGAATTAAGGGAGTCCATTGTAAACCTCGAAGACAAAAGTACAAGAACTATTTTTGCATCGCTTCAATACTACTACTATGAACTTATTAAGCCGTGTTCTAGAATAGACCTGACAAGAAAAGTGTAAAAATGTTTGATAAATACTATGGGGACTCTGCGCCATCAATTTCAATAAAAAGTGATTTACTGAGTTCTGTTGTAAAAGTACCAGCACATATGGCGTCAAATGTTTATTGCGCTCAAAAGAGGTCATAACGCCAGAAAAAGTCGATTAAATCTGTGGAATGATATGGGAAGACCAATCGGAGAATAAAAGCGCTTGATCTATCTAAGGTTGTAGCCATTTCTATCGATTTTATATGAATAGTTGGATATAAAAAAGTTTTCTGAGCGATGGATGCTCACACTCGACTATATATAAGCGCAACCGTGTAACTACTTAACTACTTCGGACGCCGTTTTTGGTATGTGATTTTTTATGTTCAAATACCGTTCATACTGCATTTTTTTTTTACTCCGAGTTGATGATTCGGAGTACATTCGTTTTAGCTGAAAATTACCTTCACCTTAGTTCTTAAGATTTTCTTAAATAGTTTTGACATGTTTGATATTAGACTTATGAGTCTATATGATTCTACCTTTCAAAATTAAAATTGTAATATTATATTTTGCTGTCTTTATTTTTTACGCGACATTGTCATCATTCTTTTTTGTATTCAATTATCTCAGTATCTTAAAAGTTAAGTACATTCTTCGTTATGCTGTCGGTTATATGTTTTGTATTAAGAGCGACTGCTCACGCTGTGCTCTCTTTTTTAAATTCTCCATTGTCAACCATCTGCAACATTTCGTTTTAGTTTTACTATCATGTTGTTTTGCTCTAATATAAGTGATGTTCATTCATTTGTTTTGTTGTGTGTGATTCAGTTGTTCACGGTTTTCATTACAGATCTTTTGCCCCCCTAAACTGACATGTTGTTAACGTGCTCCTCTATCAAGAGCTGCCTTACTAGCATTCAAAAACTAAGGGGAATTTTTATAAGCAAAATAGGAATAAAAGCGATGAGTATTTTAATCTCAGACTCAGCGGCTAAATCCCTGCACGACTACAAATGCCTTTAGCTACAATAGTTGTTGTGTTGACAGCAGTTACCTAATGATATACATAGCTACATAAAAAGTATAAAATTCTTCGAAATTTATACAGATAATATTAAGCGAATGTTTTTCACATAATAATATTTTTGGGTATTATTTTTCTTAAACTTGGGAAAACCTGAGATATATCTGGCAATCCTGCTCTTACCTTATTTTATAAGTTTATTTGTATGTTTTTATTTTTAATTTTATTTATTTTTTTGTTTTCGCCGTACTGGTATTATAAACTACAATACCTCTCTCGCTCTCTCTCTCGTCCTTTTCTTAAAGATCTTAAAATTTTTCAGGTGAGAATATATGGAATCGCTAAATCATCTGTGAGTTTTACAAGAAAGAGTAATGTGTTTCAATTGCATAAATTTTAATATTTTTTGAGAGTCTTGAAGTGTAAAGGTAAGGTTAGGTACTTAAATAAAAGGGTATTTTTTTGAGTGATTTGATTTATAAAGGGATTTTTTTAAGGAGGATGGAAAAATTTAGAAGTAAAACATATAGTTTTTAAAAGGTTTTTAGAAACATCAGTGTAATTTTTTAGACAATATTTAAAATTTAAAATAAAGGATTGAAGTTGTCTATACATATAATAAAACAGTAACTCATTTTCATGTCTGTCTGTCTTTCTATCTGTGTTCGCATCACGTAAAAATTACTGCTTGGATTTTAACAAAATTTTGTGAGAAGAAGATACCTTAGTAGCCTGATCCCAATATAGACTACTTTTTTTCTGTAAAAATATCGTATATCCAAGAGAAAGTGGAGAAAAAGCAGTGAAAGTACGCCGATTTTCTTTTTTCTGACCTAAAGTTACTGCATACTTAAGGCATCTTTTATTTTTGAAATCGGAAATAATATTTGTATTTTTACTTTGCAGAATGACATTGTTATTAAAATATTTTAGACACCTTTTACAGAGCTTTACAATAATTTTTAGAATTAAAGAATTTTATATAAATTTTAGAATTTTATACAGGGATGGGTACCTTGATATAAAATAGATACGAGTCTTAAAATTTGGTGTGGATTTCAAAGCAAAATCTTACAAAATATTGACAGGAAGCACACCACGAGTGTGGGCACGGTTAATGCTTAAATAAAAGGGTTTTAATAATAAATATTTCCCATATTTCGAACTCACACGTGGAACATTTTTGACAATTAGTAATGATTTTTAAGGCCAGCATGAATGAGGCCGCTGCTATCAGGCACAAAGGTAGTGGTATGCCGTAACTTTCTTGTGCATTTTCAAAAGTTCTGATTTATACCTGTTCATGGCGCTAACAGGTTCAACACTCTACCACATGTCTCTGCTAAGAGTCTGACTAAAGAAGTCCAGCGGGGCAACACAACCTTATGCCTGTTTCAAACAGGGCCGTTTATTGTTGCTTGATTTTTGTGGAAGAGAACGAAGGGCAGACTTTTGTTTGCTTCTCTATTTCGCTGCCACGGAAAGTCGCGGATTGACCGAAGGTAGTCCAGAAGGCCGACAGTTACCAGTGGACAGTCTGAGATCACTAAATTCAAAGGCATAGGCTAATGGTATCACGTGCCTCAGTGAATGTAAGATTGCCTTAAATTATTGCCTATAATCCTTGAGGAAGCAAGAAGGTATAAAAGCGACCCATTAAGGAAGAGGTCCCTCCTACATTAATAATAATAAAGACCAGTATAAAGATCTGCCTGAATCCCAGGTTTATAATATTGCATATATCTCTACACGAAAAAAAAAAAATCTTGGAGATTTGTGTAGAGAAATTTATTTGTGTATTTACATAATAGAAATAAAACATAAATAACAAATTAAAATGATTACACGTTGCAAAAAAATATTGTAAACATTGAAAATCCCCTGACCTAGCAATTATTTGAAATGCATTGTATGAAATGCATTGTTTGAAATAACCAAAGAATTGTTTTAATTGACAGAAAAAAAGTCTCCACTTTTTGCTATAACATCCCTGTAATAGACAGTTATTATGAAATATTCCATGTGCTTTTCTTTTGTTTTTTTTTTTGTACAATACCAATGGACAAGTTGCCTGAAAATTTTAAACCTAAATTTCAGGTTTTTTTCGCAACTACTTCTTATGGCAATTAAAATGCAGGCAGAATCAGTAATCAGTTCTTTATAATATTTAAGGCATATTATTAGAAGCATACTTTTAGGATTTTTTAAAATGCAGATTAAATTTTAAGGTCAGGCTTAAAGCCCAGTACGCAGCTCTACGGAATTTCAGGTTTTATTTTCTTTGCCTTTATTTCTACAAAACTAAAATTCATTATGTGGTCGTTTGTAGAAATAAAAATCATGTAGTCGCGTTTTTAAAATATGATTGTATATTGTACACAATAACATTATATAAACACAGAAATGGAAAAAAATAATATTTTAAAAGTGTAAAAAACATGAAATGTCATAAATTCCATTACCAAACAATTACCTGAATATTAGTTTTTATTTCAGTTGAAGGAAAAAAGTCTACACTTTTTGTTTTAACATCCCTGTAATAGTCAAAAATTCCATTTAGTTTTCTTTTTAGCTGCGTACTACCAAACTTAAAGTCGCCTGAAAATTTTCAAACCTGAATTTCAGGCTGTTTTTTTTACACACAATTCTTATGGCAAACTAAAATTCAGTCGAGCTGCGTACCGGCCTTAAAGTTGCCTGGAAATTTTCTAAACCTGCAGATGCAATTTTGAAGTCAGGCTAATGTTCGTTTTATTCTTTCTAAGTTGACAGCATTTTTTTTTTAATTTAAAATATTTTAAATTATTTTGCTTGCTGGGTTGGAGAAGAGTGGGCATCGTACCTCTCATAAAAATTTAAATATTGTTGTTGTGAACCTAGGGAATTATAATAGGTAGAGTGTAGAAATTTGGTACTCTGAACTTGGTCATATCAATTGTTTACTTTATTTCTTGACGATGGCGGTAGCATATCTCACCGCGTATCGCGAGTATACTAAAGCAATCAAATACCAGTCTATAGGCTGATTTTGTGATCTTAGATTCCTACTGTTTTAAAATAACCACACGATTCATTCTTAACACATAAACAACAAGATCCTTTTAAACATTTAAGCGAAATGCTGTAAATTTGATGTCATCTAACTTCCATCTCTTTTTCTTTATATCAAGTCAATCATCTCCTCAATGACTTATTATTACTCATCACCAAGAATGCTTGGCATTTGAAAAGACAACATAATATATTTTCCACTAAGAAAAAACAAAAAGAAAACTTTCATGATGGTGTATTAATACTAAAGCGTTTAACTTAACATTGTAGGAAATTTGATGAAAAAAAAGAAACATAACAATTTTTCGTCTGAGTCATACTCGTAATAAGAAAAACGTGATTTCGTGTGTATTTTATTAATTTACAGCTTCTTCACAAATATAATTTAAAGCTGCATCTAAACCTGAATCTTAAAGAAACCTTAATTTAATATTAATAAACGCTATTCCTTTTATTTCTTGTTTTTTTCATTAAATTTTTCTATTTTCATGGTTTCCTGTAGACGATGTTTTTTGATGTTTTTTAACCCATTAACGCCCAAAAAGAAACTGCTAGCAAATATCTTTTTCATTATTATTTATTGCTTTAATATGGATAAAATAAAAAAATTCATTAAAAAATATTTTTTTTTTTTTTTTTGAAAAATGGGTGTCCCTAAAGCTGTATAGACCCATTTTCTTCGAACAAAATTTTTGGTCGCACAATTTTTTTTTATTGAAAGGTATGTAAGGATAAAGAATTAAATTTAATAGGAGCGACGTTTAAAGTTTACCCTTTATTTTCAAAATTTTTTACGAGTGTAAATGGTGTTACCATACCTGTTATGTCTACGAAATTTCCTATTATTTTTTTGGTACTCAAATTACACACTGAAAAAATAATTTTTTGAACTCAGAAACACTTCGAGTGGGTCTGGGGCAATTTTCGTTCGATTTCTCACTAAATTTTACCCCGATTAAGAAAAAAAATTGAAAGGCTTCAAAGTAAAATTTTTTTAAATTTAATGAATTTTTTTCTGTACTCGACTTACATAAAAAATAACCAAATTTTCGACACGAATTCAGCTGAGGCAGAGTCTGGGAACGCTCCCTTTCGATTCTTCAGTAAATTTGACCCCAATTAAACAAATGTCGGTCCACCTAACCTTACGTCCCTTTCTCTGTCCCTCCAGGAGCTCTAATTATCTAAAGCCTGGACGCAGTGTTTTTTTGGGAGGTATGTTGGTACCGGTTCCCTGAGTTGCCTGAATCCTAAATCTGGAAAAACCGATCTGAGTTAAGGTCTCTCGAGGCCCACCCTGTGTCTTGGTACCATGGAAACCGGTCACACCACAGAGAGCCGCCCATCTCTGTAACCGGTTACTAGTGAGGTCCGTTCAAGGCTGTGGGTAGGATTAGCATTGTGGGGATAGTGTAATGTTGGTCAATGTAATGATAGATAGATTCATGATAGATAGTTGGGTAGTCTACGAACCCCTATGTAAGGGGTAAGAAGAAGCACCAGCAATTTTCATGTTCTAAAAATTGCTAATTCGTGCCAAGCTAGTCGAGGGCGCTTTCTCTGTGAGCGTTCACATATGTATGTAGTCAGGGAGTAAGAGCAGTGATTTTGTCCGCATAAATATCAGCTTGAACTGGTTGATTTTTATTTTTTGTCCGGACAAAGTAATATTATTTTTTCCTACAAAGCTGAATTGAGTTGCCACACACATCATTTAGTGTTTGTATTTGTTTTGCAAAATATTACATTTATTAGAATTGTTCGTGCTGCAGAAAACTCTCAGTAAAAAAATGGGCGAATCAAGCTTAACTGGACACAGTTTAACAAATTTATACTTTATAAAACAATTTTGCATTTTTTATTTTATTAAATATTTTTAAAATCTCTTCGAAAACCAAATAATTTATTTAAAGCAAATCGAATTGTAAAGTTCAATTAAGAGGCTATGATTCACTATCTTTCTCAGTCGTTCGATCTGTCAAAAACGTCATGTGTGCTCAAAAAGTATGATAGTGCGTATTAAGGACGGTTTAGACGATACGACTTTATGCACGTTAATTCCAAGAGGAAATAATTTCAAAATTGATCCGTGTTTAAGAAAAGAGACTAAAAATATTACGGATGTTTTGGGTTTTTTCAATTGTTTACAAAACTATCACACTGAAGAGCTTTTTTTGCGTTATATCTAGTATATTTACCCTTGAAAAGTTATCATCGCTTAGAAAAATGCATTACTGATCATATGACTTGGCTTTTGTAAAAATTAAAAAAAAAAAAAATAAAGAGAGTTTTACGATTGTCAAAATATCAACCGTATTTTCTCGCAATGTCTCATAGATTCATTATATTTTATGATTGGACGATACCTATTTTACACCATAATTTGACATGTCATAAGACTTTTGTGTTCATGTAAATCGCTCTTTGGAAATTAAAAAAAAAACTTATTTAGAGTAAATTGAATTGCAAAGTGAAATTATTGCCATGATTTACTATCATACTCAGTCATTCCATCTGTGAAAAACGGCATGTGTGCTCAAAAAGTATGATAGAGCGTATTATGGACGGTTTAGAGGATACAACTATACGCACGTTAATTCCAAGATGAAATAATTTCAAAATTGATCCGTGCTTAAGAAATTAGAGTAAAAATCTTACAGATGTTTTGAGTTTTTCCATTGTTTACAAAAATTTCTCTGTTGCCAGATGAGCTTTTTCTCGCTATATCTAGTTATTTCTGATGCGATTTGCCTTTGAAAAGTTGTCATCGCTTAGAAAAATGCATTCCTGATCATATGATGTGGTGTTTGTAAAAATAAAAAAAAAAAATAAATAGAGCCTTACGACTGTGAAAATTTCACCCGTATTTTCTCGCAATGCCTCACAGATTTATTATTTTTTATGTTTAGACGATACTTATTTTACACCATAATTTTACATGTCATAAGACTTCTATGATCATGAAAAACGCCCTTTAGAAATGTGTGTATGTGTGACAGAGTTTTTGACAGGTCTATACCCCTGCATATAATATTGGACTACGTGGTCCATTGTAACTGAAATGGACGAGCTACAACATGGTCCTATGTTATGCAGTCATGGACCATAACAACAAGAGTTTGTTGTTAAACGACAAGTGTTCGCGTTTTAACGATTGCATAAAGTGTTGCCAAGAGCTGTACAGTTCGTGCAGTGTGTTCCATCGTGTAGTGACATAGAGTAGTTTTAAATCTACTCCCTTGTAATGCAAAGTTGGGTTATATGGTCCAGCCCTAGGATATGGTAATGTTAAATGGATCATGTTTTTTCTATGCACCTGGGTTACCTTTGGACTAGTCCTAGTCCCTTATGGAATATACTTTACATGCGTGTATGGACTAGTCACGTTATCTTCAGGGACGATATCAAGGCGAATTTATATAAGGTGGCATCGCCGCGACAACAAATGCAACACCAAAAAAATACCCACATGCATTTTGTTGTTGGTTAAATGTACGACAAACGTCAAAAGCACTAATTAAAATATCACATCCAACAACTAAAAACACTTCTTTCTTACATTTTCTGTTAGTATTTTGTAATATTTTTAATGTTGAAATATTTTTTTTAAATAATTACAATTTTATTTCTTTTTTTTTTCAAATTAAAAAAAACGAATTTTTGACAGCTACCATGCTCAAAAAAAACTAAAGCAAAAAATAATTAACTTCACATAGTAAAATAGATTCGCCTTGTACGATATGACAATGTTTTGAAAAAAGTCATAAAAAAATTTTCTTCAGGCGATTAAAGTTGTCAAATTTTCTCTTTGTATAATAGTGTGGCCACTATATAGTAATTTTTAAACGATTTTTTTAATAGAACATTATTCTGTTAGATTTTTTGTGATTAAATCGTAGTGCATTCTGGTATTTAAAAAGACTAAAAACAACCCATACATTTTTTATGGCACCTTGTACGCTTTACTATAATAAACATAAACCTTTTAGAAGATATATTTGTCTTTACTTTGGTAAACACGGTTTTTTTCAAGTTGCTATCTGTTGAACAGTTGTTCTCATATGGGGGTAGTGAGCGTTAATGGGTTAAGTGAAAATCCATTATCATTAAGTAATTTGTATTTATTCTTTTACAATATTTGTTTTTTTTGCTGTTTTAATTTTATAGTATTAAAACCATAAGCGTTTAAAAATTCACGCTTCACAATTTTTCGTATTTATAATCTTCAGTGCGTTTTAAAACAATTTGATATAGAAGACCTCGACGTTTTTTTTTTTTTTTTGTAAAAAACTCCATTAAGCAGACAGCGGCAACTGTGTTTGCATTTCTTTTTTTTTTTTTTAATAAAGTGCGGTTGGTTTAATGGATTTTATTGTATTATTTTTTTTTTTGTGATATGTAAACTATATTTATTTTAAGGTCTGTTAGATTATTAAGACGCTACCCTTAGCTGAACTCTATAGTCATTACTTCGAGTTTGGAAATTTTAAGCTGACGTCATGACCTCTTTTTATCGCTAAGAAAATTAAAAACAAAAACTAAAACTAAAAAAACCAGCATCCGGTACCTAAACACAAAAACAAACTGCAGCACAATTTAAAAAATTTTAAAGAATAAAAATACATTGTATTTTAATCTTTATTCAGGAAGTTTCTTAAGAATTTGAACGCTCTATATTACAGTTTTGTAATAAACATTGTAGTTTATGAGCTTTTGCCTTTTAAGATATTATGCGGCTAAAGCGTTTCGCTTTATACAAAAGAATGTGCAATTTTATAAGAATTTTAAAAACTTTGAAGGGAAATAAAAATATACAAAATGAGCGTTTAATAAAAAAAAAACAAAAACAAAAAATTTTATTGAAGCAAAAAAAAAATCAGCATTTATTATGAAACTGGATTTAAAAAGTACTTAAATGTAAGACAATGCACAATGGGGCAGAATCATAATATTTTAGAAACAAATAAGCCTTGCTCTAGAGTAATACAGCCCTCCTTTACTTATATTAATCTATAGCACTAAATCATCGGTGAAGCAAAATATTATTAAAATCACTATACAGCTTTAAAATTAGTGTGCCTACTTGTCACCAGAGGCACTGCAAAACTGTGTAATATGGTTTTTCCTAGGCTGAGGTAGCTCAGTCACGTCCAGGGTCTACTTACGGATCCTTAGTGATCTTAAGTGATAACAATATATTTCTCTTCATTTACTTTTCTTTATTTATGTACAATAATTTATTGTACTACGATAACCGACTCACAAAAAATCGACTGATGTGACAAATAGCAGGTTCGATAATTTGCAGGTTCGGGTGACCTGGATCGATAATCTTGGTGATAACTAGTTCGTAGATTCAAAAAATAGTGTGCAATCCAGAGTTGCCAAAACTAAAGCTTTTCTCTATTCCTTTATTTCAACTGTCTTACCACTACTCTACTCTACTCTATCCCTTTCCACAGCCTCTTTTTCGTGAAAGCAGGTTTGTTTAAAGGGGGCTTTTTGGAATCTGGTAAATCTGGGGTTGCGGTTTTACGGATTTTTCGAAGATGAATGTGGGCACCGGTGCTGGAGTTGACATTTTAGGAACTAGGATATGCATGTCTTATAGGATCCCAGATGAATGTAGTGTGTTCCAGACAGACATCCTCACGGTGCTGAAATCCACCGAATTGGTGTATGGGTATGTCTTAGAAGGCGAGGTCACTCTATACGTCGACAGCCCAGCGGCACTTAAGTACCAAATCCAGGCTAATAGGCGAGTGATAAAAGGCTCTCAATGTGCTGACGGACAAGTATAGGGTTAGATTGCGTTGGATTCCGACTCATTGCAATGTTAAGAGCAACGATGTTGCTGACGATCTCGCAAGATAAAGTAGAAACGGCGAAGTCACCGATTAGTTACTATCATAGGCTACACTCCGATTGGGTAGTAAGGAGAACTAGTCAGTCCTGGGGAGACAGAGAGTATTGTTGGGTGTCACGGACAATATCGCAGAGACTAAACGCGGCAAAAACTTAGCTACTAATTTAGATAGAGTAGTATCGGTGAAGCCATCGATTAGCCACTACTGTAGACTCCTGTCCGACTGGGCAGTAAGGAGAACTAGTCAGTTCTGGAAAAATAGGGAGGATTTAAGATTCTCACGGCCAATATGGCTCCGACTGGACGCGGAAAAAAACAAGCTACTTCTGGGTATGAACAGAAAAGTTCTAAGAACAGTGATAGGTGTGATCACTGGCCATTGTGACATTAAAACAAGTATCAGCAGATGGGTTACCGATACATCGGATTTTTGTGGAATGTGCAAGGACGAGGAGTAGTTGAAAACTATAGAGTACATTTTGTGTCACTGTCCGGTATTAGAAGGCCGCATACATACTTTGATAGCTAGGTGAAATATTTCACGACGGGCTAGACGACATCGCTCGGTTCAAACTGGAGGATGTCGTCGGCTTCATCAGGAAAATCAGGTGGCTGAGTGATAGGTAGCAGGATGCATCATATATTATTTCTTTTTCTTTTCGTTTAAATTATGTAGCTAGGTGAATGGACTCGAGTAGTCTCCGAGTGGAGGGGCCATTTGTGGCACAACACTTCTTAACCTAACCTAACATAGGGACTTGAAGACAAATAGAAAAATAAAAATATGTGCTAATTGAGTGGTCTGGTTAGCACTCGTTTATATATTACTGATTTATCTAAAAAAATACATTTATTTTAACCCACTGTGCAATTTCTTCTCTCATTTAAATTTTACTTTTTGTAATTAGTTATCTTAAGCAGGTTTAAGAAAGGTGTTTATTTTTGCTTGTTAATTTATTTTTATAATTAAAATTACTTTATTTATGTGCTTTTAAGGGTTTACACAAAAAAACTGCTCAACAAATTACACCTACATTCTATATCACCCTAAAATTAAAATTAATTTTAATAAATAATCTCTGCTTATCAACTAAAACCATTCCTTTTTTAAATATTTAACAACCACTTGAAACTCGAACAATAAAAACATAAAAGAAAAAGTGAAAAGTCTACTTTCGTTAAGCCAAAAAGAAAAAGGAATCAAAAATAGTCACTCTCAAAAGCCATAAAATTGTTACAAACTCTTGCGAAAGAAAACAAAAAATCTCTTCAAAAAAGAAAGACACACTTAAAATCAAAAAGGAAAAACAAATAAATAAATTTAGGCCTACGATAATCAGACAGAAAATAAGGTATTGAACCTAGCTAACAAGCGACAAAGAGAATTTTACGATGTGCAAACGAATCATATAAAAAAGCAAACATCAAACAAAAATACAAGAAATTAAACAAAAAAAAAAACTAAACAAATCTAAAAAAGAAAGAAATTCTTACCTCCCTGCAATTAAAACGTTTACATTGACAGCAAGTTGTAGCGTGTCACAGATCTAAAGATTTTTACAAGCAGATAGATCTCTTTGATGTAAATTTTTCTGTTGTAATATTACATCAACAAAACTCAAATACTGACGTGTCAATGCATTAGTATTCTTATGATAACATTAATAATAATGGTGTTGATGACGATGATGATGATCATGACGATATTTATCTCTAATGTGATGACATTATATTTTCTTGAAAACTTCTAAAGAATAATTAAACATTAAAAAATATTTCTTAACTGATTTAAATTTTTTATTTATAAAAATGACAGATTATAAAGGAAATGTGAAACCATCAAAAGATCTATTGCATGTTATAATGTTAGAGAAAAAAAAACATAAACTAAATTACGAGAGACGATCCGGAATTATATTTTTTATTCGAAAATTAGGTTATGGCAAAAATGAAAGAGGGAGTAGTGCTTGTGCACATTCTTATTCTTAAAAGAACTGTAACATTTTTATTTTTTGGCAGCCACAAAGTTACGCCTACACGCAAAGAAAAACCATGGTTATGGTATGTTCACAGGAACCACATTATGTTCTCTGTAACAATATATGGTTGCGATGAACACATTTTAGTTGTTTGTAACATTACTTTGTTCCCGGTAAAAAAAGTTTTGTTTAAAATTTTATCAATAAATGTTTACTACGTACAAAAAATTCAACATGGTTGGTTTTATTTAATGTTTCCACAACCAAAGTTTTTTCGTAAGTAACCAAAAGATTTTTAAAAATAAAAATTATTTGTTAATAAAATTTTTGGGAATTTAAAAATTAATTATTTAATATTATGCTAATTACCCATAACGTTTTATAATAAAAATGCAATTTATTTGTTGGGGGAAAGAGCTAGTCCCTATACGTTTATCACTGGTTGCTCAGGCCAGATCATCAGGAAACCTTTTTCCTAATTTTAGAGAAGCCAAAAATATTCTATAAGTAATAAAATTCTGCAAAACACAATGAGAATTATGATGTTAATAGAATAATATTACAGAATATTAAAGCTTCAACAAAACACCAACAAACAAAACACGTTTTTATTTTTCCTTACTGTCCTTCTACAATTGGATGGTTTTTTGCCATCACTGAATGCAGACGTAAGGTGTGGTGAAAAGCATAAACAAGTTAATTTTGTTCTCGCAAGAGAATCGAAAAAAAAAAAACAAGTGTTGCCAAGGTTTGCACAAGCAGTTGCATATTTAGTTATTAATAAAATTTTTGGGAATTTAAATATTAATTATTTAATATTATGCTAATTACCCATACCCATTTGTTTGTTTATGTCATCGGAGTTTATTGGCTTGTGCTTTCAAAAAAGTAATAAAAAATGTATAAACAATTGTTTCGGGAATTCAATTTAAAATGAAATATTTAATTATTTCTTTTTCGCTGTTGAATTGAGCGCGTGGCAACCATCTTATCTGGATACCCGCAATTCGAATCCTCTCTGTGTGAGACGGTTTTTAGAACAGAAAAATTATTAAAAGCTCGAAATTATGAAAATCAACAGGAATAATATTACTGATGATGAAATGCTCGCAGATACAAAACGAAATTGGTCGGTGATTTAATTTACCAGGTGACATTAAAAGTGAAGATTTCTATACCTGAGCTGTAGAAACTGATGAGGATACAAACTCAACCATTGAGACCGGCGTTGATGTTGTTCTCAATCACAGTTTAAAAAAATGATTTTGGAGACAAGAAATACTTTACTTTGTACTTGAGAGACTACATGAAAAAGGTGTTGGCTGAATTGGAAAAGAAATTCCCCGAAATTGATGTCTTCAAGAACAATTCTTTACTGGTAAATCCATGAACTGCGATGGTATGGGCCATGTGCGAGTGCCGTTAAATCGATGGCTAAAGTGTTCCCTCCCTTATATCCTTGAAACACGGTTTGGAAGAAGAAAAATGCTAATTAAGCTTTTTTATCTATGTACGTGTATTAATAAAATCATCTGTTTTTTATATAAAATCATTAATAAAAAATAATAAAGAATTTTGTATTTTAAAATGTAAAAAAAACTAAAACAATAATATGGTTTCACTACAACCATAATATGGTTACCTCAACCATGTTTTTTCTATGCGTGTAATGCTCGAACAGCCCTAAATTATATAATATTTGACGTCGTTTTTCAGCACAGGCCTCGTAAATAAAGAGTTTAAATTTTAATTAAATAAATTATAGCCACTAGCTTAATTGCGTACAATTTTCTCTTGTCTTTAAGATTAATTTATTTGTTCGTTCTTCAAACCATAAATTCATTGACCTTTATCTTCATTCTTAAATCAACGACCTTCAAATGAACATTATCATACTCGTGTCACTCTTTTCGGTAGTTATTTGTTTATTGCTTTTAGTTCTTTTGTTTAAGCGTAAACCTTTCAATTTAAAAGGTTTTTTCTAGAAGTGTATCTTTAGCACGTTTTAGTTCTCAAAATAAATTTTTTGTTTTTTTTTTTGATTTTACACAAGCAATTTTTACTTTCAGTTTTTTATTATTAATGGCCATTGGGAACGGAAGAGTATAAACCGCGATAACCACAATTAAAATGTTGAATAATTTGTTTTAAACAAAATACTTTGTTATGAAACCTCATCAAATAATTAATAATTATAACATAATCTTTTCATATTATTGAAATCAAATAAATTTTAACACGCTTAATTACCGGATTATTTATGCTAGATGGATACACTTTGTTGAATGTGGCAAAAACAAATAAATCAAGTCAGAAACCTAAGTTGTATCAACAAATATCTATTTTTATAATAAAAGAAATTTAAAACGAAAAATTTGGAAAAACAATCTTTATAGCATCAATATTAATTTTTGACAGAACTGCTTATAACGCGTGATCCATTTCGAGGTTCCCTACTTTATTAAAGAAAAAAACACAGAAAATTCAAATTTAATGAAGAATGTTTATTATCATTTGGAAGAACATTTTTTGGCATTTATTTTTTTGAAGATTATGTGTATCAAATGTTGGCCGTTGCTACGTCGCAAATGGTCCAACCGTTGAATCCAATCCAATTTCGATGACTCGTTCGAGCATTTCGACTGGTAACTGGCGAATGACACGCGTGATGTTTTCCTTCAAGGACTGAATCGAAACGGGTTTGTCCGCATAAACTTTAGACTTTACATATCCCCGCAGGAAAAAGTCTAACGGTGTGATATCACACAATCTTGGTGGCCAATCGACCGACCCAAAATGCGAAATTATGTGCTCACCGAAATGTTCTCGCAATAAATCCATTGATTGATGCGATGTGTGGGAAGTGGCGCCGTCTTGCTGAAACCAAATGTCGCCGAGATCAAGAGCTTCAATTTTAAGCAACAAATAGTCGGTTTTCATGGCACGATAACGGTCGCCATTGACAGTTACGTTCGGACCGGCATCATTATTAAAGAAATATAGACCGCTGATTCCACCGGCCCACAAACCACACCTAACCGTTGTTTTTTCTGGCCGAAGTAGCAGCTCTTGAATCTCTTCTGGTTGCTCTTCGTCCCAAGTTAGGCAATTTTGTTTGTTTACATACCCATTGAGCCAGAAATGGGACTCATCGCTAAACAAAATTTGCCTCGAAAACGTCGGATCTTCTAGGAACTTTGCAAGAGCCCATAGAGCGATGCGATGTCGCTTGTGAAGGTCGAGCGGCTTCAGTTGTTGCACAAGCTGTATTTTGTATGCTTTCAATTTAAGATCTCCATACGTCAGTCCGAGCTGCTGCGAACGGCGCCGAATCGACTCTCCACGGTCTACGTGTACACTCTCAGCTACGGCCGCTACATTTTCTTCACACCGTGCTGGACATGGTCTATTCGGTCGAATATTATCCCATAATAAATGCTTGGTCTCAAAATGGGTGATGGTGTTGCGAATAGGCCGATTATGTTTATCAGTTTGCTAGTTGAGCAATGTGCACGAAACACATTCCTTACAGAACGTGAATTTTCATAATAAAGTTGAACGATTTGTAAACATTGTTCTGGTGGAAGTCTTTCCATTATGAAATACCAAACAATACTAAACAAAAATAACATGACAGCATGACACGACTCGTGATCTGTCAAAAAAGGGCTATTGAAAAAAGTATCTCTAATCACCCATTACAATTAATGAACCAATAAACAAATCAATGAAATTAGTTAATAGTCTTCGTGCTAACTTAGATATTACATTGGCAATTAAAACTTTTAAATCGGGTTTAAATAAATTATTATAGGTTCACACTTAAGTTAAGTTTGCTAGTCTGCAAGGATATTTTATCTAATGACTAAATAAATAAATAAATAAATAAATAAATCTTTAAAAAAAGTACCTAAAAAAATTCCATAAATTTATAAAAAGTACCTTTCAAAATCTTTTCTTTAAAAAAGTACATTTTATAAACAGGAAGTTTATAATTCTGTTAAGAAAAAAGGAAACTTTTGAAAAAGAGTTGCTCAAAAAGTACCTTCGAAAAGGTACTTTTAAAAAAGGTTTAAAAATAATATCTTGCAAAAAGCGTCTTTTAAAGAAAGAACCATTTTAGAGTATTTTTTTAAGAGATGTAACACAGCCAATTAATATGCCTATATTAAATGTTATACTTCCTTCGGAAAGGGATAGGGGTAGATAAGTCAGATGGTTAGTGTGATAGTAAAGCTTCGCTTCTGGCAACACTGCAATTGCACGTTATGATTATTTTTAGAACAGTATAGCAGCGCCTCTGGTGTTATTTTGGCGAATTAGTTTGAAGCATAGCCAATTTCTAATTATTTTACTTCGCCGGCGATTTAGTGCTATGTGGTAATACCGGCACAGGAGGGCGCTGTGATATGCATTATTATAAAGAAAAATTAGTACATATCAGAAAAATTGATGTTGCCACGGCTGAGTATTGAACTCGTGACCATTGCTTAGTAGTCAACGTGCTAACCACTTAAGCTACACAGCACCCCACTTAAGCTATACATTCTAAAATACTTTTTTAAATAAGTACTAAGACGTACATATTTAAAAAACTAAAAATTTGAAAATACAAAAAAGAACATTTTAGCCAAATGCATTTTAAAAGCACTTGTTAAACATAAGTACTGTGTAAAAGAGGTATTACATTTTTCGAAAATTATATATATTGCAAAGGTGTAGTTTTAAAAAAGTACCTTTTTAAAAAAAATACCTTTTTAAAAAAAGTACCTTTTCGAACTTTGAGTAACTTTGCAAAATATGCTTTCTCGAATACATTTTAAAATAAGTACCCTTTTGAAACTAGTACTTATTTAGAAAATTATAAAAATGAAATTCAAAAAGTACCTTTTAAAATATGTACCCCTTAAAACAAGTACTGTTTATTTAAGAAATTGTAAAATTAAAAATTCTAAAAAGTGGCTTTTAACAAAAGGCCTTTAAAAAGTTCTTTTAAAAAATTATATTTAAAATTTCCGTCATAAAACGTTTGGTTTTAAAAGTACCATTTAGAAAGTACATTTGAGGAAAAATATACCTTTAAAAAAGTAATTGTTATAAAAGCACTTTTATAAAAAAAACACTTTGTTAAAATACCTTTAAAAAATCTTTCTTTAAATGGAAGTTCTCCTTAAAAAGGCACTTTCAAGAAAATTACATTAAAAAAAGAACCTTCAAAAAAACTTAACATAGTACCTTTAAAAATAGTATCCTTCGAAAATAATATATTTTAAAAGAAACAAAAGGAAAAAAATTTTTTTAGGAAAACTAATAAACCTTTTACAACAACTATATTATGCGTTATTTAAAAAATTATAATCCATACATACAATAAAACAGTAACTCATTTCCTGTCTGTTTGTGTTCGCATTACGTAAAAACTGCTGGATGGATTTTAATAAAATTTCGGAGGACCCTAGTAACCTTATTACAATACAGAATACTTTCTTTCCGCAAAAACATTTTATTTCCAAGAGAAAGTGGAGAAAAACCAATGAAAGTACTAAAATTTGTTTTACCTAAAAGTCCTGCATACTTTAAGGCATCTTTTATTTTAAAAGCAGGATATTTTAAACACGATCGCTCAACAGATGGCGCTGTTATAAAATAATGACAAAATATTAATTAAAACCGGAATATTTTAAACACGATTGCGCAGCAGATGGCGCTGTTGTAAAATAATGATAAAATATAAATTACTGCCAAATAGCCAATTGAATAAAATTTGTATTTTTACTTTATGGAATTAAATTATTATTAAAATATTTTAAACACCTTTTACAGAGTTTTACAATAATTTTTATATTTTTAGAATTTTATATAAATTTGGAATTTTATTCAGGTATGGGTACCATTATATAAATTAAATACGTAAGAGTCTTAAAATATGGTGTGGATTACTTTCAAAGCAAAATCGAACAAAATGTTGTCAGAACGCAAACAACGTTTAAAAATAAATTTAACTAAAAGTAGCTCCAAAAATACCTTTAAAAATCCACATTTTAAAAAAGTACCTTCCAAAAAGTACATTTTATAGAAATAAACTTTTCACGGTAGTAACACTCAAGCAATAAATTTATTATATTAATCGTGTTAATTACTTTGGAAAGAAATAGCAGTAGCTTAGACAGATAATTAGAGTAAAAGCTTCACTTTTGGCAACTCTATAGCCAGTTTAAAATTATTTAACTTCGCCAGCGATTTAGTGCTATATGGTAATAATGACGAAGAAACGCGATGTGAAATGTATGTACTATTGTACTTAGAATTAATGCATATCCAAAAAAATTATGTTGCCACCGCTGGGTACCGAACTCGTGACCATGTTTTAACAGTTAACGTGCTAATCATTGTTGTGGGAACGCCAGAATAATATAAATTAAAAACAGGCATATCTAACAAGTAATCGCCATTTTGCGGCTACTGTTACTTTCGAACTCCTTGTATACCAATGAGCTAAATTAAACTAAGGAGCTGAACGTAACTAAGCAGCTGATATAAGCTAAGTTTGGTGATCAGCTCATTCAGGTCAATTGAGTGATTCAGTTCAACTGAGCTCGGTAGTTCATACACTACACAATTAAATGCAAATATTTTAAGACTAGCTGTACCCATACACGTTGTGTGCGTCCTGAAAATATTTTGTTTGATTTTGCTTTGAAAGTAATCCACACCAAATTTTAAGACTTTTATAGTGCTTTATGTATACTTTATATAAAGGTCCTCATCACTGGATAAAATTTAAAATTTATATAAAATTCTAAAATTCGAAAAATTATTGTAAAGCTCTGTAAAAGGTGTTTAAAATATTTTAATAACAATGTAATTCCACAAAGTAAAAATATAAATCAAATACAAATTTTATTTAATTGGCTATTTGGCAGTAATTCATATTTTGTCATTATTTTAAAACAGAGCCATCTGTTGCGCAATCGTGTTTAAAATATTCCGTTTTCCAATCATATTTTTTCATTATTTTGAAACAGCGCCATCTTTTGAGCAATCGTGTTTAAGATATCCCGCTTTCAAAAATAAAAGATGCCTTAAAGTATGCAGTACCTTTAAAGCGGTAAAAAATAATCGGCGTACTTTCACTGTTTTTTCTCTTGGAAATAAGATATTTTTGCTAAAAAAAAGTATCCTATATTGGGATCAGGCTACTAAGGTATCTTCTCACAAAATTTTATTAAAATCCATCTAGTAGTTTTTACGTGATGCGATCACAAAGAGAAATACAGACAGACACACAGAAAATGAGGTACTGTTTTATTATATGTATAGATTGGTTTAAGTGGTATTTTCAAAATCGATCGAAATTTTATTACACAATATCAAACGAATGTTTTAAAAAATTATCGTTTTTCATCAAATTATATAATAATAGTGTGTAATTTGATAACAACTGTATCAAATTGTTTTTTTCTTGCCTTTGTAGTAAACTAGTTTAAGTTACTATGTCTAAATAAGATGAATAACGTACACATCTATATGCCATCTAAAATACTTTTGTTCAAAATTAGGTCGATAATAGTAGGCAACACATTACAGAATATTTTCAAGCTAAGATTTCGCAACTATATTTTGAAACCTTTTGTTGAATTTTGTACTAAATATGTGTAGTTATTTTACACAAACTCTGTTTATTTTTTTCCCCTTTTTTGTTTTTAAAAATTTTCCTGCAATAAAAATCATAAAATATATGTATGTGATTAGTTACATTTATTTAAATAAGTTTAAAATATAAAATTTTTATATTTTTGAATAAAATAAGACAAATTATGTTTTTTGCTGCAAATAACCAATAAATCGATATAATATTAGACAATAAATTTTTTCTAACAGACACTATGTGATCCTAAAATTTTTCAAATATTTTATACTGAACGTTAATTAAAAACTATATAACGTAATAAAGAAAATGGTTTTAATTTATTGTAAAAGAAGTCTAAACAATTAAGAGTGCTATATTCGGCTATGCCGAATCTTATATACCCTTCACCATAGTAATACTAGATATTGTGTTAGCCTCTTATATTTTTTGAAAATTTTTTGTAATTTTTTTTTGAAACTTTCTTGTAAATTTTTTTTTTTTAATTTCTCTCGTTTTTTTAAATTTTTTGTAAAATTTTTTTACAAATGTTTTGTTAAATTTTTTAAAATTGAATGGAATTTTTTTTTGTAAAAAATTTAATGGATTTTTTTTTTCTGTAAAAATTACTAACTTCCTGCAATCTTTATTGCGTTAAAATGGTCATACTAAAGCAAAAAACCCTTTAAAATTGTATTCTCATATTGACCGCCCCCCTAATGGCCCATTGACTGCTGCTGGTTAACAGTGGGCACCCTGTGGGTCTATTGGCTACCTCTATATGTATTGCTTTCTCTAAAGTCCTTTAATATAAATCAAAGCAGAAAAACCTTACCAACCTACTACTAAACACAAAATCGACCCTTGCTGGGAGTCATTGATCCCACAAGATCTCTATGCACTACTTGCGATCAACCTGTCGCGTTCTAATATTTATTTAACAAAAAAAAAAAAAAAAAACAAAAGAGAATCATTAAAACCGAATAAAATGAAGAAGAACGTAAAAAATAGGTGGGCGTAGTTTTTTGCCCGCAACCTCCAAATGAATGAACTGATGTTGCTGAATTACAAGCACAAACTTTTCGAAACTATGCCTGGCAGATAGTTAGGCTTAAATCTTCAGTATCTGGTCTGGTGCCTTGGCAAATGATATTACTACACGAACACGGAAAGACGGGCAGACGGACATCGCTTAATCAACTTTTCTATGTATAAGGATCCAGAATATATATAAATAGATATATATATATATATATATATATATATATATATATATATATATATATATATATATATATATATATATATATATATATATATATATATATATATATATATATATATATATATATATTCCGTGGTAATTTCTACAATATTCATTTCCGACCCTATAAAGTACATATACACACACACATATATATATATATATATATGGCAAACTTATATACACTCTTTCCATCTGTGGTGAATGGTATAAAAGTATCGTAATTTTGACTGCAGAATAGTGCAATAAATTTGATATTATTATTGCGTTAATTATGTATATTAAAATAACAAATTCCTTTGCTAATACTCCTTAATATTTTATTTCATCAATTAAGCAACAACTGATAAAATAAAAACGTTATTGACTTAAATGCGATCATCAAAATGTAAGCAGTAAGAGAAGCAACCAACGAAAAGTAAAACAATTTCCTGTTGCAAACAAAAGACTTAAGACACGAACTCTTAACCTGAGATATAAAAAAAAAAACAAAAACTGCACCACAACTAAACACTGTCTCTATAGTCACTTAACTTATATTTTTTAAATTATTTATCTTAAACTTAACCCAAAAAGTCTGCCAACAAAAAAAAAAAAAATCAACAAATAAAATCAATATTTATTTTCAATTTCATTAAAACCTCCTCCTTTTCAAATAAAGATCTTGCTGTTGCTGCAGATGTTGTTGTTGTTATTGTAGTTGTAGTTTTGTTTTTGTATTACTTTATATTTTAAATGCATCCGTGTTTAAGATGATGTGTTTATAATTGTTTATTATGTGACTAAAAACCCACATTTATCTTTTTATTGCTTGCATTATTAATGCAGAGCTTCTTTAAAATACAAGTTGCAATGCTGCTGCAAATGTTGCTGCTGTTGTTGATGTTGTTGTTGTTGATGTTGTGAGCTATTTTTAGATCAATGCAAAAATTTCTCGAACATAACAAAAAAAAAAAACAAAAACAAACTCTACCACTCAATAATAATGATGGTGCCAGTATTGAAGCATAACAATGCGCAGGATATTTCTTTATCTCATTTAAAGCGGGGGCAGAAGGGGGCACGAGAAACTAGTTGATTGCACGGACAGGCGAACAAATCAACATATATACCATTTAAATTGTACATGATCACAAATCCACTTAAGCTGTCTTTAATCTCTTACATCCACCAAAGGCAACCGTATAAAAACGTGATCTTTGCTCTTGAACTACTACATACAAAAAAAAAAAGAAAAACAACGAAAACAAAAACACAAAAACGACACAAAGAAATATAACAAATACAAAACAACAAATTGCAAAATTTTTACATAAAACTAAAGCTGTCTGTTTCAGTTGTTGCTTTTATCATCTAGGTTTTTTTCTTGCAGTCGTAAAAATCATACCACAATACATTTCTAAATACATACTTACATACCGGTCAATGAAAGTGGTTTATTGCAACACTTTGTACATATATTCAAGCTGGCAAGATACATGGTCAGACAGACAGACAGACTTAGGGATGTATATCAAGCCAGGGTACTATACATACAATGTGCAGACAAAATTAAAAACAAACTATTTTTTGTTAGTTTTATTGTTATTGTTTTGTGTTTAAGTGTTGGCGTGTTTATTTTTGCGCTCTACTACCTCAACAATTCAATAAACAACAAAACAAAAAAACAACAATATACAACAGCATCCTAGTAGATCCTCTTACCCAGATGCTTTTATTGTATATAAAGTATACATATATGTATGTATGTATGTATGTACATATTAACAAATACAGAACACTTTGGGATTTAAAAAATGTTTTACTTAAAAAATGACTAGTTACCTTTTCAACAAAATTTTTTTAAGAAGTACTTTTTTTAAGAAGTACTTTTTTAATTGGTACTTTTGTAAAAGGTACTTTTCAAAAACATAATTTTTTAAGTTCCTTTTAAAAAGGTCTATTTATAAAAGAAAATTTTAAAAAAGGTACTTTTTTAAAAGGTATTATTTATAAGGTACATTGTTGGAAAGTACTTTTTTAATATAATTTCTTAAAAGATCTTTTTTTCAAAATAAAGGTCAGTCAAAGGAAGTACATACTTTTGAAAAAAGAAGGTAATTTCTAAAAGGGTATTTTTAAAGCTACTTTTTTAAAGGGTACTTTATAAAAGATAGTTTTTTTTTAAATGAATCCTGTTTTAAAAATAATTTTTTTTAAGACACTTTAATGCCCTTTTTCAAGAAACTTATTTTTAAAATAAAATTTTTTATAGGTGCTTTTTTAAGTTTTTTTCTAAGAATTACCCCTTTTGAAAAGTGCATTTTTTAAAGTACTCTTTTCTAAATCTGCTTTTTTTAAAAGATATTTTATAGGTACTATTTTTAAATGGTACTTTGTTCTATAGTTTTCAAAGGTACGTTTACAAAATATAAAAAATGAAAAGTTCTTCTGAAAAAGATAATTATGTACTATTTAAAGGTTCGTTTATGGGAGAGTACTATTTTAAGATATTATTTTAAAGTACTCTTTTCTAAAGCTAGTTTTTTAAAAGGTATTTGTTATAGGTACTATTTTTAAACTGTACTTTGTTCGACGCCTAAACTTTTTTTGTAAGGTGTGTTTATAAAAAAATTGAATTTCTTACTTTAAATGGTACTTTTCTTTAACAGTACTATGTTAAAAGTGCTTCTGAAAAAGATAATTATTTAAAGGTTTGTTTTTTGAAGAGTACTATTTTAAGAAACTATTTTTTTAAACACTTGTTTATAATTTTACTTTGGGTGAAGGTTATCTGTTTTAAAAATAATGTGTTTTTTTAGAACGGAAAAGTTTATATTTCTAAAAGGTAGTATTTTTAAAGTCACCCTTTTCAATGTCAATGTTTTGAAAAGGTACATTTTTTAAAGATTTTTTTAAAACCTACCCTTTTTTGAAGGAATTGGTTTTAAAACTAAGATTTTTAAAAGGTGGAATGTACAATTTTTTAAAGATTTTTTAAAACATACCCTCTTTTGAATGAATTGGTTAAAAATACATTTTTTAAAGGCATATTTTTAACAGTACATTTCTAATACACTTTTCTAAAAGTCTTTTAAAAAAAAATTTTTTTCAGATAT
Organism: Phasia obesa; assembly: GCA_949628195.1. Lineage (NCBI taxonomy): Eukaryota > Metazoa > Arthropoda > Insecta > Diptera > Tachinidae > Phasia > Phasia obesa. The sequence goes on along the minus strand of OX451216.1, from coordinate 134,221,928 downwards.
TATTTATAAAGCAGTTTTTTAAAACGTATACAAGTTCGTTATATGGACTTTTTTTAGGTACTTTTTTAAAAATTACTTTTTTCAAAACATACTCTTTTTTGAAGGAATTGGTTAAAAATAAATTTTTTATGGTAATTTTTAAAGGTACTTATCTAATGTACTTTTTTAAAGATACTTTTTAAAAACGTACCTTTATGTTAAAAGAACTCTGGAAATTTATTGTTGAAATATTATATTTAAATAAGGTTTTTAAAAGGATTTTTTAAAAAGTATACGCGTTCGTTATAAGAATTTTAACTTTAGTACTTTTTTTTACAGTTACTTTTTTCAAAGTAGTTTGTAAAAAATATACTTTCAACTCTGTTTAGTAGTTGATGACAATAAACGAACTTAAGTTTTACTTTAAAAATTTATTTGTAAAAGGTAGTTAATAAAAAAGTACTTTTTTTTTAAAAGTAGGTAATATTTTAAAAGGAACCTTTTTCAATATTAATATTTTTAAAATGTACTATTTTTGAAAAAATTTTTTTAAACATAATTTTTTTTAAAGTTTTTTTGTTGTAACAGAATTTTTTAAAAGATACTTTTTAAAAAAGTACCCTTTTTAATAAGAACTCTTTTGAAATTTCTTTTTGAAATATTATTTTTAAAGGGATTTTTTTAAAAAGTATACAAATTCGATTTAAGGACTTTATAGGGAACCGCTTTTAAAATGAATTGTTTTAAAAATAAAATTTTTTAAAGAAATTATTTCATAACGGTATTTTTGTAATGCACTTTATTAAAAGATACTTTTCAAAAAAGTACCTTTTTTTAAAGAACTCTTTTAAAAATTCTTTTTGAAATATTATTTTTAAAGGATTTTTTAAATGATTTCTTTTAAACCTATGTATGTTTGTTGTAAGGACTTATTAAGGTACTTTTTCAACCTTTAACAATTTATTTGTAAAAGATAGTTAATTAAAAAGTACGTTTTTAAAAAGGTAGGTGATATTTTAAAAGGAACCATTTTCAATGTTAATACTTTTAAAAGGTACTGTTTTTGAAAGGAATTGTTTTAAAATAAAATTTTTTAAAGAATTAATTTCGTAAAGGCATTTTTATAATGCACTTTATTAAAAGATACTTTTTAAAAAAGTACATTTTTTAAAGAACTTTTTTAAAAATTCTTTTTGAAATATCATTTTTAAAGGATTTTTTTAAAACTATGTATGTTTGTTGTAAGGCCTTTTTATGTTAATTTTTTAAAAGTTACTTTTTAAAATATACTTTTTTCAAAAAATATTTTTTTTAAAGGTACTTTTTTAATAGACAGTTTACAAAAAATATTCTTGCAACCCTATTTAGTAGTTGGCAAAAATAATCGAACTTTAACAATTCTTACTTTAACAATTCATTTGTAAAAGGTAGTTAATTTAAAAGTACGCTTTTAAAAGACACTTTTATGCAAGAACTCGATTATTGAAATATATTTTTTGTAAACTAGCTATTTTGAAAATTATTTTGTTTTTAAAAAGTAGGATAAAAGGTATTTTTAGAGGTTAACTTTTTAAAAACTACTTTTTTCAAAAAACATTTTTCTATATGATCTATAAAGGTTTCGTTGAACTCATATAAGATATCTGCATAACATTGTCATCATTGTCATCCCATGCAGCCCCTTCTCAGACGACATCGTCAGCATCATCATCATCATCATTTAAGCCCCCATATGCGCCTTCTTTAGGTTGTTTTCTTAACGATTGGTATCTATTGTAAGAGTTGTAAGTGTCTAAAAGCGTGTGTGTATATGTCGCATTCATCATTATTATATTTTTTGGGTTTCTTGTTGTGTTGTGTGTTTTTTCCTTTTACTAGATTTTTAATGTTTTTTTTATTTATTTATTTAAAATTGTTCGCGTAGTTTTTTTTGCTTCTTTTTTTTCGCTGCTGTTTATTTAACTTTATTCCTTGTAGTGTCTTGACTGTGCACTTTTCTTTCTGTTTGTTAGGTGGGTTTTAGTTAGGAGTAATAGTTTTTAGTCGGGTCGATCTGGTCTGGACTGGTTGGCTGGCTGGATGGTTGGCTGTGTTTGCTTGGCATGTTGTTTTTCTTAGTTGGTTAGTATGGAACCCCTATATTTACACTATCACTTGGTTTGTTTGTGAGTAGTTTATCAGTCTATGTCACATTTGCAGACAGTTTGAAGTTTAACAAGTTGTCAATGTTTTGTGTCCTAGTAAAAACCAAAAAAAAAAAAAAACAAAAAAAGGCAAACTAGTAAAAGCGAAAACAACTAGAAGAAAATGTTCAAATGAAAAATTAAAAAAACAACTGCAATAGCTTTTGCTTATTTTCCTTCAAAGCATGATATGATGGTAATAATTCTTGGGAAAATTATTTGAAGAATGCAGAAAAACAAATAAAAAAGGCAATTGTCTGGCGTTATGTTTAAAATTGAAAAGGAAGGGATACAAAAAAAAAACTGGAAATGAAGCTTATTAAAGGATTTCGTTGAATTGAAAAAGTTTTTTTTTGTATAAAAAGCTATGAAATTTTAAGTAGGAATTAGAAAAAGTTCTCTGTAAAATATCAAAATATTTTACTTCAAAAAGCTTTTTATGAACAATCAAAAGATTTAAGACACAAACTTGACAGTGATTCTTTCAGTTCCTTTTTACCTTTTTTCGCTTTTATGTTTATCAAGATGTAAGAATTGTTTAAAAGGGTGTTTTTTTTGCATTTTGATAAGTATAGCAATTTCGACAATTCCCTTCATAAGCGCAATGTGTGTCAAATGCCATCGGCTAGCGTTACCATTTAATTATTGTCAACATCCATTTCCTGTGCTAAACATATTATGTATTTGTTTCATCTTTCATTCATCATGGATCAGGATATTCCAAACGTAGTCAAAATTTTATATTGTTTTATAGGGGAGATACCGAGACTGACCACTAACTTAATGGGTTCCTGTTCGACCCCCTTCTTTTCTCAATGTTTTCTGGTATCCGACTGGAAATGTACGAGTACCTTGTTTTCATTAATTCTCGCGACTATAGTGATTTCAGACTGGCGGCTGGTACATGTCGAACTTCTTCCTCAGCACCGAGTCTATGGTAATTGCTAACATTTGCTTAAGGGTAAGGTCTTCACAGCATATTCATTTAATATGTGTCTGCCCGTGATGTTCCAGATCCTTTATTATATTATCCTTTTTCCAGGCATAGTCTGCAAGTATCGTCTTATCTCGATTTTTAACTATGCCAGATAATACTAGAGAGTCCGTGACCTGTCACTAATGCAGTTAACCATTTGTAGGCACCCAGATTATACCCAAGCTTCTTCTTGGTCCTCCTGCCAACTTGTAGTGAAAAATTCCAAAGTCTTTGGTGAAAATCGAACCTTTACTAGCCCACCGAAGTACCCGTAGTTATAAAGTTTTCCACCAACCTTTTTTATCTGATTTAAATCCGGCAACCTGTATGGGAAAGTTTTTTTCAGTTCATTTAAAATTTTCGATTGATTGCTGTTTTTTATTAGCTCGTCCGTGAGTCCTGCTTAATTATTAAACATTTACCGCCTACTTCACAGTGTCACACGAATTCGTTCTTTTACACAATTACATTTAAAACAAAAACAACATTTGTGATTTTTTGTTTGTTTTTAATTTAATTGTGCGAAACAAAGAATTCGTGTGACACTTGATTTTCGTATTATCTGGTCATCATTTGGTAGTTGTTGACCTTCTTTCTCTTCACTGAGCCGTGCGTCATTGATATACGAGTTTATGTGCGGTCCTCAATTTTATACCAGCTATGCTGCACATAACGTGAAATGACTTTTCCTTTAATTCTAATCCTAGTCAGATTGCAACTAGGCACTTTCTTTACTTTTTTGCTCCATAAGAATCATTGGCACTTGCCAGCAAATACAACTCTACCGGATGCCACCTTTTTAAATCTAAGGAGTCTTAAACATTGTTGAACCTCAGTTTCCAGCAATTGAAATCGCATCGCTATTGTTTCTACAAAATTTCTTTTTAATAATGTCGTCAGCTGTCACATCAATCAGCTGTCAGAATCAGAGTACTGAGGAGCACCATATATCCGACCCTTTCAATACAACGATTTCCGAAGCTTTCAATACACGTAACAGCCAAAATTTGGCACAGTAACTCAAAAGAATAGTAACCACACGGTACTAATTTGACTTAATATACACCTGCTCCTGCTCCTACGGTCATAAAAAATATTAATGTCAATTTCTATCTGCTTAAAAGAAGGCTAAATATGTCGGGGGGGTTAACGTCTAAATTAGTCATCAATATGTCTTTACATAAATTAAACTTCATATACAAAAAATCATTATTTTTAATACTGGTTTTTTATGTGAAATTTGACTTTTGTTAAGACAGATTGATGGCTAATGTAGACGGGATACTAGACTGACTAGAGTCAGAATAAAATGATCGGTTTTTGACACACTTTTTTTAATAAGAGTTCATCTATTCGTGATGGCTTGATCAGCGCTATACCATTTGTATGCGAAATAACCTATTAACAGAGGTTTAAAAATTCTACGGGGTGGTTCAAATACAAGTATATTTTTTTAAAAATTAAATAAAATGAACAAAAGGTATTAAATTTATTCGTGTTACTGCCGTGGCTGGTTTCGCAGTACCTTATCCTGTCAGTCCAATTTTAAAAGACTTTTGTTGGTGTGTGTGTGGATCGTTTCTCGATTATTCACAATAGCAATTATATCGCAGCTCTGAGGCAGCCAATTAACATCTCCGAGAAGGCTGATAACATGATCACCGATTGGAATGTGCTGAAACTAAAGATTATCTAAGTTCATATCTTCCATTTTAGGCTATAAAAGGTCCATAATCATAGGTCTAGAATTTCGAGCAGCATTTTCAAAAATAGATAGATACCAAACTGTCACTCTCTGTAGATGCATTAGCTTTACGACAATAATGTGCAGGTTTGCCAATTACCAGACGAGGCAATTATTCTTCATTTCTTTCCGAAAGGAAAATGTCTTACGCCAGCCAAAAAGAAAGATGAGCATTTGACCAAATTCCATTAGCTATTCTCTTAGAGTTAATGTAAGCCCCCAACTGAGAAGCCTTAGAGCGACTCTCTTTGGTCCGCGGATAGTCAATATTTCGAAAAGGAAAAAAGTATCAGTGTCAAAATAACATTTGATTAAAAACGATACTGGAATGAGGACCATTCCTTTTATCCTCTCCGTAGTTCCTCATTTTTTCTTCTAGTCCAGTAAAAGTAAAAAATCACGAAATCTCGCATATAAATCCCTGAAAATGTCATATCATGTTTAACATTTGCATAAAATTATCTAAAAAAATGTCTAGATATATATTTTTTGTCTTTGATCTTTATGTTCAGTGTTTGCAGCAGTATTTTCGAAAAAATAAAAAAATAGCCCAAAATCCACAGAAAACTGTCACTTTCTGTGAATGCATTGGCTTCTTGACGGTGACGTGTGGCTTTTCCAATCCCCAGATGAAGCAATTTTGTTTTTGACATATTCGCTGAGATGAAAACTAATCTCTTCAGAAATGAATATTTTTCGTTGATTCGATATTGGATTCGAACTGAGAGGTTATATAAGAGATTATTAAAAAAGATACTTGTATTTGGTTGACCCGTTTTTTCCCTTTCTCTCCATCATTCTTTTCCCTACTTCTAGTCCGATAAATTGTTTAAAGTACAAAAACATCACTAAATATCTCGCATGGATTCCCTGAAAATTTCATGTCATGTCATAAACATGACAAACAATTTTTTTTAAGCCAATGTCATGTAAGGCTTAAAAAAATCTTCCCATATATCTTTTGCTCTTTTATTCAGATAATTATCCTATTTAAATGCTGTGATATCAACAAATCTTTAAACATTATTTCTAATCACAGCTTGTTTAATTTTTTAAATCATTAGACATTTATCTATAAATTATGTTAAATTTGTTTCTCTATTTTTATTTAATTTATTAGTTTCTTTAGATTTTCTAACTATAACACAAAGCAGCCAGTATTTTACTTAATCATCTAAGAAAGTTTTTTATTATTTTTAATTTTTTCATTTTGTTCTACAGACATCAGTGACATCAGTGTAGCATAATACCTCGTTTCTTTAAACAAAATCATTGGGGAAGAGACATGCAGCAGAGAAAGAAAAAACGAAACAATTTTATTGTGTTCAAGCTGTTTATCACTTGGCATATCAACGTTAGACATGTGAACCAACTAAAGTTGACATTAATTTCTACATGTGAGTATTTTATTTTTTCTTCAATTTGCTTTTATTTTTTTTTTATTTTATACATTGTTTTTTTATCTGTACAAAAAATATTTAATCAAGCTAAAGGTGTTTTTGTCATTTCTTTCAATTTAATTCATTCCTTTGATACTGATGTTAGTGTCGATGTCTAATGTATTGAAAATCTCTTGTCAACACTTTGCTTTAGAAACATTTATCAAATTTAATTTCTATGTTTTCCTGCAATATCCTACCCTGGCACTGTGGCTTAGGAGATTTAAAAATGATAATAATTAAGTTTTGTTTATAACCTGTTGATATACCAATATGTCCCTTGTGTTGTATGCTTAAGGTTTAATGACATTTCCTTTTTGATGATAATTAATTGGCTTTTGTAAGTTGGCTGCTGACAAAAAAATGGGAAATTCGTTTAAAAAATTGTAACAGATTATTGAATAAAGTATAATGCCACTCCAATTACAATTCGCATTATTTAAAATTATATAAAAATTATACTTATATCCATATCAAATTGGTTTTTAGTTTTTTTTTCCTTTGAACCTAAAAGTAATTTCTTTTCAGAGTTTGGCAAACCAGCAGAAGCCCTAACGACAATAATTGCCCGAGTCTTACTTCTCTTGGAAAAAAGACACACCAATTTATTTTATTGAATAGCAAATATTTACTATATTGATGACAACTCGTCATTAAATTGATTTTTGTTTGTCATTTAGTTGATATCTTTGTATCATTCCATTGTTGCAAAAATTGTTATTGTTGCCATTAAGAAGAAAATAACCAACTAAAAGGTTAAAGGTAAAGGTTAACTTCACAAGGATGACAAGAAATGACAACTTGTCATTTGACAACTGTTCTCTTTTTCTGATTTAGTTGATGTCTATGTATAAATGCATTTATGACAGAATTGTTATCCTTGTTATTGATGACAAAATAACAAATTTATGTAAATTATAAAATCACAAGATTGACAAGTAATGACAACTTGTCATTAAATTGATTTATATTTGTCGTTTATTTGATGTTTGCGTATCATTTCATATATTGCAAATTTTTTACTGTTGTAAATCAATTATCAATTTATGTAAAGGTAAAAATCACTAGGATGACAAGTTGTCATTAAATTGATTTCTATTTCTCATTTAGTTGATATCTGTGTATCATTGTATTGGTGAAAGAATTGCGATCGTTGCCATTGGTAACAAAATGTCCATCCAAAATGTCATTAACTTGATATCTATTTGTGGTTTATTTGGTGTCTATGTATCATTTCATTGATTACAGAATTGTTATTGTTGTTATTGATAACAAAATTACCAACTTATGTAAAGGTAAAATTCACAATGATGACAAGTGTCATTAAATTAATCGCCATTTCTCATTTAGTTGATGTCTTTATATCATTCCATTGTTTAAAGAATTGTTGCCGTGTCCATTGATGACAAAACGGCCAACTGATGTGAAGATTAGCATCAGAAGGATGACAACAATGACAACTTGTAGTTAAATGTATTTATATTTGTCATTTAATTGATGTCTGTGTATCATTGCATTAATGACGGAATTGTTGCCCTTGCCATTGGTGACAAAATAGCTAACTAAGGTAAAGGTTTATATTACAAGGATGACAAGCGATGAAAATTTGTCATTGAATCGGTCACTATTTGTAATTTATTTAATGTCTGTATATCACTTCATTGTTACACAATTGTGATCGTTGTTATAGATGACAAAATGGCCAACTGATGTAAAGGTTAACATCACAAGGATGACGAGTGATGACAACTTGTCATTAAACTGAGCTCTATTTGTCATTTATTTGATGTCTGTGTTTCATTTGATGACAGAATTTTTGTCCTTGCAATTGATGACAAAATAGCTAACAAATCATGAAAACTTGTCATTTATTTGATGTGTATGTATTATTGCATTGATGATAGAATTGTTATCGTTGTTATTGATGACTAAATGACAAACTAATCTAAAGGATGAAAATTGGATGGGGTCAAAAAAGAAGACATTTGTCATAGTATTTATGTCAAAGTACATCAGCTTTTAAATTTTTTTTTAGCAGTGCGATAAATACGCTTTATATCTTTCAGTATCGAAATAAGCCCGGCAATGACAAAGTTTATGTGTTACCATAACCGTATTCTCTTTACAATAAAAACCCCGTCTGTATTTCTGATAAAATACGTAACTATTTTTTGCATAATTCTGAAACACTTAAAGCTTATTTTTATTAATTCCAATGATTTTTCAAAAACATTTCATTCACTTAATTTTTTCATGTCATTTTATTTATACATTTTTCCCATTGTAAACATTTTCTTCATTATTTAAAGCGCAAAGCGAGCCATCTGCGAGTTTTTCTTAATTTTCTTTTTACAAATTTTAATTCTTTATGCAAATTAGTTTTACACACTCTGATTGTATTGAAATTCATACCATGACAAAATAATTCAAGTAAAAGCATTAAACCTGCAAAAGAAATTAAGAGAAAACAAAACAATTATAAGTTAAAAAAAACAAAAAGAAGAAAAAAAAATTCAATCCAAAAACTAACAAAATAAAAGAGTCACAGTATTTTTTTAATGGAACATTTTAAGAGTTTATTTACCTGCTAACGTATAACCCACAATCAGCACTATGAAGGCTCCCTGCAGCATACACAGATTAATGGGTTGAATGATTGTTGTGTCCTGTGGTTTTTTCATCTCAGCATTGTCGGCGCTCTTGCCACTTGCCTCATTTGAAGTGTTGGGTTCTTCTGAATTTGTAGTTGTCTCGGGGGAGTTTTCGTTTGTAGTTTGTTTTTTCCTATTCATATCCTTGCTAATCATTCGAGATTGTATTTCATACTCAGCTGTGGTCATTTTGTCTAAAATGCCACCTTCGAAAAGATGAATGAGTCTAAATATTTTTTTTGGTAATTGATTTAAGAAAGATAAATGTGACTATAAACTTTCGGGACTTACACATCATTAAGGCTGTCAAGAAAGGGACAACCAATTTGTACGGCCACCGCAGAGTAACGAGTGTATAGTTTATGGCTCAGTTGAAAGGTTTTAGAACCTGTAATGCATAGTGAAAGAAAGTCTTTATTCATGAGCCTAATAAATAGATTAATTTCAATATCACAATGATATTCAAACACAAGTCTAGATAAAGTCAAGTCAAAATTAAGTTATGGTATTATGGCAGAAGCATAAATAAATTATACTCTACAGTTCAGTCTAGCCATAGTCTAATAATAGCCCTATTCATCTAGTCGTAGTCTAATAATAGCCCTATTCTTCTAGTCATAGCCTATTTATAAGCTAGTCATAGCCTAGTCACTATCTACTCATAGTCTAATCATAGTCTAGTCAAAGTCTGGTTATAGTATAGTCATTTTCTGGTTATAGTATAGTCATAGTCTAGTCATAGTCTAGTCATAGTCTAGTCATAGTCTAGTCATAGTCTAGTCATAGTCTAGTCATAGTCTAGTCATAGTCTAGTCATAGTCTAGTCATAGTCTAGTCATAGTCTAGTCATAGTCTAGTCATAGTCTAGTCATAGTCTAGTCATAGTCTAGTCATAGTCTAGTCATAGTCTAGTCATAGTCTAGTCATAGTCTAGTCATAGTCTAGTCATAGTCTAGTCATAGTCTAGTCATAGTCTAGTCATAGTCTAGTCATAGTCTAGTCATAGTCTAGTCATAGTCTAGTCATAGTCTAGTCATAGTCTAGTCATAGTCTAGTCATAGTCTAGTCATAGTCTAGTCATAGTCTAGTCATAGTCTAGTCATAGTCTAGTCATAGTCTAGTCATAGTCTAGTCATAGTCTAGTCATAGTCTAGTCATAGTCTAGTCATAGTCTAGTCATAGTCTAGTCATAGTCTAGTCATAGTCTAGTCATAGTCTAGTCAAGTCATAGTCTAGTCATAGTCTAGTCATAGTCTAGTCATAGTCTAGTCATAGTCTAGTCATAGTCTAGTCATAGTCTACTCATAGTCTAGTCATAGTCTAGTCATAGTCTAGTCATAGTCTAGTCATAGTCTAGTCATAGTCTAGTCATAGTCTAGTCATAGTCTAGTCATAGTCTAGTCATAGTCTAGTCATAGTCTAGTCATAGTCTAGTCATAGTCTAGTCATAGTCTAGTCATAGTCTAGTCATAGTCTAGTCATAGTCTAGTCATAGTCTAGTCATAGTCTAGTCATAGTCTAGTCATAGTCTAGTCATAGTCTAGTCATACTCTAGTCATAGTCTAGTCATAGTCTAGTCATAGTCTAGTCATAGTCTAGTCATAGTCTAGTCATAGTCTAGTCATAGTCTAGTCATAGTCTAGTCATAGTCTAGTCATAGTCTAGTCATAGTCTAGTCATAGTCTAGTCATAGTCTAGTCATAGTCTAGTCATAGTCTAGTCATAGTCTAGTCATAGTCTAGTCATAGTCTAGTCATAGTCTAGTCATAGTCTAGTCATAGTCTAGACATAGTCTAGTCATAGTCATAGTCTAGTCATAGTCTAGTCATAGTCTAGTCATAGTCATAGTCTAGTCATAGTCTAGTCATAGTCTAGTCATAGTCTAGTCATAGTCTAGTCATAGTCTAGTCATAGTCTAGTCATAGTCTAGTCATAGTCTAGTCATAGTCTAGTCATTATCTAATCTTATCTTAGTCTATTCATAGTTTAGCCATAGTCTTATCATAGTCTAGCCACATTGAAGCCATAGTATTTTTATGATAAAGTGTTAGATTAGAAAGTATTTTTATGGTTAGTCAACTAATAGTCAAATCATAGTTGATGGCTAGTCCACTTACTTACCATATTGTTGTATATTAAAAAATAAGGTCTCTCTACCACCCAAAACCGCCTTGTTTTCTAAACCGTCAGCAATCAGTTTTATGCCAGCCTCCACAGATTCTATTAAATAGTCCTCACGTTGAGGACTTTGTAATTTCATTAAAGCATATAATTGACGAAAAATTTCCGTACCGTTCTGAAATCAAAAATATAAGTTTTATTTTAATAAATTAATGGACAATTTCAATACAACCTCTAAAATTTCTAGGGAAGTGCTTTCCTTCTCCACAAACAGCTGATAGCCATCATGAATCATTACACTTTGTAGCCGTTGCAAAGTATTGATGGGAGGTTCACGAGCTGGTCGAGCAAATTGAGAGGTCAATTGGGCCGAGTAAACATCGGCTAAGACATAAGTAGCTGCAATCCAATAAACGATCATAAGGAACTTGGCTCTATAGCCATGATATAATTCCTGGCAAGCTAGAATCAAAAATATTACTAGAAGCTGTTTGCTACGGTTATTAAAATGATCTAAAACTTACACTGTTTCAAAAACAGTTGCACCGTGAACCAAATACAACGATTGAGCAGGTTTGAAGGCAATTTGTCCAATTCATTTGCAGAGCAAAAATCTTGTTCCACTTTAGCTAGGCGTCTTTGAAATTGTGTATCTAAACGGGTGATTTCCTTAATGTAACACATATGAAAAGTGTTTGGGGTTGCTATTTTGCTAGACATTTTATTTGCCGTAGAACTATGCCAAAGATAGGGAGTTGCTATAATAAAATAAAAAACTGGACCCGATATAATGATGGTTAAAATCAAATAGGGCCAAACATCTGCTTTAAATGGCCTTAAAATAGCTAGAGCCTCATTTAAGCGACGTGGAGCATGAGTAGCAAATGCTCCAGAATCGGCCAAAGTGAAGAAAGAGAATTCAATAGCCTTGCGACGTTCCCAGCTGAGGGAAACATCGCCCAAAAAGAAATCAGCCAACTAAGTATGGAAAGCTTAAGAAGAAATGTTTGATTAATGTAATTTTAAATAGGGACCTACCCCAATTTGGAGCATGCCTATGCCTCCCGTAAATGTCTCATTGGTCTCGTCATCGTTTCTCAGGGAACCCTGTGTTCTGCCTTGAGCTTCTACATATAGAAATTCGAAATTCATGTGCTGGGCTAGTAACTGCAAAAGGCGATGGTCACGTCCTCCAGTAACATTTACTTCCTTGAATTCAAGTGTATCATCGGTGAAAATATTTTCCTCAGACATAGAGATTTCCATAGAATTATTTGTATAAGAGTCGTTGATGTAATTCACCCAAAACCAGGGAGGGGACTAATAAAAAATAAGAATTTTAAATTTATTTATTTTCCTTTTATTAACACAAACGAAGTCACATGAAATACTGGCACTCGAAACACACGTCCTTGAAAATTCGAATACACACTTTTCGATGTGGGCAATAGAGGTTCCTTGTTAAGACCTAAATTATCACCATCATACCAACTAACCAAAGTTAAACGGCCCATACCATCGGGATAAGCTTGATTGTAATATATGCGAAAGCTTTAGCGAAAAATTCAAAAGAAAATTAATTGCAACGTTTTATTTAAGTTTTGGGTATTAAACTTACGCCCTCTTTCGGGGCCTAGTTATCACCACCGCTCTCATGGGTTCACGAAAATTGACCTCTGCTCTTTTCGGCGGATATTTAGCACCCCAATAGAATATGAATAAACTCAAACGATGGGCCAGCTTGTGATCAGTTATTTTCTGCATTAAATCGTGGGGTTTGCAAAATATCAAATTTACACTCTCTATGGCTCCTTGCAGGCTGGACTCAATAAATTTAAAAAATTCTTCAGAATCATAGAAAATAACCAATTTTACATTGAAATAATGTAAATTTTGCAGTAATTCGTCGATATGTGTTTGTAAGTTTTGTTGTTCTTCATCGAATAATTGATTTTGTTCCAGCGAGGTGTTGAAAATGTCCAGAGGGTTAACCAGTATAGCCAGTTGATTTGGATGGATGCTATTAACGATTTGGGAGAGGCCTAGAAGATGGACTCATGGATTAATTACTAATATTTAATTTGTGTCAACCAATTTGAGAATTAAATTTTGCTGCCTCCTTTTTTGTCGGTAAAAATTTTTTTTGGTAAAATTTATATTTTTTTTTTGTAATTTTTTCGGGGAAATGTGATTTTTTTGTGAAACTTGAACTTTAAGAGACCTTTTTAATTATTGAGATTTTTTTTCTGTAAATGTTCGGTTTTTAATCAAATTTTAAGTTTTGTTCGGAATAAAATTTTTTGGGGAAAATTACGACTTTTAGGAAAATTTCAACTTTTCAAGTGAAATTTTGGTGAAAATGTGAAACCTTTGTGAAATTTCAATTGTTGGGTGAAATTCTTATTTTATGGTAATCGAATGTTTTTTTCTTCTGAATTTTCGGTTTTCTAAAAACAATAACAAATTACAGAAAAACAACTAAAATATGTGAAAAACATAAAGAAAATACGAGGCGCTCGCCGTTTTTTAACCATAGCGTTATCATTTATGGACCATTGGGGCTGAATTATAACAGCGGAATTTTCGAAACTATGCCTGACAGATTGGTGTGCCTAATTTTTCTGTTCCTATTCTGGTGCCTTGGCGAAATCCATTTCAATCCGAACACGGGCACATGGGCGGACAGACGGACATCGCTTAATCAACGTCTCTATGTATAAAGATCCAGAAATAGCAAAATTGTTAAATAACTGCGCCCTTATTTATATAATTTGGGCAAGCAGAGTCTGTACGCAAGATGGTGTCCTATAGGTTTCCTTACATATGGCTACGCAGACGACCTCATCATTTCTATGGTAGGGTGGGATAATGGAGCCATATCGGATACGATGATAAGGGGTTATCCAATAACACTGCAAAAACTACTCTGGTACCATTTGCAAGATGTAAAATCTCAGATTCATCAGGCCGGCTGTAAGCGCCGTTGTTATTGAGTTCTAGGATGATGTCAAATATCCTGGAGTCATTCTTGACTTATCACAATAATTTGAAACAATAATTTTTTCTATACTACCGACATGACCCCCAGGGGGATTATATTGTGTTGTTGACTATTAACACCTTGACGCCAATGCATTCGGGGTATAAAGGAAATAAGAACCTTCGGGATTTCTAAAATCTGTATGGCCGGTTATTGGAGAGGCCTTTCGGCGAGTAACGTGGCCTATAGACCTAAATTGCAGAAAGGGCAATTTATAGTCCGGTATGCTGTTGCAATCCCAACAGGGATACCAATGGCGTATGAGGAGCTTAAGTAGGCTCCAAATGCTAAACATCGGGTAAAAGCATGTGACCTCGAAGCCATGCTCTGAGTGCCTCGATAGACTGATTGGTAGCGTGCTAGTGTATCAGTCTGAGAGTTGCGGGTTCGATTTCCGCCAAACACTTTGGGTGTTTTCTGCAGAAAGGATTCAGGTAGTGTTGTCTTTGATAAAATGGCTACTTCTTCTCTTGCTATGCGCAACAAGCGTTGGTACACTCATTATTTTTACCCAGTGGTAGGACCATCCACCGTCAGGCAAAGAGAACACGACAGGTACTGGCGATAAACACACTACCAACAAGGCTATAAGGGCAATATATACTTGCGACAGGCTGTTTGGAGCTTAATAATGATCTATCTGCTAGTCTTACACCATTACAAGATCAATTCTAACTTATTTTGCCCTAGTATGGTGGCCGAAGACCAAAATGATGATGACAATATTTTTATAAGTTCTAGCGCCTAATCTGCGACTCTATTACTGCAGCCATGAAGACTTGTCGCATCTATGCTCTAGGCGATATGCTGCACATACCGCCACTGCACATGGCATTGGAACGAATAGAAGCGTGCAGTAGCGGTCTTTGCTATTGGATATTTCCTCAACAAACTCCGAAAACCTAGTGGAACATCTGTGGTTACTTTGGCTCTTCAAGAACAACCCTTAAGTTAGGGTATCGGATAGCATTCATTCGACTCTCTTGTTGCACAAGACTTTTGATGTCCTTATGCCCTATATGCTCTGTTGGAATAATTAGACTTGGTGGTATGAGGTAGCAGACCAGGTTTGGTTTACTGAAGGCTCCTAACAGTAAAATTACGACATAAGAGCGGATATTCTTGCCCCAAACTTCCCATGAGTTATTTGCTCATCCTCAACGATCTGGTAATGTTTAAGGATAAACCTAACCCAACTTTATTTTATCTAAGGTCGCACAGTGTTGTGAGCGTGGCCATACATAGAAAAATCCAATTATGGAAATTAAAAAAAATGGCTAATGGCATTTAATAAAAGACACTTTGACTAATAAGCGTAAAAACAATTAGATTAAAATAATATTTTTTTTCTAATATCTTCTTAAAACAGCGTCTAATCGCAAAAAGGACAAAAATCTGTGACGACCTATACTCTTTGTCTTTAAAAAAAAATTATTTTTTATATGAAAATCTTATTTTTGCTGTATCTTCTTAAATCAGCATATAGGTCTGTGACGACCTATATTTTTCATAAAATATCTTATTTTTGCTATATCTTCTTAAAACAGCGTCTAATCGAAAAAAGGACAAAAATCTGTGACGACCTATATTTTTCATAAAAAATCAATTTTTTATATGAAAATCTTATTTTTGCTGTATCTTCTTAAAACAGCGTCTAATCGCAAAAAGGACAAAAATCTGTGACGACCTATACTTTTTGCTGTATCTTCTTTGTCCTTAAAAAAAAAATTATTTTTTATATGAAAATCTTATTTTTGCTGTATCTTCTTAAATCAGCATATAGGTCTGTGACGACCTATATTTTTCATAAAAAATCTTATTTTTGCTGTATCTTCTTAAAACAGCGTCTAATCGAAAAAAGGACAAAAATCTGTGACGACCTATACTTTTTGCTGTATCTTCTTTGTCCTTAAAAAAAAAAATTATTTTTTATATGAAAATCTTATTTTTGCTGTATCTTCTTAAAACAGCGTCTAATCGCAAAAAGGACAAAAATCTGTGACGACCTATACTTTTTGCTGTATCTTCTTTGTCCTTAAAAAAAAAAATTATTTTTTATATGAAAATCTTATTTTTGCTGTTTCTTCTTAAAACAGCGTCTAATCGAAAAAAGGACATGTGGTTATTTCAGACCACAATTTTGTATAAAAAAGGAATTAAAATGAGCATGTACTTCGTAGGGTTAAATAATTGAATTTAGTTTGCAAATAAACCAAATTTGTACTAGATTAGTTGTTGTATTATGTTTTCAGTATATAAATGGTATTTTTAATTACATATCTCCATAACAGTGTATGCATCATTATAAGAATGATATTAATAAAACAAAACAAAACTTGTAGTGATAAGCAAACATATAAGAGTGAAGAAAAAAAAAATTTTCAAGTATTACCGTATAATTTTTTACTTCATTTTATAACAAAAAGTATGTTAATTTATAAACATAAAAATTTAGCTGCGCTTAAGTGCGCCAATTTAAATTATTATTATTTTTTTAGTGTAGCAAAGTAAACTGTCTAGTGGAAAAAAATAAAAAAAAAATTTATCAATAAAATACATATGGGAAGCTGAGACTCCCACGATTCCTTAGGTGGTTTGGTTTTTCATGTGCGTTACAGCTATAAAAAGTTACACGACTTTAAAGTGGAATTATTTTGATCATTTTTTCACAATTTTTAAGTAACAAAAAATGGGTTTGGAAAAATAAATATCATGAATTCATTTTTCACATGATATAATAATACAAGGTAGTTCCATTTCAAAAATTTTTGAAGTTTGCCGGAATTATTGAAGTATGTTTTTATGTAAACAGCAAAAAAAAGTGTTGCCACAAGTAGAAACGAAAAAAAAAAATATTTTGGAAATTATTTTAAAAAAGTGTGTAATTTACATAAAAAACATAAAATAAAGACGTGATTTGGTTTAATAATGAAACTTATGACGAATAAATCTTGTTGTAGATTATGATTTCCTTAATCTTTTATAGGTACACTTTTATATTAAAAAAAAATTATATTACAATCTTATTTAAGCTGCATGCTAATTGATCTTATGAAAAATCGCCACAAAACAAAAATTAATTTAAATTGGAAAAAATGGAAATTTGGCAAAATAATATAAAAAATTGAATATTGATATTTTTTTAATTCTAATAAATCTTAACAATTCTGTAGTTTTAGGTAAACAACGTAACTACTTAGCTAGTTTTTAGGATATAAACCGTTGTATTTACATTCTTATTGATGAATTTCTTGATAATCACTCCTATTACATTTGGCAACATAATACGACGACCTTTCACTAAATTAAATTGGTATTCCCTTTGTTGACATCAACATTTATCGAAGACTTTTTAATTTTATTTGGTATTTTGTAAGAATATATGACGATGAATTTTTCTTGTATCGACGGCGATTTCGCCGCCTTGGTTTTTAAAAACGACTGAAAATTAGTTGAAGAAATGGCAAATCTCGACGTGATAGGAAAAACTTAAATGAGATTCTTATTAAACATTTGAAATCATTTAAAAACATTACATTTTTTAAAAGAAATTTTCTCTACAGAACAGTGTTATCAATAAGCAGTCGACATGAGAGCATTAGGAAATACAAAATTATAATCAAATTGATGTTGACATCAATATTAAATGATGTTCGGTCGCCGCCAAGTAGAATAAGGGTGAATATAAAACAGCTCAAATATGGTATCACCATATTTCATTAAAACGTTTTAGATAATTGTCCATTTAAAAATTTTAAATATTTTGGGATTACTTTTTATATAAAATATTACCCAATTCAGCATGCGGATTTCTTTGGTTATTTTTCATTTTTTCTTTTGAGCAATTTTGCATAGAGGTATTTTGTATGCAGCACCCACAATAAAATTAACCAAACTTTCTAATTTTAAGTTCCTATGATATTGAAATTGTCAATTTTTCTTGATACTCCTGACAGATTAGCTTCCCATCTAAGTTAAAAAAAATGTTTTCTTTAATTAACATTCCAGGGGTGCCCTTTGGTAAGTTGTACTTAATAAGAAAACGCGAACTTAGACACTTTTGTCAGATATAGGGAAATTAAAAAATCTTATATGTGTATTTTTGCAAAAGTTTATTACTGCCGTATGGAAAACAATTTTCGTTTGTTTATTTAGATACATAAACTTAAGGCTTGTTTCTTTTTTTAATTTTCAAAATTTCAAATAAAGGAAAAAAACGCAAAATGGGAATTCACAAAGTATGTGATATGGTAGCACAAATTGAAATAATTCCCGCAAACGTCAGAACGTTAATATGGCGACAAAAAGTGAGAATGGAATTACCTTCTATTATTATATCATGATTTTTCAGAAATGTAGCAGAAACAATGAAAAAATCCTAAAATTCAAATATTTATAACAACACTTTAAAAAAATTTTAAAGTTTTTAGCCAAAATATGTACTTAAAAAAAAAAATAGTCAGTTTGGATGGACCCGAAAAAATAGGCAAAAATATGTATACACTTAAGTTTAAGGATATACTGAAGGTGAGGGCGTCCATTCATCTAATTGAAAAAATATAAATGTCTTGTCTTCGAAATTAAATTAAAAAAATGTATTTAACTTTTAATTTTTTTTTTAATTTTTTGTAAAAATATATTTTTTAGCCTAGGGCCTTATCTGAATTGAATCAAATTTGGCCAAATCATTAAAAATATCACATCCAATTACTATAGAAAAAATTTGATAAAGTTTCATTTTTTCTAACTTTTATGACACTTATAAGTTTCAGGATATACGGGAAGGACACGAATCCTTGCTCCGAATTTTTTTTACTTTTTAAATTTTTTTATGTTTTGCCATCCTAAATATATGTGCTAAATTTCAGCTCTTTACAATAAATTTTTCTATTTATGGCCACTAGTTATATGAAGTCACGACACTGTGGGTGGCAAGAACGACGTAACTGCCCTTAAACGATAATGACAATGCGCTTGAGGACTTTAAGAACATGTACATATTTAAAAAAGAAATATTTTTTTAAGTAAAATTTTATTTCCTCCTTCTTTCCTTTCTTTTTTACTCAATGATTTCATTACACAATAAGTTTCCTTTTGGCTGACACTCTCACATTATTTAAATAAATAAATGTATTTATTTATGATTGTATTTGACTTGCCTATGGAGACATCAGAAATATTTTTTTCTGGTTCTAATATTACCATGGCCATTGCCAGTCTTAGCATTTTACAAATTATTAACTTGAAAATATTCATTTTTCTTTGAAAGTTTTTTTTTTTAATTTTTTCTCCTTTTTTCGGTATCTGTGCAGCACCTCAAATTACACGTTTTAAGCTTCTAATGTATGTCTTTTCTTTATGCGCTTCTTATAAGTGGTTTGTCTTCCTTTAGGTATTCCTGGTTTTTTTTTTTTTTTTTTGATACTCGTAGTTAGAAGAAATGAACGACTGAACGAACACCTGTGCTTTGGTATCATATTTATACTTCAGGTCCTATAGGCATTTTGTTCTGCATACAAGTGTTTGTTTGGAATACGACGTGAATAGCTTTTGATTACCAATTATCCTATCATTTTCAATTTATAATTTTTCCTTTTTCTTTAGGGGTTTTGTTATCGCTTTTTTTTCTTCCAATATTAAATATCACCTGTCATATTTTGTGCAGGCATATTGTGTCATGTTATGTGTCAATTTATCGTAAAATGGAATGAAAACAATTTGATTTGTGTATGAATGTATTGCAGTATTTGGAAATATGTATACGAGTATTGCAAGGATTAGAAGCAAAAATAAAAACAAAACAAAAAAAAAAAAACAAATATGGGGAAGTTAAAAAATGTCTTTATTTACGTATAGATAATTTATTTAAAAATTTACCTATAAATTGTCTCTGTTAGGATGCTGACTAAGTTAAGTCGAGCGAAATGTAGATACCTGTGATACCTGTCGACCTTCAGATTTTTTTTTATTTTTTTTTTTTTCAAGAACAAGTTAGGTAAGGGGCCTCCAAAAACTGATTGGTAGTTTGCTAGTCCGTCAGTCTAAGAGTTCCGGGTTAGATTTTCGCCAAATATTTAGGGTATTATCAGTAGGTAAGCTAGAAGTTTCGCAGTTACAGTCGTCTTGAAAAAACAATTATGAGAACCATGCCGCATCTTATATACCCTTGACTATAGTAATGTTAAATATTCCCTTACTCTGTTATAGCTCCCAATTTCACAATATTATACATTTGGTTTTTACTTTTATGAATTTCATCTTTATTATTTAAAATATAATATAATACAAAAAGTTATATTTGGAATCGTATATAATACATTATTATTTTGAATCACGAAATCATCCTTGATTTTATTTTTTTGTTTAGAAATTTAGATTTAGCTTTCTTTCTAGACTGATTGAACTTCTCATTTAGTCTATGAAGTTTTAAGTATAAGAAACTGAGTTTTTATTCAGAAAATTTGGAAAAATTCACTCTCTGGATATGCGTTCCCCATAGTAATCAATTTCGACTATTATTTTTTGCAAATAAAGCGTAAATTTTTTGTAAAAATATTATCGAAAAAAATTTAAAATTTTTATTGAAAATTTTTTGTAAAAATTTTATCGAAAATTTTTTGTAAAAATTTTATCATAAATTTTTTGTAAAAATGTTATCGAAAATTTTTTTTAAAAATGTTATCGAAAATTTTTTGTAAAATTTTTATCAAAAATTTTTTGTAAAAATTTTATGGAAAATTTTTTGTAAAAATTTTATCGAAAATGTTTGTAAAAATTTTACAGAAATTTTTTTTTTAAATTTTTATCGATTATCGAATTTTTCGTGAAAATTTTATCGAAAATTTTTTGTAAAAATTTTATTGAAAATTTTATGTAAAAATTTAATCGAAAATTTTTTCTAAAAATTTTATCGAAAATTTTTTTGTAAAACTTAGGACCTTCCTACAATCTATATTTTGTTAGAATGGCCAGACATAAACTCCTGGTGCCCAGTGGACACCCTGTGGTTCTATCGGCTGCCTCTACGTGTATTGCTTTCTATAAAGGTACAAATCAAAGCAGGAAACTCCTTCCAACCTAAAATCAAACAAAAATCGCCCTTCGCAGGGTTTTATTGATCCCCTGAGATCTGTATGCACTCCATGCGAACTACTGTGCGCGGCCTAATATTTATTTAGCAAAAAAAAACAAAACCAACAAAATAATAAAAACAACCTGAAAAATTATAGGTGGGAGTGGTTTTTTGTCCGCAGCCTCGAATGGAATGGTCTGATGTTGCTAAATTGCATTAGGAAAATTTTTTAAACTTCTGGTGCCTTGGCAGGTTGTCTTCAACCTAAACACAGACGGACTTCCCTATGTATATGGATTCAGTATATACATACATTATGGGCTCGGAAATGAATATTGTAGAAATTACACATGGAATGACGGGTATAAAAAACTAACCTCCCCATATGGAACTCTGTGTAGGTGTAGGACATATTTTCTCCATTACTGTGTATTTCATAATTCTAATTTTTAAAGGTACTCCCGAGTCAATAGTCTCTAGGCACGTTATTTAAAAAATTGCATGGATATAATCAAAGTATCTTTCGCTGGATAACTGCCTTAATAACAGAAATTTTCTTTTTTCCCATTTTTGGTAAAATTTTGCTTTCAATGGCTGTTAAAAACCAATTAACAGACATCGCTTTCTCAACATTTGACAGTAGTCCAGTAATATTTGCAACACAACAGTTAATATGAGCAGTGTTGCATTGAAAACTACTGCCCAAAATTAACCACGCCCACTTTTTAAGTAGCAAGAGAAATATAATAGCAATCGCAAAAAATATCAAATGCGGCAGAACTAAAGCTACACAACTTGTTGAAACTTTAGGAAACAAAGCTAAGTCTAACATAATGTCTATGTTAAAAACAACAAATTTTTCGTTAATTATAGATGAAACAACAGATATATCAACAAAGAAATGTGTGGTTCTAGTAGCACGCTATATGGACAGATTGTCACGAAAAGTAAACGACAGGTTTTTAAGTTTAATTGAGGTTGAAAATTCAAATGCTTCGTCTTTATACTCGGCAACAAAAGGTTTTTTTCAAAACCACAACATCCCTCTTCAAAATATAATAGGTCTAGCTACAGATGGCGCCAATGTAATGTCTGGGGAAGCTAATGGCCTACAAGCCAAATTTAAAGATGATAACGATATTTTTTACATAAAATGTACTTGTCATTCTTTGCATTTATGCTCTTCATACGCCTGCATAGAATGAGGATAGTGGGAGTGGTACCTCCCATACAAAGTAAAAAATTATTGTGTTTAAGTAGGCTGTTTAGGGTCAGTTTTTTATTTTAATTTGATGTAAATTATTATCGTCGTCGTACCTTGCATATAAACTGAAACATTTTGTCGTAAGAAAAGCGTGCTTTTTCGTGTTAAAGGTTGGCCATACTTTTCTTCTAAGTCTTTTAATGTATTGTTTATGGATAGGTGTAACAAAGCGTACCGAGATAGCTAGTACAGAATATTTTAGCATTTTATGAAAAAATTAGGAAATAAATAATTACTGAGTCCAAAGCTAATGGATAGCTATTAGTTTTGTTTTTGTTAAATACAGAAGTTTTAAATATTTTGATTTTAGCTTTATACAACGATTTACGCCTTTTCATTGAAAAATAGCTTTTTCACTATTTTTGTTATTACATAACAGGGCTTTTTCTGTGTCTTAATTTTTGCATAATTTTTCTTAAATCATAATTTCTAAACATATTTCCGTAATAACACAAGTTAAAAATGTTTTCTAGCCACCACTATATTTTATAACAAACAACAAACAATAACAAAATTTAGAAAATCAGAAAAGCGTAACAAATTGTATTGTAAGTTTTCTTGGTTTGAACATATTTGAGCTAAAAAAAACTAAATAATAAATGGTAACATACATATGTATAAGTATAACATAGATATGCATAGATAAAGCCATATAAGGGAAATAAACCAAAAAGCTTGAATTTTACAAAAAAAAAAAAAAATATATAATTTATCAAGATTTTATTAGAGAAAAAAAAATTACTAAAAACCATCATAACATGCGGGTGTTACACTTATTGGATGTTACCAAAAATGAAATAAAAAACAAAAGCAAATCTTTTAGGGTGTTAGAAATACTTCAACTTTTTAAACCAAAACTAACTAGGAAATTGTGAATCAAGCAAAAGTAAAAATATTTTGTTTGGTTGTGTCTAAACAAAAGCCAGTCAGTTATTTGATGCAATAATATTTGAATTTCCTTCACAAAACAATCCAACGATCAAACAGAAATTATGAAATTTTTATTTAAAAAAAAAAAACAAAAGATTTAAGACACAAACTTGCTTTGGCACATCACCCACCAACATTGAATACAACAAAGTTTCAAGCTTAATTTGGCATTTTTGATAAATGTCTACACATACACAGTAATAATTTGCAACATGGAAAATATTAAAATTTTAACGCTTTCGTTAATTAAGAAAACAATTTGAGAAAACTATTAAATAAAAGAGTTTTTTTCTAGTAAATTTTTCATAATTTTTCAAGGACTTTATAAACCCCTTTTTTACATGGAAACTTCAAATATCGGCTAGCCAAAATGAAAATCGAAGCAGATAACACTTGCAGATTATGCCTGGATGACACTGTAGCGCAGGTTGTGTGTAAATATCCAGCACTAGCTAACATAAGACCTAAGACCACGTGCGAGCAGAATCTTGTTAATGTGGACACTAGCTAGAGATGATGATGATTCGTGATGAGAAAGAAAGCCAATAGTTTCCAGTCGACAGTTTGAAATCACTAAAGGCAAGAATAAAGACTGGTTGTAGCAAGTGACTCTAGTAAGGTTGGCGTTAATTACAAATCGGTTGCTTCGACATCCCCCCTACCAGATTTGGGAAGATTCAATTACATTTCAATTACAATTAAAATTACAGGTAATTTGTAAATGCATATTCTCTATTACACATTGCAAATAATTGTAATTTAAATCAGGGATTAAAGTCAATTAAAACTACTTGTAATTAGGCAATTATCTTTACATCCAATTAAACAAAATTCTATTATATTCGTTATAATTTTTCATTACATATAATTACAATTGATTTTTTTCAATTATAATTATATGTAATTGAAAATTTCCAATTATAAATTACAAGTGTAATGTATAATTGAAACAATCCTAATTACAAATAGTTAAATGTAATTGTGATTGATAAAATCCAACTACAAATTACATATAATCGCGTAATTGCATGTGTAATTAATTACACACTGTAATTGGCATCCCCCTACCCTGTCCCCTGCATTAATAGTTTATAGTAACCCCTTGTTCAAGTTGGTCTATTCCTTTATTATCCAAACAAATTCAGTTTTTACAGTTAAATCATAATAAATGTTTAGGATGCCGAAGTGGAGGTTACAGACGTCGGTATGCCAATGCTCTCTTGAAGACTCAGTATTTGGCGCAAGACTCAAGAGGAAGCTTTAAAGGGAAGCATATAGAAGCTGGTCCACCATAGATAACTACAAAATTTCAAGCCACCTGGGCTTCCGTTAAATGTGAAGCATACTGCCTCTCTAGTTTTAATGGCCAAAAGGAGTATTTTTGTAATGTATTGGGCGACATTTGCACCGTTAAAAATTCGTATATAGCAATTTTTGTCGTAGTTACCAAGGTGATAATGAGAAGGAGAATAAGGTTTACCTTCTTAATGTCAGTCATGTAATCATAATTATGTTGGATAATAAAGTAAAGTCCACTAGGGCTGATGAGCTGTCACACTAGCTACTTTATATATGGTTTTCGTCGGCCTTGGAAGGCGATTGTTCACCAATAGTCTCTTGTTGACTCATAATTTGATGTAGGACTAAAAAGGGAGTAAATGAAAGATGGTCCACACCAGAGATGACTACAGAATTTCAAGATAACTGCGGCATCAATTGGACGTCAAGTGTACTGCCTCTCTACTTATAATGATCACAAGCAACATCTCAGTACTGGCATCTGTTTTTACCGGCCATTATCTCATTGGGCCACATTCACATCGGTAAGGAGTCTCACGCATATAACGATTTATGTCGTATTTTCTAAAACGAGGTTAAGAAAGAGTGTGTGGAGCCCCTCTTATATCCCTGTTCTAAATTAATAGAGGTCCACCGTAGATAACTACCGGGTGCCCCTTTAGGCTAGTATGTAGTGTGCTAGGCTCGATTTCGATGTTCGATTCCCACTACAACGAGTGAAGGTCTGCTTTACTATGCTCGGTAAATTAAGTTAGAATATATTTTGTAATTGTAGATATAGTAACAATAAATAAATAAATAATGGAGCAACAATAAGGGTTCATCATTGACAATAAATCAGGGTCATGTAGGGCTTTTTTCGGTTTAATTGTTTAAATCGGTGTTTTGTGGTTTTACAATATTCCTAATCTAAATTAACCTTTAATTCCCTCTTTAACCTTTACTCGTCCTCAAGCATCATCAGTCCGTAAGAGCCACCTGAGTTTTCACGCAAAATCCATAAAACTAATTGTAAGTGTATTGCATCTCTAAGACAGTCCTGGTCTTGAAAGAATCTTTCGCTTAAATATTTTAACCTACTCTTCTTCCTCCTCATCCAAACAGCTTCTGTTGCATAGAGATGCTCAGTAAAAGGCAATTTCATTTTTAGCATGAGATTCACTAGTACCTTCGTCCCACCGATATGAAGAGATGGAAAAGGTAATTATTTACAGTGCATTCTTGTAACGTATTTCTCAATTCGACTATGTGGTATTGATGTACTGCTGTACATTTACCCCGTCCAGGTTCGAACCGCTCCCGGAACCCAAATTATTCTATGTCGTCAAGATAGTAGGGTCAGATATTTAATGCACGCCAGTACATGTCTTGGGTTAGCTGCCTTCGAATCAGTCTCCTTGCTACACAGCGTCTATGAAGAAAAATGCAATTTTTAATTGCCAAAGTCGTAATGCTTCTAAACTGTGTCTGTTAAGAAAAAAAATCTCATAACCGAGACTTCCTACTTTGACGCAATGCTCTAACCTATAAGATTAAAGTTTTGATCTCAAATTTATTTAAATTTTTTGGACTAGATTCAACACGTAGGGCCAGGAGAGGATAATATTTCACCGTTTTCTTATACTCTTATCTTTTCTGTTTAATACCTCCTTTTCAATGATTTTAATTGAGGAAATAAGTTATCAAAATGCAAGAAAAAACATGGTTATAAGAGCCATATTATGTTTTTTTGATATGATATATGATTACTGTAAACAATTTATAGTTGCTTTAAATAATACTTTGTTCGTGATAAACAAGTTTTTCATAACATTTAATCATTTAATGGTTATTACGCAGAAAAAGTGCATTACTAAAATTCTAAACACAACCAAACATTTATAAGCATAAACTATTATTATTAAACATAGTATGTTAAGTTAGGGAAAACCAACAGGGTTCTTCTCTACTAAAGGGCCGTACACGTCGTGTTGGAAAGCAATGATAAGGCCGTCTGGTTGGCCAAAAAAAGCATGTACACTCAACAATTTTGTGGACTTGGAGCAAACACAATCCGAGAGGAAATAATTTGATCTGACTACAATCATATACTTCAACCATAATATGTTGCTTTTAGATTATGGTTATCTCAACCATGTTTTTTTTCATTGCGTAAATAAATTTTATTTTTTCAGACACTAACCTTAAAAGCTACTTCAGTTTGCCTACCAGCTGCTAATGAAATATGTACAATCAAATTGTATTATTAGTTTCTCTTGTTAAGAGCTTCACTATTTTTTACACTTTCTGCTTGAAAATTAAATTAATGATACCTGCAAATAAGTTTTACTTAAATATTAACAACGGAAATTTCAAACAGTTTGATTTAAAACTCAAGCAGTAACTTGATTTCTGAATTAATTTTAAATTTATTAAAATCAAACTAAATCACTAGACCATTAAGTTAAAAAAAAAACTATGCTCCATAATACTTGAACTAACGTGGAAATTACAACAACCACAAAAACTTTAAAGTAATAAAAATTAAATTAAAAGAAGAAACCGAATGTATAACAGAAATTTATGGCGAAACAAAAAAAAAAAAAAAAGAAACTACGAGTAACCATTAAAGCACTTAATGCTAGTGATTATATTTCTTAAACACAAATACAAAAATTTAATTAAAATTTCTAATTTTGTTCACTTGAAAGCGTCGAAAAGATTAAAAGTTTCTAAAAGTGAAAACAAGTAAAAATTCTTTGATAAAAAGCAAAAGTGGTTGGTTGATGGTATTTAAAATTTTATTAAATTTCTGGTTTTTTTCAAATCACTTCATGATTACATACAGAAGAGTTACCAGAAACTAAACAAACAGACTGACAAACAGGTCTGCTGATAATAATTTGTTAAGCAATTTCCCTCATGGCCAGGCCTCTGTATTGTTTGTTTTAAAGTTCTCCAGCAGAGACGTATAGATTTTAACAGTTCGTGGCGGTAACACTGTTTTATCTTTTAGTAGTTTTTTGTGTCTTCTTTCAGTTAAGAGTAAAACGTGGTTATCAAAATGGGTGTTCACTTATGATAGCGATTGTCGCCAAGCAAGTATTCTTACCAGTTAACTATTCTATCACTTAGTATAGTTTACAATCAGGACAATAATAACTAGAGTTGCTCGTTAGACTGATTGGTAGTGCGCTAGTCTATCAAAACACCCGCCCAAAACTATGGGTGTTTTTTGCAGACATACTGGAAAGCAAGTTTACCCCTTACTGTCCCTCCATTAATTTAGAACAGGAATATAAAAGGGTCTCCACACACTCTTCCTTATCCTCACTTATCCAATGAGCTAGTGGCCAGTAAAAACAGACTACAGGGCTGTACACTTGACGTTCAATCGATGCCACAGTTGCCTTGAAATTTTGTAGTCATCTATGGTGCACCATCTCCCATTTACTCCCTATATGGCCCTTACGGATAGATGATTCTTGAGGATAAGTAAAGGTTAAAGAGGGATATAAATAGTTGAATTAGATTAGGACTATTGTAAAACCACAAAACACCGATTTAAACAGTTAAATCAAAAAAAGCTATACATGACTCTGGTTTATTGTCAGTGATGAACCCTTAGTGTTCCTCCATTACATATTTATATATTTATTGTTACAAACAATTGGAAACACCCGGAGTCTTTGGTGAGGATCGAACTCACACTATACAATAGACTAACACACTACATACTAGTCTACCGAGGCACCCTGTAGTTATCCAAGGTTGACCTCTATTAAATTAGAACAGGGATATAGTAGGGTGTCCACACACATTCTTCCTTATCCTCATTTTGGTAATTGCGACAGAAATCATTATATGCATAAGGTTCCTTACCGACGTGAATGTGGCTCAATGAAACAGTGGCCGCTATAAATACACGTCAGTACCAAAATGTAGCTTCTGATCATTATAAGTAGAAAGGCTGTACACTTGACGTCTAATCGATGCCACAGTTTTCTTGAAATACTGTACTCCCTATTTAGTCTTGCCTACCAAGTCCGACGGAAACCACAAAAAATAGTTAGTGTAAGAGCTCATCAGCCCTAGTGGTCTTGTAATTTATTCTCCAACATAATTATTAATACATGACTGACGTCGGAAGTTAAACCATGGTAACTACGGCAAAAATTGCCTTATACGGATTTTTAAGGCTGTAAATGTCGTCCAATACATTATGGTCCGATTAAAACAAACAACATTACAAAAATATTCCTTGTGGCCACTAAAACTAGAGCGGCAGTATGCTTCACATTTAACGGAAGCCCAGGTGGCTTGCAATTCTGTAGTTATACATATATGCTGCCTCTTGAGTCTTGTCCAAATTATAAGTCTTCAAGGTGAGCACTGGCATTCCGACGTCAGTAATCTGCACGGCACAATCTTAAACATTTTTATAATAATTTAATTGTAAACACTGAATTTGTTTGAATAATAGTGCAATAGACCATCTTGAACAAGTGGTTACTATAAACTAATAAGGCAGGGGGAATATCGAAGCATAAGGAGCCCTCTTCGACCCCTATCCATCCTCAATGAATATAGGCAACTGATTTGTAATTTACGGCAATCTTACTTTCCCTGCGTCAGATGCTTCCACCAGCCTTTAATCTTGACTTTAGTGATGTCGGACTTTCTGTTGACTGGTAACTGTCGGCCTTCTTTCTCATCACTGAGTCTCTAATAATTGCTAGCATTTGTCCAAGGCTTAGATCCCCCATGGCATCCACATTTGAAAAGTTTCTACCCATGCCATGGTCGAGCCTAATGCTAGCGAGTGCTGGACATTTACACAATATATGTGCTACCGTCTCAGCCGCTTCCACACACAGTCTGCAATTATCATTTTTTATAGTTTTCATCTTGGCTAGATGAAATTTAAAGTTTCTAAGACCTGTCACTAACGCACTTAAGATACTTCCTGCCAAGGACCTTTTTGAGCACCATTCAAACCTGCCTATATGTAGTGGCTTACCCTCGCCCATTGTAGGACCTTCGCTCACCTTAAGTCTTTTTCCAGTGATATACTTCAACTATGGAGAGCCATATACTACTCAGTTAATTGTGCTCTAATTATAAGTGCCTTTTTGAGATAAAATAAGGGTTGTTTTCAATGAAGTTTCAAAAAAGCAATAATGGAAAGATTAAAGTTTCAAGGCCCCAGTAAATCAATACATAAAGAAGCGCAAAAAGGTTATTGTAAATATCAAGGCGACTAAGTGAGAAGGTCAGCTCATCATGTGCTTAAATCCCAGATAATGAATTATCAAAGTTTATTTATTATTCTAGTAATTTATCCTTAGTATTAAAGCCACTTGCTATTCAGTTTATATCTTAATGGCCTTTTCGCCGTTTCCATCTTCTCATGGTAGCTGCATTGTGATTGGAATACTTAATAGACATAAAAAGCTTAAATTTATCTACATAGTATTCTTTTAAGGAACTTATAGTGGAAAACTTAAAAATTGGTTTTTCTCTTCCCCCTTGCAGTCATACTTATTATAAAAATAAACTTCACTTTTTCTTTCTGCGAAACTGAAAACACATCAGAAATAAGAAAAATAATCTTAAGATTTTAATGCCAAAAGCCTATTATACAAAATAAAAATAAAAGAAACAATTTTCTATGTATAGCACATTTATTGGAAAGTGGAATTCATTTTTTTCTTAAATCAAGCTTAAATAGTAAGAAAAAAAAAATTAAATAAAAAAATTAAACGTTTAAGACTAGACTACGGTGCAGACCCAAACTTAATAGACTTACGAATGTACGAATATTTTGGTCTCAAGATCATTACAATTTATATATTTTTACGTGAATGTAGCAAAAAAGATGCCACACTCAACTACATACACACGTATACTCGTACACGCAAACAAACTGCTGTGCTGAAAAACCAATAAAGTATTTAGTTGTAGAAGCAGAAAAAATAAGAAATAGATAAAAAAAACAACTAGAAATTTATAGAAAAACCATTACGCTGTTGCAGCCAGAAGGAGAAAAAATAAATAAATTACACTTCTTTTAATAAACCAGCATCAATTGCATGCTTTGGTAATTGCAATAGCACTCGCATCAACTTAAAATACTGCACAGTGGTGCCAGGATTGGAAACCGTTGTTTAGACTTGTTCTTCAGATATCATAACATATGGTGGTGAATTATGTATTAACTACACTTTTCAGAAAAGTTTTTAGTTAAAGCCTAGCATCAGTATAATCATAGTCCAATCACAGCCTAACAGTAGCTTAATTTAGTCATAGTGGAGTCATAGTGTTGTCACAGTGTAGCCATTGTGTAGTCATAGTGTAGTCATAGTATAGTCATAGTGCAGTCATAGTGCAGTCATAGTGTAGTCATAGTGTAGTCATAGTGTAGTCATAGTGCAGTCATAGTGTAGTCATAGTGTAGTCATAGTGTAGTCATAGTGTAGTCATAGTGTAGTCATAGTGTAGTCATAGTCCATTTATAGTCAAGGTATATTCCAGCCATAGTCTAATAATTATATAGTCTATTAAAAATCAAGCCATTGTCTTCCCATAGTCAAGTCGTAGACTAGGTAGACAACTGTCATATTTTTAGCGAGATCCTGTTATAGTCCTGCCGTGATCTGTTTATTCATAGTGCATTCATAGCCTAGCGAAAGTGTAGTCATTGGCTTGTTATGATCAAGAAGAAGTATAGCTATATTTTATTCATAGTGTACTCACAATCAAGACATAGACTAGTCATAGTTTAGTAGTATAATCAGAGCGTAGCCATAATTTAAAGAGTCTAGTCCCATTTTAATGATCTTGTATTCAGTTTATAGGCATAGTTTTATCATAGTCTTGTCAAGGTCTAGTCAGACTCAAGCCTGCTTATAATCTTGACAAGTCTTCGCATAACCTATTCATAGTCTAGCCACAGTCTGTTCATAGCCTAGCATATAGTGCAGTTATAGTCTCATCATCGTCTGGTGGCTGTCTGGTCATAGCACAGTTGTAGTCTTATGTACCCATTGCTAAGTCATCAATAATTTTTGCGTTTATTTATGAAGTCAATCTGATTGCAGTGTACTTATAGACGTAATAATCTGATAATCTCTCAGTAGTATAGTCATAATAGGTTCATAGTTAGGTCGCTGTATAGTCATATCTGATTATAGTCGTAGTCTATTCAAATTCTAGTAATAGTCTATAGTTACAGTATAGTTATAGTCTTGTCAAAGTCAAGTCATAATAATGTCATAGTCTAGTCTAGACATGTTTTAGTCGAAGTTAAGTCATAGTCAAGTCATATGCAAGTCATAGTCAAGTCACAGTCAAGTCACAGTCAAGTCATAGTCGATTCATAGTCTGGTCATAGTCGATTCATAGTCAAATCATAGTCTAGTTATACACCCCTATCGTCAATACTTATTCCCATGAAAAATCCCCCAAATTTGCTATCGTGAATGATTACACGATAGAAAATCTGGGTGTTATCATAGTATAGTCATATTCTAATCGCAGCTAAGACATAGTCAAGGCATATTCCTGAAGTATAGTCATAGTTTGGCCCTCGAGTCAAAACTACGGCATATTATATATATATTAAAGTAATACGCGTAGTAAAGACCTAGTTAACTCTTAGTAAATATATGAATTAATTAAATATTATTTCAAAATCAATTATTTTTGTCAAACCTATAATATGACGGCTGACACGTTTATTTATTTAAAATTTCTTTTTATTCTACAATATTTTCCAAATTCTTTAAGAATAAATTTTTACCAACAATTTTTCTACCATCGAACCACTGTGCAATTCGCTCCAACTCTACTTCAATTGAATTTAGCTGTTCAATAGACTTGTGGGTTAGATTAGAAAGTTGTGGTCGTTTGGCGGCCGACAGTGTCTGAACGATCGCCTGTCTATTTGCAGCATTGATGGTGGCATTTTAAATGGCTCTCAATAAATACAAATTTTATTAAAAGCTTTCGAAGCGAAGACAAAGAAAAATAAAACCAACATAAAGCTCTGGCTATACACAACACAACAATTTGCAATTATTCTTGAAAGTTTATATCAATAAAAGATCAATTTTATTTGTTGTTTTTTTTTTTTTTTTTGAAAACTAACAAATGATAATAAGGAACTGGCAGACATTCCCAAGCCACGATAAATTTTTGCGCTAAAGATAAAAAACATAAATAAAGTATAAAAAAAGAGGAAAAAAAGATCAAGATTGTCTTGTTTATGATAGAAAATGTCTTGTGATGTCAGGCAGTCAGTCAGTCAGTTAGCCAGCCACTGAGCTATTCAAAGTGTTAGTTTGAAAGAGAAATTATATTACAAGGTTAATAAAAATCAAATCAATATTCAACGTGTTGGTTGGTTGGTTGGCTGTGTGTTCGTTTGGGTGTTAGTTCCCATGATTTGGTGTATTAAGGATGGATGATGATGTTGAAGATTTTTCAACATCATCATTTGCAATAATTTTAATGCAAATACATATTACATGTTTTAGAAAACTGGTGGCGGTTTGAGGTTTATTTTTATGTATTAGACTAGCATGAGGATGATAGGAGGATTTTGCTGCTGTTGTGATGATGAACCATTATTTAATTTGATTTTCATTTTCATGCTGTAAACTAATTTCTATGTTGATAAAACAAATGTAGTTGATTGTATTTAATTGTTTATGATGAGAGCTAAAGACTTTTCATTTCAACAAAAGCCGGATTGTGGATGTTTTGCAACATTTCTACCATTATCCTCCTCATCCATCGTCATCAGCATCTTGAAACATTTCAGTTTCTTTCCTCAATTAGTGTCTGCAATGAAACTTGTCTTAAGCGTTAAATTGATTTTTTTTTCTACTTCTGCATTTAATATTTTCTATTAATGTCAAGATCATGTTAGAAAATGTATGTTAGTTTGTGTTTGGTCTTTTTTATAAATTTGAATTTGCTTTCTATCATTTGATACTCACGTTAGTGAAAAGGTCTGTGTGAAAAATTATACATTTTATCAAACTTTTTTTCTAAATAATTTTTTATAGCTGATTTGTGTTCAAGGAAGTACTTAAGACTTGGTAATTTGAGTTAGTAAAGTTCGTAAATTTTTTAGTTCAATTAAATAGTCTCTTTTGTAAATAAATGTCATTAAGATTTATGTGCAGATTGGATAAGTTTGACGCTAAATTGAATTTTCTTAAGTCAAGTTAAAAGATTTTTAAACCTAGAGGTGATTGTAAAATAAAATTGCAATTTTTTCTTACACGCTATACAAATAACTGATATTTATGGCTTTCGAAAGTACTGTCAATATGTGCTATTAATTACATTTAGTTGTTATAAAGTTTAGAGATAAGCACATCAAAAAATCTTTATGTCACAGTAGTTTTAAAACGTATTTTTAGGTGCTCAAAAATTTAACTCTCTCTTTATTTTAACAATCTCTCACCAATTTTAATTACAATATATCAGTCAAGTAAGAGTCAGTCACATCTACAGAAAAATAACAGTTCCCTTTCTTAGAAAGTGTTAGAATTCAAAATGTTCTCTATCACATAAAAAGCAGTCACGTGACAAGTCATGTCATGAGTACCTTTTCTTCCAGGAATGCTTTATGTCATTGAAAAATCACATTTTGGGGTGTATTCTATTGAATTTTTATGATCAACAAATAGTAGTCAAAATAACCCATGTCTGATGGATGGATTTAAAAGCTCGTAAGAAATGACATGCTTCTGTTTCCATCAAATACAGAACATTGCCTTGTAATGTTTCACACGACTTTTTATTTTTTATTCACTTATTCACGATTTAATCTTAGGTTAACTAAGAGATCTAACTTAACAATTCGACGGAACGACATGCCTTTCGAGGTCTATTGGTTCATTACACAGAGAAAAAATTTTCACCAGTTCAAGGTTTTAATTGGTTTAATTTAATTAAATAATTAATTGATTCAATTATTTGTTTAATTAAAATTTTTTTGTTCATTCTTTTTAAAACAAATATATATTTGAATCAATTAAAAAATTAATTGAACTTTAATTTAAAACTAATTAAAACCTTTAATTGGTGCAAAATCTTTTTCTGTAGTACACAGAAAAAAGTATTTTAACCAGTTAAAGATTTTAATTGATTAAATTTAATTTAATTAAATTAAATTATTAATTGATTTAATTATTTGTTTAATTTAATTGGGTGGGTATTGGGATGTGGGACACCAAGCAATGGTCTAATCGACTTCAACTTGGTGAAGTCCAATACCTATATTGGCCCTCCTTCATCTCAAGTGGACACATACCTTCTCGCGATTCCACCTGGGGTAGCTGCTTCGAACACCCGTCTTGAAGTAGTGAGCTAATTTGTGCCACGAACTTTAAAAAAATGGTTGGGGCGTTGGACTTGTAATCCACCCTCACAAAAACACACTACAATGAAAGAAAAAAAGAATATGAAACGGCCCCCTACAAAAGTTGACGACCACCGCAAACGAATAAAAGATCATGATTTACAGATATGTACGTGGAACGTTCGTATTTTGTACAGAGCAGGTGCAATGACCAAATTGGCGGAAGTGCTGAATAAGTACCGATCCGATGTTGCTGCCATCCAGGAAATAAGATGGAATGGACATGGTGTCACCAGAACACCATACGGTGACGACTTATACTATAGCTGCCATGATACTAGACACGAATTTGGATGTGGCTTCGTAGTCAGTAGGAGAATTAAACATTTTGTCTCCAGGTTCACTCCAGTTGACGAACGGATAGCTACGATACGCTTCAAGGCGAAGTTTTTTTTATATAAGCCTTATTTGTGCGCATGCCCCGACGGAGGATAAGGATGATCAGGTCAAATACACATTCTATGAGCACCTAGAAGAAACATGTGACCGTTGCCCCAATCACGATGTTAAAATTGTTCTGGGTGAAAATCGGAAGGGAAGACATATACGGTCCAACAATCGTAATAACGGCTTGAGATTGATATCCTTCGCCGCGGCACGAAACATGGTAGTGAGTAGCACTAGGTTTAAACATCTCGATATTCACAAGGCAACGTGGGTATACCCTGATCAATCAACGAAGAACCAAATTGATCACTTTGTTGTGGACGGAAGGCATAGTTCCAGTGTGCTAGATGCGCGTTCTATTCGAGGTGCCAAAATTGATTCGGATCATTACCTTGTTCCAGCTAAGGTTCGCACCCGTCTTAATCTAGCGAAAAACACACTAACGATCCAACAAAGCCTCCCCCCAAAAATCCATGGTACGACCAGGAGTGTCGCAATGCAACTGCAGAGAAAAACGCTGCATAATTGGCAACACTGCAGTCCGGTGCAACGCGAGGAGTATGGGAGAGGTTCCGGGAGAAAAGGAGAGAAGATAAACGTCTGAGAAATGGAAAGACGCGAGTGTGAGGAGATCGAGATGTACAGGAGCAGAAACGAAGTTCGAAAATTTTACCAAAAACTAAAACACCAAACGGAGGGCTTTGGTACTGGTAGTTCCTCCTGTAAAGATAAAGACGGAAACCTAGTCACAGATACTGAAAGTGTACTGAGGATGTGGAAACAACATTTTTAATCAGACGATAGTAGCGACGAAGATACCCCTGAACCAATCATTGACGATGGTGTTGAATGTACACCACCTGGCCAAGATGAGATCGACAAAACAATATACTGTCTGAAGAACAACAAAGCTGCAGGTGCCGATGGTCTGCCCGCAGAACTGTTTAATGCCGGAGGGGACGAGTTGGTAAGGAGTATGCACCGACTTGTTAGAACCATTTGGCTAGAAGAATGCATGCCCGATGACTGGAACCTCAGTGTGCTGTGTCCTGTGCTTAAGAAAGGAGACAAAACCGTATGCGCCAACTATAGAGGTATAAGTCTCCTTCCTATTCCATACAAAATTCTATAGAGCGTGCTATGTGAACGATTAAAAACTAAAGTCACCAAGACCAAATATTCACATTACGACAGATCCTGGAAAAGAGTCAAGAAAGGCAGATCAACACCTATCACCTTTTCGTTGACTACAAAGCTGCTTTTGACAGCCCGATACGAGCAAAGGTATTTAAAGCCATGTCTGAGTTTGGTATACCTGCAAAGCTAATACGCTTATGCAGAATGAGTCTACCTGTTACAAGATCGGTTAAAATTGGAAAAAACCCCTCCGAGACGTTTAATACCAAACGAGGTTTTAGACAAGGTGATAGTGTATCCTGTCATCTATTCAACACTTTGTTGGAAAAAAATGCATTTAACAGAGCAGGCACAATTTACAACAAAAAGCATATGCTACTCGCTTATGCCGATGATAGAGGTAACTGCAATATTCTCCTGTATCGAAAATGAGTCGAGGAACACGAGTCTGGTAGTAAATGAAGATAAGACAAAGTTTATGGTATCAACGAACGACGAAACAACAAGACTGGTTCAATATGTGAACGTTGGTGACTATAACTTCGAGGTAGTGAACAACTTTATCTACCTCGGTACCGCCATAAGCCAAACAAATAACATCAGTTTGGAAATAAAAAGAAGAACTATTCTTGCTAATAGATGCTATTTCGTGCTAAGCAAGCAATTTAGAAACAAATCCCTCTCTCGACGAACTAAAATTACACTCTATAGAACACTTATATTACCCGTGCTACTATATGGCGCTGAAGCGTGGGTTCTTACGCAATCAGATGAGGCTGTTCTAGGGGCGTTTGAGAGAACGATTCTTCGCAAAATATATGGACCTACTTGCGTCTACGGAGAGTATCGCCATCGAATGAATCACGAGCTGTATGAGTTGTACGAAGATATAAACACAGTTAAGCGCATCAAAGTACAACGGTTGCGCTGGCTGGGGCATGTTATACGTATGGATGAGAATGCTCCAGCAAGAAAATCATTCGAATTTGATCCCGAAGGAAGTCGTAGAAGGGGAAGACCCAAACTCCGGTGGAAGGATCAAGCTGAGGATGGTCTCGAAAAACTTGGTGCTAGAAACTAGAGGTGAAGCGCATTAGATCGACGTGCATGGAAAGCTATTCTTAATCAGGCTACTGACCAAAACGGTTGTTTATAGCCATCTAAGTAAGTAAGTAAGTAAGTATTTGTTTAATTACGATTTTTTCTTTGTATTCTATTTTAAACAGATATATAGTTGAATCAATTAAAAAATTGAAAAAAGTTAGGGGAATTTTTCCAAAAACTATAATTTTGAAAAATACATATTTTTTCAAATAATTTTTTGCAACATTAAAAAAAAATAATTCCTTAATAAAAATTTCATAAAATTAAATTATGCACTAAATCGAAAAAAAGTTGAAAATTTTGTCCACTTCAATAATCTTATTTCCAACATTCCGTCAGCCATCATCGCCTTTTATTTCACAAACTCCCACAAGTGTGTTTGTGTCTTAAGTCTTTTGTTTAGTTTGTCATATTCACACGCAGCGTGCACAATATTTTTGTCATTAATTTATTTCAAAATTCAATTTATTGTCATTAAAAAGCATGTACAATGACTGTTTTTTTTTATTATTTTATAAGTTAAAAATAAATTTTACATCTTTTGTTATTGTTACTGTTGTTGTAGCTCTTTTATGCTTTTGTTGACTGGTAGCGCATAAAGAGCGACAAAATAAAAAACAAGGGTAATAAAATGCAAGCTTTAACAATAATTTTTTCCCTCGCTACCATTACAGCAGATGATGTTAGTAACTATTGCTCCAGCTTAATACTTCTTTGCCCCCCTTTCTTTTGGTCTTTGTCTTTTTTTTAAGTATATGAGAGTTACTTTTTTCTAGATTGGTTTTCCAGTGTTACTTTTTGAAGTCTTGCTCTAAGGTTCTGAAACTTGCATTGCAAAGAATGCAATAAAACAGAAACTTCAAGGTTTTATTAACAAGTGAATTAAAATAATAACTATTGAACAACTATTTCAAATCGCTGATCAAAAGCATTTTAATACTGCCTAAATTAAATGGCTTAGGTGTACAAAACGAAAACCTTATATTAACATACGTCACGAGGTTCCAGCATCGATTGAGTGGAGTATTTTTATTCTAAATAGTAATTTTTTTCCTGCCTGTCCGTCTGTCTTTCTCTCTGTGTTCGCATCACTTAAAAACTACTAGATGGATTTTAATAAAATTTTGTGAAGAGTTAACCTAGTATCTTGTTTATAATATACAGCCATGTCATAGAGCTAAATTCCGTTCGGAAGTGGAATTGATTCCGTACTTTGCTTCTCTAGAAAACGTAAAACGAAAAAATTTTTCGGAATGAAGCAAATTTCAATTTGCTATGTGGAATTTATATTTTTAGCTTTTTTAACCGTTTAAACTATTCAGGACATCGTTTTATTAAAATTCTGCGTCATATTTTACCAATTTACTGCTGTAATTAAAGATATTTCGGTCATTTTTATTATATTTTTTCTGATTTAATAACACAAATATTTTTTTGACTTTAAAAAAATTAATTTATTCAATCATTTCAGACATTTCATTCGGAATTGAAATGATTTCGATCGGAATGGTTTTAGATTCTATAGATTCCGTTCGGTTTTAGTAAATCGAAAATACAAAACCACTTTTTATGTATTACATATTGCAACGTAAGAACGAATGTGACAAAACAAAAAATAAATGCTTCGAAAGATAATAAAAATTCAAGAAATACATCTTTCACCAGTTTGTAGTCCGAACCTCCCCTACACTCCTATGCATCATTATATATGCGCCGGTTTGCGACCGTGGGTACCAAAACAATTTTTCTGACCCAAGGTCCAATATTTTCTGCACAAATTGATGAATCCACAAGTTTTAAAAAACCAATTATTTTCTGCACAGCTTTGCAACGTTGCTTTTTGAAGTATTTCAGTCTTTTTAATACAAATCTAAAGACAAAAACTTTTTATCAAATAGTCTTCTTGGGTTTTGAGGCCTTTTATTTTGGCGGACCCTGCCAATAAAAACAACATGTGACTCAATATTAGAGTAATAAATATAAAAATCGCATCAAAAAATAATTGTGTGCTAAATAAAAATACTTTTAAATATTAGTTATATATTTTACCCGATATGTCCAGAGATCTATCTGGTCATTTTAACAAGATACAGAGAAAGTCCATTTTAGACCAAGCTGTTCGATGTGATAATGTTGAAATAGACAAGTAATATTTTGGCTCCCGAGGTACTCTAGTATTTATTTTCTATAGAGTAATATAACTTTGAAATCTGTAACCATAAAATATGACTTTTGGCCCCCTTCTCAAAATATGTACCACAGTGCGAGGGCCAAAGTGTAGAGTTTTCTGGCAAAATTTAAGCTAAAAACTTTTCACTAAGTATTAGTTACAAGCATAACTGAATCTTTAAGACTTAAAAAACCTTTTTAGCACGGTTTATCATTTTACCTTCATAAAAAAATTCAAATAAAAATTAAAATGTATTTTAAACCCTCCATAACATTCGTTTTTATTGGTCGATTTTTTCCTAGCAAAACTTAAAGACCAAATTCTCACTTACAAAATAGGAAAAACCACCTATAAAAATTCCAATCCAATCAAAAGTTATGGATTTTTACCACTGTGCGCCGTAAAGTGTTAAGGTATGGTCAAGAATAATATCCATTACTAATAAAAAGATGTTCGGAATAGTTTAAACGGCTATAAATTGCTTAAAAAATCAATTCCACATAGCAAATTGAAAGTGGTTTTATTCCAAAAAAGTTTTTCGTTTTACGTTTTCTATAGAAGCAAAATACGAAATCATTCCACTTTCAAACGAAATATAGCTCTGGAGCATGGGTTATTGTTTTGCTACATTCATTCTTATGATGCCACATTAAAAGTGGTTTTGTTTTTTTTTTCGATTTAATAAAACCGAACGGAATCTATAGCAGCTATAACTATTCCGATCGGAATGGTAACTACGGAATCATTTCAATTCCGAACAGAATTTGTGACATGCCTGATAGGATATTTTTTTTTCCGAAAAAATATATAAGATATTTTATTTCTCCAAGGGAAAGTGGAGAAAAAGCAGTGAAAGTACGCCGATTTCTCTTTCCGATTTAAAGGCACTGCATCCTTTGAGGCATTTTTTTTTTTTTGAAAGCGATATATTTCAGACACTGTTCCGAACAGTTGGCGCTGTTTTAAAATAATGACAAAATGGATTGAAAGCGGGATGTCTTAAACACGGTGGCGCAGTAGATGGAGCTGTTTCAAAATAATCACAAAATATGATTTATTTACTGCGAAATAGACAATTAAATAAAGCTTTTATTTGATTGTTATTAAAATATTTTAAACATCTTTTACAGAATTTTACAATAGTTTCAAAGCAAAATTGACCAAAATATTGTCAGAACGCACTCAACGTGTATGGGTACAGCTAGAAAAAAAAGTTTATTTAATTGCCCTTTATTTAATTGACTGCCTCTTGACATTTAAATGCCTCGATAGAATAATTCATAGTGCGCTAGTTTATCAGTCTGGGGGTTGCGGATTTTAATCCCAACAAAATGAAGAAAAAATTTTGCCAGAAAAACAAAATTTTCAAGTTTTCGTTTGATACGAAAAGCCTTATACAAACCCTTCTATTATACAAATTTCGGAAAACCTTTCGGAACACTTGACAGCAGAAGCGAGAGCGGAATGACAACCAGTGTAAAAAAAAGATATGAGAATGGAATGCAACTACAAGCCCTTGCGCTTACTAAAGAAGGAGTAAAGAAAAGAATATTTTTTTTTTTTAAATTGTATAGAACAGTTTTTGTAAAAATTTTATAGATTTTGTTTGTAAAACTTCTACAGAAATTTAAAATTCTATAAAAATTTTATAGAAATTTTCTGTAAAAATTTTATAGAAATTTTTTGTAAAAATTTTATAGGATTTTTTTTTTAAAGTTTATAGAATTTTTTTGTATAAATTTTATAGAAAAAATTTTGTATTAGTTGTATCTATTTTTTTTTTGTAAAAAACTGTTTGAAAAATGTTATAGAATATTTTTTGTAAAAAATTTTAAAGAAAATTTTTTGTAGAAATTTTAAAGAAATTTTTTGTAGAAATTTTATAGAATATTTTTTATATTTTTTTTAATAACTTTAAAGGAAATTTTGTGTATAAATTAAAAACAAAAAAAAATTATATAAATTGTATAGACATTTTGTATTTTGTGTATCAGTAGTATGTAATATTTTTTGTAAAAAACTTTTCGAAAAATTTTATAGAATTTTTTTGGTAAAAATTTTATATAAAATTTTTTGTAAAATTTTTTTTTTTAAATTTTAAAGAATTTTTTTTTTAATATTAAAGAACATTTTTTGTAAAAGGTTTAAAGAAATTGTTTGTAAAAATTTAAAAAAGAGTCCTGAGTAGCTCATACACACACGTTATAAATATAAAAAACAAATATAAGCATTATAGATATCTTTACTTGCCTGTAATTATAAATCGCAATTACGAGCTGAGCGCCAGTATGATGTAGAAATTCTATGTCATCAGTTGTTCTAGTTGAAACAAAGTTGACAACATCAAAGGACAATCACTCTAATTGCGGGATTTCGAAAAAATGTGCTGCACCGCTTAGAATAGATAATTTGCTTTGGAAAGGTGGCCGCCAAAATTTTTAATATTTTTAAAAAATAATAGTACGTCGCCCTCTCATGCAAAGATCTATGTTTACTAACCCCTTC
This sequence comes from Phasia obesa, assembly GCA_949628195.1. Taxonomy (NCBI): domain Eukaryota; kingdom Metazoa; phylum Arthropoda; class Insecta; order Diptera; family Tachinidae; genus Phasia; species Phasia obesa. The sequence goes on along the minus strand of OX451216.1, from coordinate 134,179,513 downwards.
ACTGTCAGCAGTCAAACTGTTTTGACTGCACAAATGGTGCACAAATGGCGGCAAATTCAAATCTTGCATAAATTTACTCAATAAAAATTTAAAATTTTTTTTTTAATTTATAAACCCAGCGCTTAAAAAATCATTCTATAGAAATATAAAACTGCTGTTTCTTATTTGAATATGATTTTAAGTTTTATAGTTTTAGGAAAAAAAAAAAATCCGCTCTTGTGGGTGTTTATATGCATGAGCTTTCTGGTGTTTTGAAAACAATGGCTGAATTAATGGTCTTGAGAAAATATTGCATTACTTTTACATTGATCGCAAATGTTACAAAAAACAAAATAAACTCTAATGCTACATATGACGATGATGATGATGATGGTGATGGCGATGTTGATGTTGATTACTGTGATTGTAATAATTTCCATTATAATGGTGATGACATATACAAACACTGTTTGCAACGGAAACTATTGCGTGAAGGAAATGAATATTTTCTTATTGAAAAATAAGGGAATATTTTTACTACAACAACAATGATTTGTTAGATTTTTTAAACAAATGAATAAACACAATTTTAAGAACAACACCCACAGTGCACACAATCAGTAATGTGACTTGGTTTTAATTTAAAAATTTTATTTCGCCATAATTATTCTGGTGTGCGAAGAATGATTGACAACTGCCCACTTTGAAAACGGATCTTATTGAATTAGAAATTTAAGGGCCATCAACTTCCTAATCACTTTTTAGTTTGAAAACTACGACAGCTTAAATCAAAATTATAATTGTTTAATCTTAAGGAAATGGTGTACTGATAGATGATGAGGTTTTTTTCTCTTCAAAGTTTCCAAATCTTGAACATTGTTCAGTCTTTACTGTTACCGTTAAAACAATACATTTTTATATTTCTTAAAATTTTCGGTTGTTGTTTTTTTCTTCATGTAAAACATCATGTCTTATTAGACAATAAATAATTGTGTTTTATTGCATTTTTATGTTAAACTAAAACAAAAAAAATAAATAATAATAAATTTATATTTATTTGTTGATTTTTTTTAACAATTGCTCTGAAATAATTCCATTAAAAAAGTTATTTTAAAGTTATTTTGTAATCGTTCCTGTTTTTTCGGAAGATAATAAATAAAAATATTTACAACAATAATTGTGACAATTTGTGGAAATACTTAAATTTTAATGATAAGTGTTAATTATAAAAAAATAAACAAGGTAAAATCATTAAGCCATAATAAAAGGTCACATTATAGAAGAACAGGTTTTTTATCGATTACATAATAGAACAAAATTAAATATAGGAAGCAAAAAAAATGTTTCTTAAACATATTTATTTTAAACTAAATAAGAGGGCCATTGACAATTTTCAGCGCAGTAACTTCAAATGCAACACTGCTCCCTTTAACTGTTACAAATTACTGAACTGCTGTAAAATTTTAAACTACTTAAACTAGATTATTTTTGACAGCCATTAAAAGCAGAAAACCTCGATAATTTCAAGGAAAATAGAAAAAATTCAATTTCAGGTGCTGACTAAATATAAGTTTTTACATAAAAAAACTATCACAGAAACCAAAGAAAGGATTGATAAATATTATGGGGACTACGCCTCATCATTTCCAACGTTTAAAGAGTGGTTACGATAGTACGTTATATCTGCTTATCTTATCTGCCTCAAAACACCCAGAGCCTTTGGCGGGAATCGAACTCGCCATCCCCATACTGATAAAATAGCGCACTTCCAATCAGTCTATCGAGGCACCTTAAAAACAAGGATATGAAAATGCAACATTAAACAATAATTTTTTCCCTCGCTACCATATCAGATGATGTTAGTAACTATTGCTCCAACTTTATATTTTCTATTGGTGTGGGTGATTTTTTGCGGTTTGGTTTTCAGTGTTATTTTTTTACATCTTGCTCTTTGGTTCTGTAATTTGTTTTATAAAGAAAGCAAAAATTGGCTTAAAACAATAAATAGTGAACAACTTTTGCAATTTGCTGATCAAAAGCAGCTTAATACTTAGTTAATATCAGGAAACTCCAGAATGGAGTCATCAGGATCTATGAGACTGGATAGACCAAAATCCTTAAATAGACGAACAACCAGCACAAACGACACAGACGTCATGCCAGAAGTAATCGAAAAATTCATGAAATAATATTATACGAGATTGAAAATGCTTGAGGAAACTGAGGCTGTAGGTATCTCAACCGAGCTGGTAAGATAAAACAACGTATGGGGCGCGCACGTGTGTAGCCGCTATATATAAAATATCCATGAATTCAGGTACGAAGTGCAGACTCTGGGTGATAAGAGATTTGGGTCAAACGAAGATGTCGTCATTGAAACAAATGCTTACTTTAAGGGCTTTAAGCTTTAATTACCCATAACATTTTATAATAAAAATACGATTTATTTCTTAGGGGAAAAGCTAGTTTCTCTATGTATTTCACTAGTCTTCAGGACAGGTCTTCAAGAAACTTTGTTCCTAATTATAGAAATCCAAAAACTCACTATAAGTAATAAATTTCTATAAACATAATGAGAATTATATTAATAGAAGCATATTACAAAGAATTAAAGAAATCTTATTAAAAATGAACTAAATGTAGCAAGAATTATCTCCATGTTGAGAAATGGCAAAAAAAATTATCTTTTACCAGAACAGTCACGGACTTATCAAATTTTCCATCAAATTATCAATTAAGCTTACCAAGTGACTCTTCAATCAACAAATAAAAACCGACAAACTTCAGCATAGTGAAATTATTACTTATTTGGATTTAAAAGTATTTAGCTGAATCAAATATTTAGCTGAATTTAATATTGAGCAGAATCAAATATTTAGCTGAATTAAATATTTAGCTGAATTAAATATTTAGCTGAATTAAATATTTAGCTGAAAAAAATATTGAGCTGAATAAAATATTTAGCTGATTTAAATATTTGGCTGAATTAATTAAATTTAATCATTTAGCTGAATTAAATACTTAGCTCAATTAATTATTTAGCTAAATTAAATATATAGATGAATGAAATATTTAGCTAAATTAAATATTTAGCAGAATAAAATATTTAGCTGAATTTAATTGAATTAAATATTTAGATGAATTAAATATTTAGCTGTATAAAATGTTTAGGTGATTTAAATATTTAGCTGAATTAAATATTTAGATGAATTAAATATTTATCTGAATCAAATATTAAATTGAATCAAATATTAAGCTGAATCAAATATTTAGCTAAATTAAATATTTAACTGAATCAAATATTTAGTTGAATTAAATATTTAGCTGAATTAAATATTTAGGTGAATCAAATATTTAGTTGAATTATATATTTATATGAATTAAATATTTAGCTGAATTAAATATTTAGCTGGATAAAATATTTAGCTGAATCAAATAATTAGCTGAATTAAATATTTAGGTGAATTAAATATTTAGCTGCATTAAATATTTAGCTGAATCAAATAATTAGCTGGATTAAATATTTAGATGAATTAAATATTTAGCTGAATTAAATATTTATATGAATTAAATATTTAGATGATTTAAATATTTAGTTGAATGAAATATTTAGCTGGATAAAATATTTAGCTGAATAAAATATTTAGCTGAATTAAATATTTCGCTGAATTAAATATTAGCTGAACTAAATATTTAGCTGAATTAAATATTTATATCATATAAATTATATATATAAATTATATGAGCTAAATATCGAGCTATTTTAATATTAAGCTGAATTAATTATTTAGCTGAATTAATTATTTAGCTGAATTAAATGTTTAGCTGAATAAAATATTTAGCAAATGTAAATTTTTAACTGAATTAAATAAGCTGAATAAAATATTATTCTTAGCTGGATTATATTAAAACTCTAAAGACTATTAAAATGTATGAAATACATTTAGTTACATTAATTTTTTAGCATACTTGGTGTTTTTTCATTGGCATTGAATTTTCATTGGCATTATTTCAAATAGTTACAATGAAAAAAATTGTAACTACCATTTAATGCAACTAATTTATTTTTAATGACAATTGTTTTTACTAATGGTAATGAAAATGCAATGAAATTGTATAATTACTAATTATAATTGATGAAAAAATCATTGTTTTTATTAAACACAAATTTATTATTGCTGTAGATTTTAATAACTTTACATTCACTCTAGTTTTGAAAATCTGTGCTATGAATTCTCCAACGGGTTAAAATTTTATGTTAAAGTGGTTTTTTTATTCTTCTTCTGATTTTTGTTTGTTTTTATATGAAAAAATTCCAATAATAGGAGAGCAGAGAATGGAGGTGGAACTTATTTAAAAACATCACTACAAAAGGTTGATTGCAAATTGTGGCCAATAATGATAATATTTTTTTATATTTTAATCATTGATTAATGGTAATGATTTTATTTTTTTTTTTAATAATTATTAATGACACTTTTTCATTAAAAACCATTACCATTAATGAAAACAATGGTAATGAAAAAAAATTTATTGGCATTGTTTAAAATTCAATGCTAATGAAATTGTCAATTAATTACTCAATCTAATTAATTAGTCCCATGTATGTTATTTAGTGTTAAATAAATATTTTTTTATAGAAACATAATGCCTGAACCCTTAAAAATATGAAATATTGAGCTTGCTGAATTACTGCATTGTTTCATAAATCATAATTAAACTTTAAAGATTAAGTTATGTAAAATATTTTTTGAAAATACTTGAAGTTAAATAAAGTTGTTTTTTAAGCTGAAATAACACTGAGAAAAACTTTTTTAACATTTAACTTTTCCAAGTGCTCGATCGTTTCTGGTTTATCTTCATAAAACTGGGACTTTATATTTCTCCAGATAAAATAATCTAATGGCGACAAATAACATGAAAGAGGCCGCCCGTTAACAGGTCCATTTCTTGAAATTATTAATTAATTAATACTGGCCATTTAGCGCACCAAACAGTGTGTTTTTCTGTATCATGAAAAGGTGCTTCGACAATGGCTTGAGGATTGACATCGCTCTAAGTGCTGCAATTCTGTTTATAGGCATAACCATTTAAGCAAAATTGTACTTTATTACAATTGTGGGTCGAATACTACCTATCACTACAATTGTGTTTTACCAAGCAAGACTTTAATTCTCATTTAAATCTCAGTGATTTTTCAGGTCGAAACTTTTGGATAGTAATAGGACCCTATTTTCGCTTTTACATTTTTGTATTTGGCTTAGCTTTGGTCTTTGACTAATGGTTATGGTTATAAACGGTTAAAAACTATAATCTTAAATTTGTTTTGCAAGAACTTTTAATTGTTTAAAGAACTATAATTTAAAGTCTTGATTAGCACAACGAAACTTAATGATTTCATAAAAACTTAATGATTTCATAAAATTTTGTTGCAAAGCAAAGCAAAAAAAAATAGTTCATTGTTCTTTAGGTACAATTTTTGATGTTGCAGTTTCAACTAAAATGTACAACATAAAAAAGTTAAGAAAAATTAATATCGCAACAAATTATTTAGACTGTTTTTAGATTCATGTTCATAAGGCACGCTTAGATGCACTTGATTGCATTTTAGCATGTATGTATGTGCAACATATGCTGATTTTATATACAACTTCTTAACAAGTTGTTTTAAATTAATATGATTTTTTAAATTGTTTTCTTTAAACATTCAATTGTTAAAAGCATTAATTTATGTGAATTAAGAATAGTGATGGTAAAGCATTTTATAAAAAATTGAGAAAACATCTATATTTATTTAATTATATTTATTTTTGTTTCCATAAACAATTTAAAAAAATACCACCAGTTATGTTCGATTTTTAAGCGTTGCTTAAATTAATGTTATTATTGTATATTTATTGTTGCAACATTTTGCTTCAGCCGTAATTAAGTTCATGGTAGTAAACTTTCCGAAAATTTTTGCAAAAATAAAAATAAAGCAGCAATAAGTACGAAAATTTTTTTTTATAATTTACAAAAATTACTACAAAAACTACAACTTTGAAAAACTAAAAAAAGAGAAATCATATTAACATTATTTTCTCCAACTACAGCTGAATTTGAGCAATAATAACTTATTAAATTATTTGAAAATAACATGTAAATGAACTACCAAAATAAAAAACGGTAACAAGTAAACCAGTAAACTACATGTTTAACAACACAAAGTTCATAAATTATAAGTAAGAAAAATTGTACATAAAAATTACAAAAATTACATTTATTTGAAAATTATGTGTTTTATATTTAATACATATTTCGTCAAGCTAAGAAACAACTTAACAAGCTGAATATGTAATTCAGCTAATATTTGTTGCATTTTATATTCACTTTATTAAGCATTCATAAAAATTATGTAAAATTAAAGTAACTTAGTAAGCTGAATATATAATTCAGCAAACGGAATATGTAATTCAGCAAGCTGAATATGTAATTCTGCCTGCTGAATATGTAATTCAGCTACCTTAATATATAATTAATAGTAATATATGTAAAAAAATATAACATTTTTCATAATTTAGTAAAGCTAAGTATGTAATTCGGCTTACTCTTTCATATATATATATATAATAAAACTGTAACAGGACCATTTCTGTAATTGAAAGATTTTTAGAAAATTGTGTTGCTGGTGCAGTTCGTAATCGAAATATAATACAAAACAGCAATTTTTAGAATTTTTGTCTGTCCGTCTGTCTGTGTTGGCATCACACAAAAACTACTGGAGGAATTTTACTAAAATTTTGTGAGTATCTTGATCCAAATATAGGATACCTTTTTAAAAGATCTCATTTCTAAGAGCAAATAGAACAAAAGTAATGAAACAACGCAATTTTACCGATTTAAAGGTACTGCAAACATCACATCATCTTTTATTTTTGAAAGCGTTATATTTTAAATACTATTTACAGAACTCTACAATAATTTTAGAAATTTTAGAATGCATGCAGGGATGGGTACGTCTACATAAAGAAAATATATAAACCATAACTCAAGCACTATAAAAGTAGTCTTGGTGTGGAATACTTTTAATATTATACTCGCATATAACGTTATTTAATAATATAACAATATATATAGGATTCAGACAAAATACCATAAGTCAAGATAGGAAATTAAAAAAAAAATCATATAATTAATAATTTTCAGGCTTAAAAATGTTCAGAATTAATCATTTTTGGGCTTAAGTTCATTTGTAACGTGGTTTTGTCGTAGGCTGAGGTAGCTTAGTCTCGTCCAGGGTCTACTTACGGATCCACAAACCTTAAGTAATATAAAAGATTATCTTTCCCTTCTTGGGCTTAATTAATCTGTTTTCCTTTATTTACTACAATAATTAATTACAATACGAATACAAAATTTCGATAACTGACGCACGCCAACCCGCCTACGAGCTGCAACCGAAAACTTGCGCCGAGAACAATGGCAAGGGAAAGATAATCTTTTATATTACTTAAGGTTTGTGGATCCGTAAGTAGACCCTGGACGAGACTAAGCTACCTCAGCCTACGACAAAACCACGTTACAAAATGGCGCCCGAGCAGGGACCCGATTCCAAGTCGCAATGCGGAAAAAACGACACCACCGCCAACGAGGGAGAATCGGGTAAACAATACGATACTCAACACGATAACACCCAACAGACTTTAACTAAGGATTCAGTCGGATGGATTTACTTGTTACGAAAGGAACAATTAATCGAACAATGCCAAAACGCAGGCATCGCCACTACCGGATACACTGTGGAGTACCTTCGCAAGCAACTAACAGATAATTTACGATCAAAACGCCTACGAGCTTCAACCGAAAACTTGCTCCGAGAGCTAGGGAAAGAAATAGAAACTGCCGAAAAATACGTGGTAACTGAGAATGAGATCTCGGTACCGATACCCTCAAAAGAAGTTTGCGGACCCGATGTCATGGCAACTATTCAGAAATGGAATCTGTCCTATTCAGGAGAAACCGACCTCACGGAATTCCTCACACGAATGGAAGAACTAGCCGAAAGCCATTGTGTATCTTGCGACCACCTCCTCCCGTCAATGCTTAGCATACTTCGTGGTAATGCTCTTAAATGGTACAGAGTAAAACGAGAAAGTATAAAAACTTGGGAAACTTTTCGACTGGAGATTGAGAAGTTTTTCCTCCCAACTCGTTATCTTTCCCATTTAGAACAAACCTTTTATAACCGGAAGCAAAATAACCGTGAAAAAGCAAAAGATTATGTTCTCACTATGCTTACCCTCGCTCGACAGCATCCCCAGCTTCGGAATCAAAACCATTTGGATCGTATATACGATGGCTTACGAACCGAGTATAGGCATTATGTCCGCAGAAGTGATTTTGCTAATTTGGACGAGCTAGTTGCACTCGCCGACGAGTACGAGGCGCTGAGACGTGAGGAACGGCCGCAAACCTCTCATATGTTAACCGAGTCAAATTATTCCCGTGCCACTCGGTGCTGGAGATGTAAAAGGGCTGGCCACAAACGACGGAGTTGTACGTTCCCGTACAGAGTATTTTGCTCACGATGCGGACGCGATGGGATCCTTTCGCGGTTATGTCAGTGTAATCTGCCGAGGAGTACCGACTATGTCATTACAACAACCAATGATCGCTACTATATACAAGTGGAAGTTTTCGGGAGGAAAACCGAAGCTCTCATTGATACGGGAGCGTCGCGCACATACATCGACGAAACTCTTCAACGACATCTTTTGGATAAAGGCATTCGTCCGAGCAGCACCCAAGGTACAGTACAGATGGCCGACCAGTCGATCACCACTTACCTCCAGATCTTTCCGATTACAATACGGTTCAAATCTGATAGCGTACAGCTGCAGGCCTCGGTGATTCCCACACTCGCCGAACCGATGATACTCGGTATAGATTTTTTGAGTGCGTTAAATTTCGAATTACGATTAAACAATGTAGTTCTGAAAAGATCTCAGAAACAGACCAAACCCGAAGGCCTTAATACAATCACCAGTCGGGAATTTTTAACAGACCTGGAAAACCAAAAATTATCATCCCTATTATCAACTCACAAAGCCAAGTTCGAAAAGGTGAGGGGACTATGCACGGTTGCCAGCCATGAAATTCGGCTTCGACATACAAAACCAGTTAAGCAAAGGTATATACCGAGAAACCCAGCTATGATGGCGATCATTAACGAAGAGGTAGACAAATTGCTCGCGGAGGGTCGCATCGAGCCGTCAAAAAGTCCCTACAGTTCACCTATTGTACTTGTGAGAAAAAAACAAGGGGGTTGGAGGATGTGCATCGACTACAGGCAGCTGAATGCAATCACCGAAGCCGACGCATATCCCCTACCCCAAATTAACGCAATATTAGACCAGCTACGAGAAGCAAAATTCATTTCATCATTAGATCTAAAGAACGGGTACTGGCAAATACCCCTTACATACACATCAAAACCATATACCGCATTCACGGTTCCTGGCCGAGGTTTATTCCAATGGAAAGTTATGCCATTCGGATTACATTCGGCACCAGCCACCTTTCAACGAACACTTGACGCGATCATCGGAACGGACCTTCACCCTCTTGTATTCGTCTACCTGGATGATATAATCATACTGGGGAGAACATTTGATGAGCATTTGCGAACTTTGGCCACAGTGTTTCACCGTCTGCAGCAAGCCCAGATGCTAGTAAACTTCGACAAATGCGAATTCGTACGCACAAGCATACGCTACCTCGGTCATATGGTTACCTCGGAAGGCATCTGCACGGATCCCGATAAAGTCAGGGCTGTACAGGAATTACCAGCACCGACAAGCTTAAAGGAACTCCGACGTATCCTAGGAGTCGCATCGTGGTATCGTCGTTTTGTGCCGAATTTTTCACGATTAGTAGCGCCTTTAAACCAATTGTTAAAAAAAAATGAAAAATGGAGGTGGGGACCTGCACAGAAGGAGGCTTTTGACAACCTCAAGGACGCTCTTACGAGTGCTCCGGTACTCGGCTGTCCCCAGTTTGAACATCCCTTTTTCCTGCAAACCGATGCCAGCCGTGAAGGATTAGGTGTAGTACTTTTCCAACGTCATGCCGAGAGGGAGTGTGTAATTGCGTATGCAAGTCGTACGCTTACCGAATTAGAAAGGAAATACTCCACCACCGAACAAGAATGCTTGGCAATATTATATGGCATTCGAAAGATGAGGCCATACTTGGAGGGGTATCATTTTACAGTCATTACCGACCATCATTCATTAAAGTGGCTCCACTCGTTACAAAACCCTTCGGGTCGTCTTGCGCGATGGTCTCTAGAACTCCAGCAGTACGATTTTAGCATTGAATACCGAAAAGGCAAACTAAACATCGTCGCTGATACACTCTCCCGCGCACCAGTCGCTGACGCAAGTAATGAGGCCATCATGGCTGTCTCCACGGTAGGTTGGTATGAACGCATGACCGGACTTGTTCGTACCAACGGCAAGAAGTATCCAGATTTCCAACTTATCCAGGACCGACTGTTCAAGCACATACCGCGAATTTCGGCTGTAGATACGAAGCCCGAGTGGAAGTTGTGTATACCGGAGAAGGAACGGTGCCGAATCCTAAACGAGACTCACGATTCACCGGCTGCAGGCCATTTGGGCATATTTAAAACCTTGAAGAGGACACAAGAAAAGTATTACTGGCCAGGAATGTACAGGGACGTGCTGCAGTATGTAAGATCTTGTGACACGTGTGCACGGTACAAAACCGAACAACGAAAAGCTGCGGGACCAATGAGCACCATGCAGTGTAAAGAACCATGGGAAATCGTAGCAGCAGACTTCGTCGGACCACTACCTCGGTCAACCACCGGTAACACCGCTTTACTCGTACTAATAGATGTTTTTAGTAAATGGGTCGAACTCGTCCCCTCCCGACAGGCAACAGCTAAGGATGTAGTAAAAGCTCTTCGAGAAAGAATTATTTTTCGGTTCGGTTGTCCCAGGGTGTTTCTGACGGATAATGGAGTCCAATTTATGAGCCGTACCGTACAAGGGCTTTTAAGTAACTCTGGCATTCAGCACTGCACCACCGCTCCGTATTCCCCTCACGAAAATCCCACAGAAAGGATGAACCGAACTGTGAAAACAATGATCGCACAATTTACCGGTACCGACCATCGTCACTGGGATCAGTACTTACCCGAGATCTCCTTCGCTATCAACACCGCCGTTTGCGAAACTTCTACATTTACTCCGGCAGAAATAATATATGGCCAAAATCCAACCAGTCCGAATCAACTGAGATTGAAAACTCTATGCCCCACCGAGGAAAACCTTTCCAGAGACGCTACAAAGTTATACGCAGAGGTACTAAAAAACAAACAAAAAAATAGTGCCCGACAGGCAAAGTATTATGATCTCCGAAGGCGGCAGTGGAAACCAACGACGGGAGAAAAGGTTTGGAAAAAGGAACACCACCTTTCATCAGCAATCAACAAGTTTACACAGAAACTTGCTGAGAAGTACAGCGGGCCGTATGCCATAAATCGTTGTATTGCACCCAATATTTACGAATTGGTTGAGAACAATGGCAAGAAAGTACGAGTAAACATTCAGGATCTAAAACCATTCATAGAGAGGTGCTCTAATTCAAAAAGTATCTCATAAAAAAAAAAAAAAAAAAAAAAAAAAAAAAAAAAAAAATTAAATTTTAAATTTAAAAAAAAAAAAAAAAAAAAAAAAAACAAAAAAACAAAATAAAAATATAAAAAAAAAAAATAAAAAAAAAAAAAAAATAAAAAAAAAAAATAAAAAAAAAAAAAAAAAAAAATGTAACGTGGTTTTGTCGTAGGCTGAGGTAGCTTAGTCTCGTCCAGGGTCTACTTACGGATCCACAAACCTTAAGTAATATAAAAGATTATCTTTCCCTTCTTGGGCTTAATTAATCTGTTTTCCTTTATTTACTACAATAATTAATTACAATACGAATACAAAATTTCGATAACTGACGCACGCCAACCCGACTGGTTCGTTAAATAGCTGGTTCGGGTGTGTCGGATGGATACGTAGGATCGGGAGATAATTAGTTCGCAGGTTCGGATGATAACTAGTTCGCAGGTTTGGATGATAACTAGTTCGCAGGTTCGGATGATACGTTACGCAGTTCGGGATACAACTAGTTAGTAGGTTCGGGTGGTACTAGTTCGGGTTACTGCTTCGTTACGTAGGTTCGGGATACAACTAGTTCGCAGGTTCGGGTGGTACTAGTTCGGGTTACTGCTTCGTTGCGTAGATTCGGGTTACACCTAGTTCGCAGGTTCGGGTGGTACTAGTTCGGGTTACTGCTTCGTTACGTAGATTCGGGTTACAACTAGTTCGCAGGTTCGGGTGGTACTAGTTCGGGTTACTGCTTCGATGCACAGGTTCGGATGATACTTAATCTAGGTTCGTAAATACGTACAATGGTTCTTATTGTTAAATTTCTACAATAATACATAGTTTGCTTACACTAGGGAACAGTCAGCCGAAGCCGCTGTGGGAACAGTCAGTCCGAAGACCGCTGTGGGAACAGTCAGCCGAAGCCGCTGTGGGAACAGTCAGTCCGAAGACCGCTGTGGGAACAGTCAGCCGAAGCCGCTGTGGGAACAGTCAGTCCGAAGACCGCTGTGGGAACAGTCAGCCGAAGCCGCTGTGGGAACAGTCAGTCCGAAGACCGCTGTGGGAACAGTCAGCCGAAGCCGCTGTGGGAACAGTCAGTCCGAAGACCGCTGTGGGAACAGTCAACCGAAGTCGCTGTGGGAACAGTCAGCCGAAGCCGCTGTGGGAACAGTCAGTCCGAAGACCGCTGTGGGAACAGTCAGCCGAAGCCGCTGTGGGAACAGTCAGTCCGAAGACCGCTGTGGGAACAGTCAACCGAAGTCGCTGTGGGAACAGTCAGTCCGAAGACCGCTGTGGGAACAGTCAGCCGAAGCCGCTGTGGGAACAGTCAGTCCGAAGACCGCTGTGGGAACAGTCAACCGAAGTCGCTGTGGGAACAGTCAGTCCGAAGACCGCTGTGTACAAAATGTATCACACCTGACCGAAGTCAGATGTATCTCAAAAATCAACTGGCTTATCTGGATAAACCAGTCGGCTCTTCTTCTATTATACGAGTGTAACGTATAATATCCGAGACTTTTAGATGTTACAAGTGCCCGTCCTGTGGGGGGTTGCAACATACCGATTGACTGCCAACCTTTAACACTTATACTTATTTTAAAATTAACTAAATGAGAATTATTACTAACTAGGTGTTATTACTAAGTAGGTTTAACTTAATGTTGTTTTTACACTGCAGTTCAGGATGGTTTTACATGGCGTGTTGGTTACAAATAAAATAATAGTAATAATAAAATGCAAATATAATAACAGGCAGGTATAAATATAAATGTTATATGTACGAGGGGATAATTAGTGTTATTGCCACGTTACACATTATTAAAAATAGATAAAGAGAACTTGGTTACTAGCAGAAGTTCATTTATTTTCTGGATCGCTACAGCATTCTTCGTATCTATCAATTTTTCTATTAAACAACTTTTATAGAAAGACGCCTTAACACAATTCCACAGCTATGTTTAGTTTGCCAAGTTTTTATTTGTGAAATTGAGTAATGCTTTTTTTAGCAACCTGTTTATGTCGTACAATTAACTATTGTGAACTGTACTACATTTAATAACTACCAATTTAATAAATATAAGTAAGGTTTGGCTAATTATATAGTTATTCAGCAAGCTAAGTATGCAATTCAGCAAGCTGAATATATAATTTAGCTAAAGAATTTCATAGGTTATTCTCAGTTTGCTTGTAATTTAGTTAAGAATAAAACAACAACTCTGCAGGCATATACATTTAATTCACCAACAGTTTATTGTAATACAAGCTGAATATGCAATTCAGCAAACTAAATATAAAGTTCAGCTTAAAGTTTCTTAGCTTATGCTCAGTTTGCTTTTTTACAATTTAGTTAAGAATAAAACAAAAACTATTTAGGCTTAAAATTTAATTCAGCTAAAAGTATTTTTTAACACATTTTTATTTTGTCCAATAGTTATATAATTTAGTTTAAGCAAGCTAAGTGTTAATTTTAAGTTAAATTTTACAAAACATATATTTAGTTGGTCAATATTTCATATAATTTGTTAACGAAGTAATTCAGCTGACCTAGGATGCAATTCAGCTAACATTTTTATAACATAAGTTCAGTTTTGTGAAGTCTTTATAAAGCTAAGCTGATATAAAATTAACTCAGCATACTAAGTATAGAATTCAGCTAACATTTTTTTGGGATATATATTTATTTTTATGTCTTATTTTAATTAATTAAAGAAAAAGGTGTTTTGGCAAGGCTTGGTTATTATTAAAAAAGAAAAGGGTAAAGAGCAGAAAATCTTTTGTACCTATTGAAGTGTTCTTTATTTTAGATTTTTATTATTTTGCGAACGCTCAAAAACTTTAGGGAGCTGCAAATATAGGCATGAATGCTATTCAGCTATTGCAATAATTACCAAATGATGAGTTGATAAATGATGTGAATGCTATTCAGCTATTACAACTAATAGCTGAATAGCATACACATCATTTGGCATCACTATGAAAGTGAATGCTATAGCATTCATGACCGCGAACGTGTTAATAATTATGTATAACTTACAGTTTTATACTTCTTTCTTTTATTTTTTAAAATGTTAAAAATTTTTCAGTTAAAATTTATTTCATGCATTTTAATTTGCAATTCTTTAATTAAGCGTTTCAAATTTTATTAATATTTATTTTTTAAAGTGGCAGATCGTTAATAATTTTTATGTCTCTATGAAGTGATTAATTTTGTTTACTGTCATTACCATATTTCTTTTTTATTTGCTTTTTTTTTTTTTTTGTAAAGGTTCATAATGTTTTTGTTTATGTGTGACAAAAAGAAGCAAATAATGAAACAATAGAAATTGTATTAAAAAATAATTCACTGTTTTGTTTTTTTATTTTTATTAAATAATAAAAAAATGCAGCAATTTTTAATTAAGAAAAAAAGGTAATTAGAATAAAGTTAAAAACAACTTGAGTGTTGCACAATGGGACCTTTATGAAGAAAAAAACAAATTTATAAATATTTTTACAACTACAAAACCAGTTTTAATATTTAGGAGGAAGGCAACCACAGTCAGTATAGACTTTTAAAAAATAGATCTATTTTCTTATTTATTTTCCAATTACAACGCTATTATATTTGAATACCAGCTGTGCCCATACACGTTGTGTGCGTCCTGACAATATATTGTTCGATTTTCCTTTGAAAGGAATCCACACGAAATTTTAAGACTCTCACGTATTTAAATTCTAAAATTTATATAAAATTCTAAAAATTATTGTATGTAAAGCTCTGTAGAAGACAGACAAGAAATGCGTTACTCAAAATTTTAAAACAGCGCCATCTGTTGCGCAATATTGCTTAAAATATACTGCGTTCAAAAATAAAATATCGGTACAAAAAATCGGCTTACTTTCACTGCTTTTTCTCTACTTTCTCTTGGAAATAAGATATTTTTTACGGAAAAAAAGTATTCTATATTGGGATCAGGATACTAAGGTACCTTCTCACAAAATTTTGTTAAAAACCATCCAGTTGTTTTCACGTGATGCGAACACAAAAAAAAAGACAGATAACAGACAGGAAATGAATTACTATTTTATTATATGCATAGATAAAGGCACTTTGCTAGTTCCGTAAATTTTTGTATTTCCAGAGCAGTCACTTTAAATTCACACTGTTTGCGTTAACTGTTGGTTATTAGTGGACCAATGTCGAGTTTTGAATAAACTGCGTCTTTTGATTTGTTTTTAACAGCCATTGAAAGCAGACAACCCAGTTAGTTTTAACGGTACATTATTTTATAAATAAAGACTTGATAAATACTATGGTTTACTATATTCCGTTATGGTCTTACCAGCACAAATAACGCCAAAAGTTCAGATCACCCAATAGAGATCATCACGCCTGAAGTGGTCGGTAAAATACTATTGAATTAGAATACTATTGGATGATTGTTAGCTTGTGCAGATTTCATTTGTTGAGAGTCCCATTCTTCTCGCATTGATTCCAAGCAGGCAACGCCCAGTGACTCTAGCTACCAAGTCACGTAGTTGTATTTTCAAAATCCGTAACTACTACGAATTATACAGCCGTGTAAGGGCCATATTGTCCTTGCAATATGGTCGTTGGACCATCTGACCTGGGTTAGATCATATGTGTAGGTATGCGTTGCCCGCACGCCGAGAAAGGAATATCACAATAGATGTCACAGGCAGTATCATAAAGCATTGATCCCTTCTTCGTCAATTAATCCGCAACACAACATGTTTCTCCGCACACATTTAAGGGTGCCCGTTAAAATTTGCGCCATCGAATTCACATCGAATGCCCGGCATTTCAGGACGAGAATCAATGTGGTAGACACACGATATTGGACGAATGGAGAGCTGGCTGAGGTTGTAGGCATGCATCTCAACTGAGCGAATACTTAACATATTGCGTCGTCAAAACGGGACCAAAAGGACCCAAGTGAGTCGGTTTCTTCTCTATACGGAGTCGCAATCACTCACACTCGACCATAACCGCAACCGTTTTATTACTTCAAAGGACTGTTTGGCGACGTTAGCGCAATCAAAATGAATTTTTGCGACATTCTATAACTGTGGGCGAAAAATTTAACCATCACAACATACTAGAGTCTAAGGAAAATAGTGGGTGAAATGTGCACGAAAAAGGTTTAAGTTTGGGTATCTGTCAGCTAACAAGTTCACGGCTACAGCTTTTTTGGATTGCACGCACTGGCACTCCGATCGATTTTTTTATGCAAGACTAGATTACCACTCAGGCAATTAGGCCTGCCAATTAATTGAGTTACTTGCCTTGGGAAAGGGATAGAGTAGAGATAAGACAGTTGGTGAAATAATTGAATTTTGGCAAAGCTGCAATTGCACGTCTTAAATAATTTTAGTGCAGCACCTCTGGTGTTAAGTAGGGGTACATTGGTTTTGAAACTGTTTAGACATTTTATAAATATTTTACTTCGCGCTATAATTTCTGTGGCAATAAAGAATAAGTGCTTAAGTCGACTTAAGCAAAAATTAAGTTATTGGCACCTTTGAAATCTCCGTACTTCATAGTACCCATGTGCAAATTTTCAATTATTTTGAACTATTTTTCAGGAAGTTATAGCAAAAAAACTTTCTGCTAATCTTTTTTCAATGCCGAATCGTATTTGGAAAAAAGCTTAAGAAACTACATGGTATTTATCGAAATCAAAGAAACTCCTTTTACAACTTATTAATTGCAACGCCTGCGTACTTTTGGTAGATATAAAATATTTTTCAAAATCATTCGTTTGACTCCCATAGGTAAACTTTAAAGATAAATTATTTTTTAAAAAAAATTATTTTAAAGTTTAAAATTGCTCTCCTACAAAACTTAAAAATCAGACTTAAGCACTTTTTCCTTATTGCCACAGATTTAATACCGGCAAAGGAGGACGCTGTATATACGTATATTAGAAAAATTGTGTGTCACGGCTGGGATATAACGCCAAATTCTTAGGTAAAATCAAACCATCCCATGGGAGTTGGCTTTTGTAAAAGAATTATTGATTTGTTCTTTGTACAAAAACCTAGGTTATAAAGAAAATTATTTTTGAAAACCAATTATTTATTTCAATTAGATAAGACTTGGTATGATTGAAAAAATTCGAGTATGTGTCTTAACTCTTTCGTTCTCGCATTATAAAAATCAATGAACTTTGTTGGCTTTGAAGTTTTTTTCTCAAATAAGAAGCGATTTATATTTCATTAATTTAAAAAAACATACCTTTTTATAGTTAATTTAATTATCTGAAAAATGTTTGCAAACTTAAACAACATCCATCACTTTCCAAAGTTTTCCGCATTTTTTAAATAACTTCTTTTGGTACTAGATAGCAGTCGGTGATGCGTTAGCGCTTTTGTTGGAATGTTGGGATTTTTTCTGGCTAACAAACCGGCATTTTATTTCCATATTGCCTGTGAAACGACACTTAAGAAACAAATAAGTAAATTGCAGAAAAAAAGACAAAGCGATTTTGCTATTTTTAGAAAACACACAAAAAAAAGCCAAAAATGAGAGAAACAAAAACAATTGCTTGAGACTTAAGTTAAATTTCTATTATGTGAACATGAACAACATTTGGTGGTTGTCCTATAAAATTGATGTTACTTCCAGTTTTATTGTTAGTCTTAAAAAAAAACACACGCCATCAGGAAAATAAAGAGGAGACGAGTTTTCATTTTACATTCACATGAACATTAACATGATCATGATCTTGTCTTTTTTGACTATAAGGAACATTATTTATTTTTTTGTAAATTTTCTTGCTTTGTATTGTTGTTAACATCGTTGGAAAATTGTTTGCGTAGTATTGCTTCATGAAAGTGAAACTATTGCTGGTTTTTTTGGTTGTCTAATTTGAACACACATTTTTGCTAAAATTCGTTTCACAATTTCTGTTTTTATTTCCCAATCTTTCCCATATCATCTTCATTTAGCAGCATTTAAGAGAAAAAAAGTGGAAAAGAAAGGCTTAAAAATATGTTAAAAATATTTAAATGTATTAGTTTTAGTAGGTTGGAATTCATATTCTTTAACTATTGCCTGGAGTTGTAAAAATATTTTTTAAAAATTAATCACTTAAGATTTATTTTTAAAGAAAACTATTTCAGGCATTATTACAATGTAATGCATTTTCCAGATCGCTTCCTCCTTTTTCATAATTTTTTAAATCTTTCTACTTTGGGTACTGTTTGCTGCTGTAAGCATCATCTGTTTAACCAACCAAATTAAGATAAGGAAGTACAAAAGTTATTATTATATTTAACATGATTCACCCACCCATCAACAGTTGGTTAGAACGAAATCTACCACTACCTAAAGCTTTTGTCTTTTTATTATTATTAGGGTTCCGTACACATAGGGTAAAAACGAAACCCTATTGTTTTCGCTACAATGTCTGTCCGGCTGTCCGTCTGTCAGCGCCTTTTATCTCTGGAACCGTAAGAGGTAGTTTCATGAAATTTTCACAGATGATGTACAGCTGATGCCGCTATAGCAATAAATACTTAAATTTATAGGGTGTTCCGATAGAGAGGTGTTATTCACGAATATGTGTTTATTTCTTGAACTGTACGAGGCATAGACTAAAGATTTATAAAGAGTAATTAAAACCTAGTTCGCTTTATCAACAAGTATAAAAAATAAACCTAAAAATTAAAGGGTGTTCCGATAGTGGTGGGATTTGCATGGATAACGCCTAAATTTTGAACCATAATAGGTAGACGCTTGAAATTTTCACAGAAGGTGTATAGTAGCAAATACTAAAACTTATAGGGTGTTCCGAAAGAGAGGTGTAATTCACGAATATGTGCTTATTTTTTGAACTGTAGGAGGAATACACTTAAAATATGCAAACAATAATTAAAACTTAGTTCGCTTTATAAACAAGTCTAAAAAAATAAACTTAAAAATTAAAGGGTGTTTTGATAGTGGCATGATTTGCATTTATAAGACCTAAGTTTTGAACCATAATAAGTAGAGTCTTGAAATTTTCACAGAAGGTGTATAACCGTGGCGCTATAGCAACATATATTAAAACTTATAGGGTGTTCCGATAGAGAGTTGTTATTCACGAATATGTGTTTATTTCTTGAACTGTAAGAGGCATACACTAAAAATTTACAAACATTAATTAAAACTTAGTTCACTTTATAATCAAGTCTAAAAAAATAAACCTAAGAATTAAAGGGTGTTCCGATAGTGGTGTGATTTTCATGTATAAGGCCTAATTTTTTAACAATAATAGATAGACTCTTGAAATTTTCACAAATTATGTATTACCATGGCCCCTATAAAAACAGTAAAAATTAAAGGGTTTTCCGACAGTGGCGTGATTTGCATATTTGTTGAACCGTAATAGGTAGACTCTTATAATTTGCCCAGAAGATGCGATGTGTTGCCACGGCCGCTATAACGATTACTAAAAATGAAAGGGTTTTCCGACAGTGACATGTTTTTCACTTATAGTGACTTATTTTTTTAATCGTAAATGATAGACTCTTGATATATTCATAGAAAGAGAAATGCCAAGGCCGCTATAAAAAATATCAAAATTAAAGGGCGTTCCGACAGAGAGAAAGCTGGAAATGTTTACAGTAGATGTTGTTCTTTGGCCGCTACAACATTTACTAATGACTAAAAGGTGGTCCATCAGTGCCTGATATTTTTATAGAAAGTGTATTACCATAGGCGCTATGACAAAAATTACTAAAATTTAAAGGGTGTTCCAATAGTGATGCAATTTTCGTGAATATGACTTTAATTTATAATTAAAGGTTGCCTCATAAGACATGAACAAATTAACAACTTGAATTTTTAAAGTTGTACTAAACATAGTACAGAACCCTACATGTGTGAGTCTAACTCGCACTTGACTGATTTATTTTTTTTTTTGTTGTCGCTTCAGCCCACTCTTAGTTAGCATTGAAAACAACTTACGTTTTTTAGTATTTTCCTTAACATTATTTTTCAATTAAAATTATTTTATTAAATGAAATACATATGTATATTATTAAATAAATCGAGCTTTTTAAGTTGGCAGCACTGATTTCTGTGACAGCCGATTTGACAGCTCTCTGTTTTGTTTTGAGGTTAGTTTGATTTAGTCAGTTTATTGAGGTTAGTCAATTTATCGTGAATAGACTCAGGCCAGAGTAACTTTAGCAAATTCCTCAAATTTATTTTGAACATCATGGTTCCATTCAACAAACACATCGGCCATTACGTGCAATTTAGGATGCCCATAGTAGTTCATCAGAGCAATTAATTTGAGAAACTGTACATCGTTTTCGTAATACGTTTACTCTTAACGTTAATATGCATCCCGAAAGACACTGTACAGTGCGGACAGAACAAGTGATCATTGGTCTATATGTCTTCATAAATTATAACGTTACTTTATATAGGAAAAGTCTTGAAATTTACTGGTAGTCTTAGCTTCTGTACACCCTATAATAAAAGGTCATAAAAACATAAAATAATAACTAAAGGGTGAACCACACAATATTTAGTTTTGAAGTATATTGTTTGACTTTTATTTTTTTTTTTAATAAATATTTACAGTGTATTTCGTTTTAAATTTTTATTATGGACCATCTGTGCACGCCACTTCGTCCGCATTTTTACAATATCTTGTTCGATCTTGCTTTGAAAGTAATCCACGCCAAATTTTAAGACTCTTATTTTTTTGGTGCTTCATATATGGTTTATGTATTTATTTTATATAAAGGTACCTATCCGTGGGTAATTACTCAGGAATAAGGGCTTTAAATAAAATTCTAAAATTTATATTAAATTCTAAAATTATTGTAGATCTTTGGGTAATTACTCACAAACAAGGGCTTTAAATATAATTCGAAAATTTATATTAAATTCTAAAATTATTGTAGAATTCTGTAAATAGTATTGAACATTTCCGGCTGACAAAAATAAAAGGTGCTGGCAAATTCAGTACCATCGAATAGGTAAAATGTCGTAATTTCACTACTTTTTCTCGGAATTTCATTAAAATACACCGAGTAGACAGACAAAATTTCTAAAAATTAATGTTTTTAATTCCATTTCGATTACTATCTGCTCCAAAAACAAAATTTTTATAAAAGATTTCATGTACAGAAATGGTCTTGTTACAGTTTTATTATATGTATAGATTTGAATACAGTTTATCTATGTTAAACTCGGTTTTTAAGAGTTATTTTGGTTGCTTTGAGGCAACCCTTGATATCAACATTCATCGTATAATCTTAGCCAGGGCCTTGATATTCCAAGCACACAATATCTTCTTCGTTTATTATCTCGGTCATAAGATTTTATCAGCTGGGAGTACCCCTATTTTATCTAAGAACCCTTTTTCGCATTCCTGCCTAAAAGGCTTCTTGAGCTCAAGGATTACCCGCTGCTGTGGTAGGACTTTTCACCCTGCAACCTGTTTTCCGATCCTTCTACTTCTGTAGTGCGATTCAATTTTAACGATTCGGGACTCGTTAAAAAATTTAACAACAAAACGAAAGACTTTGCTATTCAGAAATGCTTTTTAATAACATTTGATGTTGTTATAAATCAGCTGTTTTTCTTAGCAAGTCGAGTATTGTTAATTTAACTACAACATTTTTGCGTCGTTTACTTTATCAAAATATCAAAAGATAAAGTCGCCCATTAGATGTAAAATATTCTAAATAATTAATATTTATAATTAAAACACATACATATGTATTTTACCTACCTTATAAAAATGAATTTAAACAATTCTTTAGAAATAAAATAAAAACACAAAATATAAAGCACTTGTGTGGAAAGTTTTGTTGATTATTTTTCATTTCTCTTTGTTCTTTTCGCTATTTTGCCATTTTGTTTAGCAGCATTGCCATTCATTTTGGTTTGTATTTTTCATTTGTTAACCATAGGTTAATGAATCGCAAATGCGATAGTACAAGCAAAAAAACATGTTGATATTTTTAACAAGTGTTAGATCGTTAAAAGTTAGTGAATTGCCCTACTGGAGTCGTCTCACAATTCTATAATACTAGTTGGAATTACCATTGCAGAAACTAATGTATCGGTCGATCTGCTGAATGATTTTAACGTCAACTTAATAACGTAAACATTTTCAAAACATTACATATATTGCAACACATATTTGCCGAATTATGAAGCCAGCTTGCTGAATGGGTTTTATTGTAGCTTAAAAATAATCATGCTTTAAAAACTTCTGATATATAAAGTACTAGCTGTGCCTATATACCTTTTGTGTATCCTGACAATATTTGATTTTGCTTTGAAAGTAATGTAATCTACACTAAATTTTAGGTATCTTACGTTTTACTTTATATAAAGGTAAAAAATTCTAAAATTTATATAAAATTCTGAAAATTATTGTAAAGCTATGTAAAAGACAGACTGGCGATGAGTTAGTCATTGTTTAACAGCGCTATCTGTTGCGCAATATTGCTTACAAAAATGAAAGATGCCTTAAAGTATGCAATACCTTTAAATTGGTAATAAATCGGCGTACTTTCACTGCTTTTTATCCACTTTCTCTTGGAAATAAGATATTTTTGCGGAAAATAAGTACCCTATATTGGGATCAGGATATTAAGGTACCTCCTCACAAAATTTTGTTAAAATCCATTCAATAGTTTTTACGTGATGTGAACACAAAAAAAAAGAAAAACAGATAGACATGAAATAAAGTACTGTTTTATTATATGTATAGATTAGCTAAATTATACTTGAGAATTTCTTTATTAATATACACATGTTTTTGCTGAATTAAATTTCATTATATTCAGCAAGGGGAACAAATATCCTTGCTTAATATAATGAAAGCTTTTTTTTATTTATTTTTATTTAAAACGTTAAATTGAAAAATAAATTATGACTTGAATAATTAAATGTCTTGCTAAACAAGCCTAATTGACCTTTGGGTTATTGTATTACTTTCGCGGACGCTAAAAATTTCAGGGAGCTGCAAAAATAGCTCAACAGGGTCTTCTTTCTCTGCTAATTATTCCAAGCCCAAGGATTCTCGTCATTATGCATCACTATAAAAATTAATACTATAGTATTCACGTTCGCGAACATGTTAAAATTGTGAAAAATGTGTAATACGCTGCAAAAATATCAGCTGTTTGCTTAATTATTTCAACTCACCCATGAAGACTTAATGAAGTCTTAATAAGCTGCGAAATAAACTGCTTATTCGATTTGCTAAATTACTTTAATTTTCTTTTTTACTACAATGTACTCTTATTCGCATGTGGGTTATTTTGAAGCATAAATTTTATATTGAATAGAAATTTTTAAGAAAAAAACTTTAGGCATTTAAATGACATGATAGGTTTTAAGGAATGTCTTTTAATTTTCCAATACTGCTGCTAGGTGGCCAATAATTTTGCAACTGCAGCTAAAAATAATAAGTGGTTCCGTAAGTCCAATTGATTTTTTGTGTGATTTTGTGTTGGTTTAAATTTTACACATCAAGTTTAGATATTATTTTTTTTTCTTTTTCTCTCTTTCGTTCTCTCTCTCTAGAGTGTAAAACCTAAAAACAACACATACAACATATAGACGTACGTACGTACGTATGTGGGTTTATGTTACTTTTGATTTTGTGTGATATTTTTACTATTTATAATAATATATTGACAATACTGGCTTATAATTTTATATTATTTATGGTTATTTGCTTTACACACACACGCAAACACACTTTCAAACATTTGATTTATTAACATGGGATTGCAGTAGGCCTTATAGAGAGATCTTTCTTTAGTTTATTCAAAATCCTGCAATTAGAAACATTGTTGTGATAGTGTGACATTTTAATTGTTGATTTACAACATTTAAAACCAAATGCAAATTTATAAATAACTTGAAGGAAAGAAAACACATACACACGCACATACATAAATATGTCTGTAATTTACACAAAAAATATAAAGATTTTTGTTGTTTAAAAACTTACAGCTGTAGACGGCTAATTAGAAGCGCTTATTCAATGATCAATGATATTTACATATGTATATAAAAAAATGTTAAAGTTTCTGATATTCAGTTTAAAACTTCTTTGAAATCTTGTTTTTAAGAACCAAATAGAGCGTAACAACTAATTAGCAAAGCCCAAACATTAATTGAAATCTTCTTAAAAGATTGAAATCTTCCTATAAAGATTATTTTATTTATTTATTTCTTTACTTATTATTGATTTTCTAATACAACAAGACAAATTATCTTATAAATTATAGTATGAGAATCAGAATAGTCAGAATAATTTAATACAAAATTTAGACAATTTATCAAAATTTACACAAATACATAATTAATAATTGATTAAATATGATGAAAAAAAAAAAAACATAAAATAAAAAGAATAATTAAAAAAGAAAGTAATAATAATATTAAACTTGGATAAAAATTAAAATTGAAAAAGAGAAGAATTAGTCATTTAAGTAGTTGTTAAGTAATTTCCTAAAAACTATTGCGTTGTTTGTGTTTTGAATATAATTCGGAAGTTGATTCCAGAGACGTATGCTCAAGATGAAAAATTGGCATTCAGATGCATGATTTCGATGGCGTAGCTGAATAATGTATCGACCTCTTTGCGATCTAGCAAATCTAAGACGGTTAAATAAATACTCTGGCTCCTTTGAAACAATAATTTTATGGAAAAAAACTAGACATATAAATTTTAAAAAATTATCAAAAGACAAACTCATGAAACTTCGCGAGAATTGTGTTATTCTGTCAAATTTTTTTAAACCATAGACATAGCGAACTATGTTATTATATGTTATGTTTAGTTTTCTCATGTCACGATAAGAACATCCAGAAAAAATATAGGATTGTTGGAAGAAGATACGTTTTAGCTATTAAAGTTCTTATATTCAATGGTGTGAAATATTGTGTGGCCCACAAACTACGTAGCTTACTGTAAACTCTTCCACAAGCTTGATTTATGTGATCTGACCAAGTAAAAGTACTGTTAAATGTTACACCTAAATTTTTTGCTGTGTTCACAAGTCGTATCTTCGAACCACCAATGGAAATATTCATCTCATTGTCTAATATTATATTATTTTTAGAAATAATAAGGAAAACTGATTTTTTGGGGTTAATTTTTAAGCCATTGGCCGCAGCCCAGACAAACATATTTTCTAAATCACGATTTAGTTCATTTATCTTTGAATTAATTGAATCTTTATTGCAACTAAGATATAACTGAGTGTCGTCAGCATACATATGTATATTTGAAAACCTAAGGTGCTGTGGGAGATCATTAGCGTATAAAGAGTACAAAAGAGGTCCAAAGATCGAACCTTGGGGTACTTCTCTAGTGACAGGTAATGGACGACAGATCAGATCTTTATTTACCACTGATTGAGTCCTATCAGAAAGATAGGACTGAATCAATCTTACCGCTTGTATAGAAAAACCGAATTGATTGCATAATTTCGCACTGAGAATATCGTGATGAACGGTGTCAAACGCCTTTGAGTGATCCAAAAGCACCAAAATTTAAAAATTTCCATCATCAAAATTGCCCCTAATATCCTCTACTACATCTGTCAGAGCTGACAGTAAATATTATTTTTACTTAATTTAAATAATATTTTAGGCTCTTAATTTTAGGGTCTATAATCCTTCATAAAGCCGGCCTTAGATAATAAAATAAAACCTTCCTACTATTTTTATATTATTTTTCAATAGTAAGACCACGACTTACTACACCATAAATAGCTCTTTCGGTAAGTTTTCCAATGGTTATAAGCATAACATAATTATTAATATAATTTTTATATAATTTTTAAATATAAAATATGATTTTCTGGAGTGCGATAAATACTCATAGGAAAGTTAACATAAATTGATAAATAATTTAGAATTTTATTTAGTAAACTTTACTTTGTACTACATCTTTAAAACACTACACATTTGAATTAATTGGCTTGGTGGAGAACCACGAAAAACTCGTAAGACAACAAGCACATTTCAGATGATTGACTGTTGTTTTATTTTGTGAACTGTACTATGTCCGTTTCAACTCTGTCCAATCTAAGTGGAATCCAACCGCAAATTAGTGGAAATTCATGTTAAAACAAAAACTAACGAGGTGGTCCTGAAGGCTAGACATATGTATGTTAGACGACCTATTAATAATAGATATAAACCTCTCTGTATTTCCCGAATAGTGAAGTTGGTTGGTTGAGCGTTAAATGTGGTTTGGAGTTGTTTTTTTTTTCTGGAATAGTTTTGGGCCATTTCATAACAAAAATGGAATTTTAAATAAATAACAAATATTGAATGTTGAAATTTATTAGTCGAGCTATTTATTTACGTATTAATAAATTGTTAAAGTAAGGCTTAAGTCCGTGTATAATCTCTAACTACTACTAATAGTGTTGAAAGTTTTTTTTTGCAAATTAGGTGATTCATTTTGAAGTAAATTGGCAGGAGTGTTCTACGAGTCTGTGTAGGTGTGATCAAAGGGCAAGAAGCAGTATATGGGTTACCGGTACATTAGATTTCCTTAGGACATGCGACGAAGAGCAACTGGAAACTGCCATTTTCCGATGTGCTTTTTGAAACATTACCCTATCGTATATTTAACGACTGAACATTTATAGTATCGATTGCCTGTATTACCAACCCAATTAAAAATTAATAAAATAAAAAAAGTAAAAATAATAGCGGAGCTCAGTGTTCGATGCAAATGGTCTTGGAAACGTGCAAATGACTAATATCATCGCTTTTTTGTGAAATCCAACAACAAAATACTTATTGTTTTTGTTAAATTTTAATCATATAATGCATTTGCACTTTTACAATACTATTTGCATCAAGCAGTGAATACCGCTATTGTTTTTACTATTTTATTAAAAACTTTCGTAAATTAATTACTTTGGACCTACTATAGCGTTATTACATATGTCTAATGAAGATAGTGATCCTGTGTCTTAGTCTTAAAATTGAGCCCATTAAAGTAAAAATATTAAAATCTGTACATACTTAAATTATTCGCAAACACTTTAAATTTAACGTAGAAAATCATAGGCAATGATTGCCTGTATTTAATGCAGCGCCTTAACGTATGCATTATTATCTACCTCAACTTCTTAAGTCTTAATAGTATTGCCACACTTAATATAAAGTTTGTATTAACATCTAATTAAAATAACACAAGGCGCTTTCAATAAGTTTTAAGATTAAAATTAAAACAATTTATTTATTTATTTAATCCAATTTTACATATAAAAAGCCATCCAGGACAATTAATGTAACAATTTAAATTATAAAAAGCCGCTTTTAAATAAAATTATTTGGATGCCACACTACTTTTTTTTGACCAACGAAGCAGACTTAACGATTAAATCCAACGATACACTATTTCTCTC
This sequence comes from Phasia obesa, assembly GCA_949628195.1. NCBI lineage: Eukaryota > Metazoa > Arthropoda > Insecta > Diptera > Tachinidae > Phasia > Phasia obesa. The sequence continues at coordinate 134,151,470 of OX451216.1, read as the reverse complement.
TTTCTTACTTTCACAGAAACTGCAAATTTACGAAACAATGCGATTGAACGAAGATGACACATAATTGTGTGGCAGTCTCATTTTAACAGTGGACAAGTGTGAACGGTATAGAAAATACACGAGTTTTTGCCTTCAAATTAGTTCAAGAAAGTTTGCTGTAATTTACTAAATTCTGTGGTGTCCTAATTAAATATATTTTTAACTAATAATTTTATGCAAGGATCCCTAGGAAAAATTAACCAAAATAGGTTATTTTGGGTAAAAAATACATTGTAAAGTTTTTTGGCGCCGCCATATTGCTTTTCTTGTCTATTTTATCGAAAATCATTGTATTAAAGAAGAACGGCAAACGAAAGAAAGAATTGAAAAAAAAGTGTAATTTTATCTTGACGAGTGCGAGTAGCAAAGGGAGTGTACATAAGCGTATGTGTGTGACAATAAAGCGAAACGAAGTAATTTTTATTATCGTTCACTCGTTCGTAAAGTTGGCAAAAATGAATTCGTCTGTTTCATTTGCAGTGCATCTCATGTGTTGTATTTTCAATTAAATTTGTTAGAAAAAGAAAAAACAATAATAAAAGATTTGCTATAAGTGTTTCTAAAACAAAATAAACATTTTAATTACAAAAACAACAATCAAAACATTGTAAACCGTAAAGGAATTTGTTGCCTTTATAGAAAATTCTGTGGGAAAATCGATCATATTTTAACAGATTGGGATTATTGCGTAAACAGGTAAATGAATGTGTAATTCACGGCTTCAGGTAATAAAGATGAGTTAAGATGAGCAATGTATGGACGTATGTTTTCAGGTGTGTAGGAGATTGTAAAAGATACAGGGAAAATTTGTAGTTAGTTAAACTGATTTAGTAAACTTAAATTATTTTTAGTGTACGGTTTTGTGTTTTCTAAACATTTTGTAAAATATTTTCCAATACATTCAGCTTTTCGTTTGGTTTGTTTTCCTTCGGATTTTGTGTCTCTGTCGTCGCCATGTTTAAATTGCCTGTGTGTATTTCGTCTTTCACTTCTTTTATTGTTGCTTTAATTCATTCAACATTGGATTATATTCTTTTCTGTTAAATATGTACTTTTACTACTGCCATCTCTTTTACGTAAAAAGCGCGCGAGTTGGCCATACTTTTCGTTTTGCATGCAGTTCATTATAAATGATGCCAGATTTTTGTCAAGTTTATTTACGTTTTTTAGGTAAATTTTTATGAGAATTGTGTGAGTAGAAACCAAGGCGAATTCATTCTAGGTGGAGGCGTTAGACCAGTTGAGCGTTTTTTGCTCTCCTTTTTTTACTAATGTTTTGACAAAAATACATTGTTTTACATCTGCTAGTAGAATGTCAAAGTTGTTGTAGTTGATGCCGTACTACGCACACCTCAGGTATGAATTCGCCTTGGCAGGAAAACAACTTGAGAGTCGCATGCTTTTAATAATATCACTTCGGCGTAATGTGTGACTATCTCCGGTAAAATGTCTCGACCGATATTTTTGTCAACGATTATATTTTTGCATCTCATCTCTACGTAACAATTTTTAATGTTAGCGATTTGAAAATTAAATTTTCATTTTTGGAAATACTTACTAGGCCACCAAATGATGGAAGATATAACAAAAAATATAATTTTTACAAATGCTCTAGGAGCAAATGTTCAACCCATACAATACCAAACTGCAGATGGTACTATTTTAAAGCAGCCTAAAATTGAAGGACAAAAAGAACAACCTACATTTTATTATACAACAACAAATGTAAGTACTTTCGATATTTTATTTATAATAAATATATTTATTACTTTTTTGTTCTTTTTTTATATACAGGGCAATGGTACTGTCAATTTAGCCCAACTGGCAACAGATGATAATAAGACATGTTATATTGCTCAACCAGTAGGAGGCTATAATTATGCCTTAGTCAATGGCATGCAATTAAATCAACTAAATCAAGGTGGTACTATAGGCATAGCCACTTTGGACTCGCAAGGCAGACTGCAAATAGTCAACCAAAATAAACCTATAGCAGCTGTAAGTATTGTTCTAACTCTCCTTTTAAATTCTGAATTCTTATTTTTTGAGACTTGAATATTTATGAAAAAATTTGCAGCAGTCTTTACAGACAATTTCTCCCATACAAAATACAATATCGAATATAAGTTTTAAGTGCGATGTTTGTGGTTTAATGTTCTCTCATCTGGCTTTACTTAATCATCACAAACGTGTACATGCTCAAGACGGTAGTGATCAGCAGCATCAGCAGAATCAACAACAAGAGGCCATCGTAGTTAATGCTCAAGGATTAGTTCAAACACAAAATATTATAACCGAAAATGGTCAAATGGGACAAATACAAATTGTGGCTACAGAGACTTTGGAACCAAATGCAGTAATTCAGCATCAACAACAACAACAACAGCAGCAATTACAGCAACAACACAATCAGCAACAACAACAACAACAGCAGCAACAACAAAATAACGAAGTACAAATTAATAACAACACGACTGTAGTAGGCAAATCGCTTAAACAGGAGCAAAGTAAATGTACCACATGTGGTGTACAAATATTACAAGCTGTTAAACGTAAAGGGCCCAAAATAACGCGTTGTGACACCTGCCTACAAAACGATCAGGCTCAACAAGCTGCCATGGTAGCTGCCCAACAAGTAACGCCCACGCAAATATTTGTAGCACCTGATGGTGAAATCAAATTCGAAATGAATGAATTACAAAGTGGCAATTCTGAATCATCTATGGATTCACTGAATGCCCAAAATATGTTACAAAATCATCTACAGCCGGTACAACTAATTTCAACTAATGCTCAAGGCCAGCAAGTGCAGATTGTCAGTCAAAATGCGCAGCAAACAGCCACAACGTCGTCTAACACCTCCACGACAACAAATGTCAAGAGAGAAAGTTGTCATGGTGGTACTTCTTCACAGCCGGCCAAGAAAAAAATTACCCAGCCGAAAGTAACAAAGTGTAATAAGTGCAATGGTTCGGGGGTTGTGTTTGCTGGTTCAGGGGCGCCAGCATCGAAGCAATGTGCTGCGCAATCGACAGTGAAAACAGAGTAAGTTAAACAAGTTTCTAAAAATATGAAATATAAAATTATTTTATTTTTAATAAACTTATTTTATTTTTAATAAAAATATTAAGGCGAAAATTTTTAAATTATTTTATATGGAGTTTGATAGTTTGACTTCCATTTAAGGCGAAAAATTGTTTAACTCAAGGCACAGTCATCAGGTAGCCTCACTACGGAGGGAAAATATTAAAGCGAAAATTGTCAATTTTTTTTTTTATATGGATTTTGACAGTTAAACTTACAATTTTTGCGCTAAAATGGCAGTTGAACTATCAAACTCCATACAAAAAAAAATTAATTTTAAGATTTCCTTTTCGTAGTGATATTACCTGATGAATATGCCTTGGTTTAACTGTAAAAATCCATATTTAAATTGATAATTTTCCCTCCGTAGTGAGGCTGCCTGATTAATGTGCCTTGGTCAGAAGTTACTCACTGATTTTTTTTTTACTTAATGCCACAAATTTGTAACTTTTTATTCATTTTACATTTTCCTCTTTCTAGAAACCCCAAACCCTTTACATGCAATATTTGTGGTGGCACATTTTCCCGCTATTCAAGTTTGTGGTCCCATAAAAAACTGCACAGTGGTGAAAAGAACTATAAGTGTAGTATATGTGGCTTAGCCTTTGCCAAGGCAGTGTATTTAAAAAACCATGCTCGCATACACACTGGAGAGAAGCCCTACAAGTAAGTCTTATAAGAAATAAAAACATTACCTTATAATTATTATCTAAAAATAATGTTTTTCCAGATGTCAAACCTGCGGTATGCAATTCTCTCAGTCGCCACATTTAAAGAATCATGAACGTACCCACAGTGGTGAGAGACCCTATGTGTGTGAAGTATGCGATAAAGGCTTTGCCCGCCATGCTACTCTTTGGAATCACCGGCGTATTCATACCGGAGAAAAACCCTATAAATGTGATATATGTGGTTCAGCATTCTCACAGGCTGCTCATTTAAAAAATCATGCCAAAGTTCATTCTGGAGAGAAACCATTCAAATGTGATATCTGTTCAGCAGCATTTGCAGATCGTTTTGCTTTGAAACGTCATCGGGGTATTCATGAGAAATATGGTCAAACTGCTCCACGGCAACCGGCACAAGTACCACAAACACAACAAAATCACGATAGCGGAACTGGTCAACAGGTTGCTATACAGAAGCAAGAGCAGCCCGATATGGATGATGATGCTCAGCATGAAGTTATAATATCTGGATTATAGACAAACTCTACCATTGGAGATGATGCTATATCTACGAGAACATATCAACATCACACGCCAGCGCATCAGTCAACTTCAACACAGCAGCAACAACAGTTGGACCATCAACAGCAATTATCGCAAATTGATGCTACACTTAACAACAACTCTTCAGTGTCATCAACAACTGCTTCATATTTACATAATTATCATCCTTTACAACATACTGAACCGCCACCAGTCTATTTTCATCATCAACCACAAACGAATAATAATTCCAATATGCAAAGTATTACACAGGTGATATCTATAAATTCGGGAGCTTCAAATACTATTTTAACACCATTGCATAGTAAGCGATAATTTGTAAGGGTAATGAATTGGACCAATGGAATAAAAAAATAAATGGTGAGTGTAAAGATCATATATACGAGTATATGCTCTAGTAAAACAGTTAGTATTGGTAAAGAGTATGAAAGGTATTTACATACATATTTACTGATTTGCACAATCTACATTGAAATTTGTTCAGTAATTTTAAATTTCTAAGCTTTGGAATTTCCAGCAAACAAATTACAAAGGTTAAAATCTGTAAATGGATGCGAAAGAAAATTTAAAATTGGTCTTTCTATCCTTGTATATTAAATTATGTGATTTGCATTTATTCCTTGCCCCGAAAAAAACCCCACACCAATATGTAGCAACCACAGAACTTGACTGTCTTGTTTGTATATTTGTGGTCTAGCCGTCTTACAAATGATCACTCACCACTGCTTTTTTTAGAACACTCCCACCCTTCCATTTTAATCATAAAACACCGATCTGATCAACTCTTACTAACGAGCTACCATAAATTTTCTAAAGGCCATAATTCACTATCATACTCAGTTGTTCGATCTGTCGATATACCTATGCTCAAAAAGTATGATTAGAAAAGTGTGGATTAGAAGTGTATGTGCGCGACAGACTTTTTGCCAGGTCTGTACGATTTAATGATTTTTTTAAAAAAAATTTATACGGTGTGCCACCAACAACACCATTTGCGAATGCTTTTTTGAGTAAGATAGAATTCTCTCAGAATTTTTTGTGATTGAATCGTACGATTGTGTAGGATAGAGAATACTGGCGGTTTATTACGTATTTCGATTCGAAAGAAATCTTTTTCGAAACACAATGTTAAAGTCATACAAATTTGAATGATTTCCTTTTCGAATCGAAATACGTAATAACCCCCCTGTTTTTAACTTCTAAACAAACAGCTGTATACTCTCAAGGTTGTGTAGCATAATAAAATTTTAGAATTGGTATAGAGTGAACCAAAAACAAGCAAAAGATCTTGTCTTTAACATAAAATATCTCTGTAGTCCTTTAGGATTTTAAGGTAAGACCAAAAGCAATTTATAGACAAATATATCAGCTTTCTTTAACATTTTTTTTTTATTAAATTGATAAAATTAATTTTAATGGTAATAAAAATGGTGAATAACCAAACAACGAAAGATTTGCAAAATTTAATTATTGCCTATTGTAAAAAAAAGTAAAAGTACAGGCGAAATTGACGAAAATGTAAATGTAAAAAAAACCATACACGGCTGTCCAGTACATAATCTTAAAATACAAAAAATATGGGAATAAGAGAGACCAAGCGGAAGCGGTAGACCAAGAAAAATGTGTACATCCCAAGAGAGGAGAATAGCTCGTTTTATCAAAGAAGACCCAGAAACATCAGCAGTATCCATCGCCAAGAAACTTAAATAGGCTGAAATCGTAGACGTCCATCTCTATAGTGTGCTTAACTTCAGAGCATACACACCTCGAAATAAGCCATACTTATCCAATAAAAACGTTACAAAGCGATTGTAATGTGCGAAAGATTATATTAATCACTCTGACGACATTTGGGACACAGTTATTTTCACTGATGAGTCTAAATTTAATTTATTTGGATCTGGTCGTGTGGCGAAAAGAAGGTCAAGCCTTAAATAACAAAAATTTAAGTAAAACGGTAAAGCGGCTATGTTATGGTGTGGGGATCAATGTGGTCGAATGGGTATGGAAATCTGGTTTTTATAGAAGGCATAATTAATAAAATGAATTATTTGAAAATATTAAAAAATATTTAGCACAATCAGCTGCAAAATTAAACATAAGTTGTAATCAGTCGTAAAGTAGCTCTGGGTCGGGGAACACGTGCGTGCGTCATTGTCATTATCGCTTAAAGTCAATCAGGCCGTCCTTGTTGCTCGGCCTTCGAGTGGTTTGCGTCTCGTTCTCACACTGGCTGATTGGCGTCCTCGAATAGCTGTACTACGGTACTGTTATTGGTGGTATCTTAATCAGCCACGTGTAATCATTTCGTTTATAACCTATAAATTTTAATTTCAATAAGTCGAATATTGGTGGAGCACCTTGTAAAAAACTCTACTGTTAACTGGAGGAGCATCATTAAACTCAATTTTTAACTGGAGGAGAACCAATAAACTCAAGACTTTCACTGGAGGAACCACCATTAAACTCTTATTAATTTTTACCTAGCTGAATTTAAGTCTCACTTCCTATACGAAGGTATAAGTCGCTCTGCAGATTTTGAAGGAAGCTAAGGCGATCACACCCTGGCAAATTTGCGAACTGCACATGCCATTTAGTTATTTATTTATCCAAAAACCACACACGTAAGTGGTAATTATTGCCTGGTTCAGGACAACGACCCGAAGTATTCTTCCCTAATAGATAATGGCTGCTATATAATGTTAAAAAGTGCTGCTCCATCCTCCACAGAGCCCTGACCTTAATGCCATAGATCACCTATGGGAGTATATGGAGACTAAATTACGCAAGCGCCAGTATAGGAGCAAAAATTAACTCAAAAGCGTGCTCCAGGATATATGGGATAATATACCTCACAATATTACTGAAAATCTAGTTCATTCTATGAGAAGAAGACTTAAAGCTGTTTTGGATGCTAGAGTAGTATACATCAAATATTAATTTTCGTTTCAGTGCCCATTTCATTACATCCCTCTGAAGGAACACACAGTATACAATTTTTTTTTGTTATGAAAAATTGTGTTGTTTTAAGTTTTCTTTACCATTAAAAGGAATTTCTTTTAACTTAATAAACAAAATTTATAGAAAGCTAATATATTGGTTTATAAATTGCTTTTGTTCTAACCTTCAAACCTTAAAGAAGGACTACAGTGATATTTTGAGTAAAAGACGGGAGCGTTTGTTGTGCGAGACTTGGAGGACAGAGCCAAATGTGTTATGAATAGCTGTCAAGGTAAATTCATTTCGTCAGGTCACAACTAAAAAAAAAGAACTTTCACATTTTTGACAAGACATTAGCCCAAAAATGAGCAAACAACAATTAGCCGGTCTGTCACTCTCACCTGGTATATTTGATTCGTCTTCCTTAAGGCACATTAATCAGGTAACCTCACTACGCAGGGGAAATATTAAGGCGAAAATTATTAAATTTTTTGTATGGATTTTGACAGTTAAACTTACAATTTTTCGCCTTAAATAAAAGTCGAACTCCATATAAAAAAAATTTTAACATTACCGATACTTCGTATTATGATTTTTAAATCTCTCCCTTTTAGTTTATCTTGTCTTGGCGAATTTTACGATGTCTTCCTCCCAAATGATAAGTTTTTAAGCTGCAAATTTAATTATTGAATATTTATCACCACTTTAATGTAGAATTAAAATCGTTTATTCTATTTTTTAAGTTTTCGCAGATTGTAACTCTAACCATTTCTCTGACATTTTAAAGTGCTATAAAAAAAAAATAGTAGCAAGAAGAAAATACCGGTAAAATTAAGTATTTTGCTTATTTTCTTTTCGCTTTTCTTCTTTAAAAGTGTTCATTGTTGGGATGGTTTTTGTGCCATTGAGTTTTCTTTGGCATTATCATTACAGTAATGAAAACAAAAACGTTGTTATTATTTATAAACTAATGCTAATGAAATAGGCAATTAATTAGTCAATATAATGCGTTAATTTTCTTAAATTTTTTTTAGTTTAAATTTTAAGATGATAATTTTTTTAATAAAGAAACATAAATTTTATAACTTTTTTTCAGACTGGTTTACATAATTTTTTCGTACTGGCCATTTTATGCTGATTTAAAGATGTGAGATGTTCTTGCTGTTTTCCTATGACTCGTAACATATTAAGCCCTTTATCCTTAACGAATGTAAATATATAAACAACATAGTACTATATTTTTAGTAGTACTTACTATTAGAATATAAATTTATTTTTTTTTCAGCAGATGTCTGCTTTTTTTGTTTTAATTTATTATATAAGGCTTAGACACTTACCTTTTAAAAATCACAATTATTTGTTTTTGAAATCTGTTTTTTTTTAACAATTAAGATAACTTTGTAATTTATATAGAAAAAAGCTACAAACATGGATTGCTTGACAACCAAAACTTTATTTAAATATAAAAAATTAAAAACTAAAGTTATAGATATGCATACATCAAGAAACCTTCAATAATTTATTAATTAATTAATGTGTAACAAATAATTTAGGTTATACTGCCTAAAAATGTAAAAAATATAAATAAACATTTTCGTAGAAAATTAAAATTTTCATTTTAGATTTAAAATTGCTTTAACTGGTAGTGCTATTATTCATAAAAAATAATTTTGGTTTAAAAAATGTTTAAGAACCAAATTTTATATGGCGAAACCATTTAGCAGGTAATGGAAATGGTGAATTCATTATGGTTTATTCATTAAGTCATTGCATATTTTTTAAGAATGGATTTTGAAGTTTCAAGTAATTAAGAAAATTAATGAATTCGCCATTTACAACCATCTACTAAATGGATTCGCCTTGAATAAACATTTTTTAATTCAAAATTGGCCTTAAATTTTAACAGTTAAATAAGAGTTTGTAAAAATATTTTATCGATAATAAAAGCAAAAAAAAAAAAACGAATTCCCTATAATGTTAACAAATCAGAGTGTGATGTTCGTTTAAAAAAACTTTTCGTATGTTTAAAAATATTTTTCTTAACTTTTTTTAAATACAGGGATTTATAAAAAATTGACCCCTTATTACATTTTTTCTTTTCTTTTGTAAGAAAAAGCAATATATTTTTAATAAAACAACAAGAACAACAACAATATTTTTGTTAAAAACTTAGCTAATTATTCGAAAAATAAACTACTGTAAGCAACGATTTTGTAAAACATATTTAATACTTAAAATAATTGAATTTAAACAAAGAAAGCCTACAATGATGACTGTGTACATAATTTATTAAAAAAAGTAAAAGTTTTAATAAAAATATAGTAATAATAAAATTTAAAACATTTTTTTAATATAAGATTTATTTATTTTTTACCATGATTCGTTCGAAAAGTATGATAGAGCTGATTGCAGCTATATGTCACTTCCCATGTGATCTGAGTTGTAAAATCTTCTTTTTACCTTCGACTTTATGGGGAGTATAGAATTCTGTCGGATTTTCTTTTTTGTGATTAAAACGTACGGTCTTCCTTCAAAACAAATTCGAACAAAATAAAGTGAGGTCGTTGACGACATCTCAAGTACTGCTAGTTGTGAATAAAACCGTAAGGCGATTGTATTGGTTGTCAATTTATATAATATGAGTTTTATTTTCTGACTGGAAAACTAAAACTCAAAAAAAATTTATTATTTTATGACGGCAAAATAAAAATCTCTTTTTAAGAGTTTCATCCTAACTTTTATTTTTTCGTTGAAAAATAACTCGTTTTTTTAACTATGGAATTGAGTTGGATACCGAAAGAGCTCGTCAATATATACATATATTGACGTATATTGATATATGACTCTAACATAAAGAGTTCTTCAGTTAAATTTTTTTTGAGAACTGTTGTTTACGGACCCTAGAATAAATCCAAAATTGTTTATTTTACTGAAATGTGGCTTATTTTATTCGTAACTAGCAGTGCCCACAAGTCGACAGCGTCCTCACAATATTTGTTTCGAATTTGCATTTTGTTAAGTCCCTTAGTTTTATGGTGCTGTTGATATGGCTTGTATAGTATTTAAATTATATTGAGGTACCAATTTCTGTGTAGTAACTCAGGATGTTGCAACATCGATTGTCTATAAAATTATATTTAAGAGTTCTATAAATAAATTCTAAAATATCCAGATTACAAAGATAAAAGAATAAAATACACTGTCGTCGAGTATTCAGTGTCATTTAATCGGACATGAGGTAATTTTTCTTTTTTTATCTCTTATTTCCCTTGGAAATAAGATATTGTGAACGTTTGATTAAGGGACTGATAATAATTTGCTACGACCCTTAACAAAATTTTTTTTGTTAAAATTTTATTCAAATTTTATCGAAAATTTTTTGTAAAAATGTTATCGTATTTTTTTATTAAAATTTTATCGACAATTTTTTTTTTAAATTTTATTGACAATTTTTTGTAAAAATTTTATCGAATTGTGTTTGTAAAAACTTTATCCATTTTTTTTGTAAAAATTTTATCGACAATTTTTTGTAAAAATTTTATTAATTTTTTTTGTAAAAATTTTATCGATTTTTTTGTAAAAACTATCGAATTTGTTTTGTAAAAATTTTATCAAAATTTTTCTTGTAAATATTTTATCGAAATTTTTTTGCAAAAATTTTTTGTAGAAATTTTAATTAAAATTTCTTGTAAAATTTTATCAGTATTTTTTTGTAAAAATTTAATAGAAAAAGTTTTTGTAGAAATTTTATCGAACATTTTTTGTATAAATTTTATAGAAAATTATTTTTAAAAATTTTATAGAAAATTATTTTTAAAAATTTTATAGAAAATTATTTGTAAAAATTTTATAGAAAATTATTTTAAAATTTTTTATGGAAGATTTATTGTAAAAACTATCGATTTGTTTTTGTAAAAATTTTATCGATTTTTTTTATAAAAATTTTATCGACAATTTTTTGTAAAAATGTTATCGAATTTTTTTTGTAAAAATTTTATAGAAAATTTGTTGTAAAAATTTTATAGAAAATTTGTTGTAAAAATTTTATAACAAATTTCTTGTAAAAATGTTATAGAAAATATTTTGTAAAAATTTTATCGAATTTTTTTGTAGAAATTTTATTAAAAATTTTTTGTAAAATTTTATCAAAAATTTTTTTGTAAAATTTTATCGAAAATTTTTTGAAAAATTTTTTTCGAAAACTTAAATTTAATAGAAAATCTTTATGCAAAAATTTTTTGTAGAAATTTTATCGAACATTTTTTGTGTAAATTTTATGAAAAATTTTATAGAAAATTATTTTTAAAAATATAGAAAATTATTTTTATTAACTTATGCAACATTTTTTTTTAAATTTTATCGAAATTTTTTTATAAAAATTTTATCGGAATTTTTTTGTAATAATTTTATCGACAATATTTTGAAAAAATTTTATCGAAATTTTTCATTAAAATTTTATCGATTTTCTTTTTTTATAAAAATTTTATCGAAATTTTTTTATAAAAATTTTATCGAAAAATTTTTTAGCGACAATTTTTTGTAAAAGTTTTATCGAAATTTTTTTATAAAAATTATTGAAATATTTTTGTAAAAATTTTATAGAAAATTTTTTTTTGAAAAAACTTTTTGTAGAAATTGTATCAAAAATTTTTTTGTAAATTTTTATTGAAAATTTTTTGTAAAAATTTTATAGAAAATAATTTGTAAAAATTTTATTCAAAGCTTTTTGTAAAAATTTCCTGGAAATTTTTTTCTGTCAAAGTTAGGACCTTCCTTCCTGGTTCTCAGTGGATTACACCTATGTGTATTGCCTTCTATAAAATCCTTTAATACAAATCAAAGGGGGATCAATAACAACCCTCGCAAGGGGTTATAACGCCGCTCGCAGGGAGTTGTTGATCCCCCGAAATCTGTATGCGCTCCATGCGATCTACTGGCCCCGGTCTAATATTTATTTAGCAAAAAAAAGCAAAAGAGAATCATTACAACCGAAAAAAATTAAAAACAACGTGTAAAAATATAGGTGGGCGAGGTTTTTTTGACCGCAGCCTCGAATTGAATTGCCTAATGTTGCTGAATTACATTAGCGATATTTTCGAAAATATGGCTAGCAGATTGGTGGGCTTAAATTTTTGGTATCTCTTCTGGTGCCTTGGCCTAGTTGATTTCAACCCGAACACAGACGAACAGACGTACATCGTTTAATCAACTTCAGATATATACTCGTAAACTTTATTTAGAATAAATTTGTATAGTTTATGGGGTCGGTAGTAAATATTGTAGAAATTGCACACGGAATGACAACCTTATATGTACATATATATCCATTCCACCTGCGGGGAAGGGTATAAAAAAGAATACAAAATTAAAATTTTCATAATTTTAAAGTTCGATTTTTGAGAAAAGTACGGAACCCTACGTTTTTGGGTCTGATTTGCACTTGACTGATTTATTTCAAATTTGGAAACATTTGCAATTAAGTGGCTAATTGACTTAATGGGAGCAAAATCTCTCCAAAATCTCCCGCTTTTCAATGCATAAGTTGTTTGTTTAATATTACTATGGTCCTTCGGGAAATTTTTTCAGACTCAGCGGCTTTGGCTATTATTCAGTATTGGGTAATTGTGGAGGTTTTATGTTAAAGGTAGAATTGTGTATGGGCAATTTTAAACTTTTGTATGCATTTTTTTTTTTTTTTTTGGTTAGAAGAAATCCTTTTAAAATAATGAAATAAAACACAAATTTCAAGTTTTATTTCAATTTCTCTTTATTAATCTCGTATTACTTCTTTATTCATTTCTTAACTTAAAAAGAAAAGGAATCATCAAATTTAATTTTTGTTAATTTTTATATCAATATACCATATCGTTTGTTTTACATACGTTTTGTTATAATAATTATAGGCAAACAATTTTTATATATAATTTTTTATTTTTAATATAAGTTCATTTGTGTTAGTTTTATTTAAATTAGCTTTTATTTATGTATTTGTTGAATTGTTTTTAATGATTTTAATGCTTGATTTATGAATTCAGTTTCATACAAAGAAGTATATATTTTTTTAGCACAATTAATTTATTATTAAAGCAAAGTTGTTAGTGAATAGTGAAAGAGACTTTATTTTTATTAGTTTTTTTTTAATTTTTTTTTTTATAAATTTTTTATCCAAATAGATCTGTTTTAAATTATTTTTCTGTTTTTGTTAGCACTGAAATAATTAAAAAAATTTAGACTTAATGAAAAACCAATATCAATTAATTATTCTGTCTTGTGTTTTCAAAATAATCTGTCAAGAATATACAGTAATGGTCGTAACATTTGAAACTGGAATGACATACCTGTGTATGGCTATAGAAGAATAAATGACGCTTCGCTACAATTTTCTTTCTTTATTTTTATGAATTATAACAAATCCTTACCTCTTGTGCATACGATATTGTCCTACTGTCCCATTTGGAACTAATATTACAAAACATATCCATAATCCGCGCATTGGCTGCCACGCACTTGACTCACAGTCGACCATAAGAGCAACCATTTCACCACTTCTAAGGCGTGTTCAGCGTTGAGGGCGAAAAATGGATTAATCACAATACATCAGACATCATCAAGAATAATCATAACATTGGACAAAGAAGTTGGGTCTGTCGGCAAATAAGGAGTGATATTCGGGTCGTTCCGAAGCGAAGATCAAATTGTCGTGGGAACATTTGTTGAGTTCAGGGGTCAGAAGTCAAAATATCTCAAGATTAAAACGGGTGTGCCACAAGGAGCAGTACTGTCACCTATACTCTTCAACATCTATATATCTTGGGCAACTTCCTGACCCGCCACAAGGTGTCAGGATGGTGTTTTATGCGGGTGATTGCACTATATATTCATCTGGTGTTAAAACTGAAGACGTAAGTGCTAAAATCATACAATATTTAGCCACCATCTCAGATATTTTACAAGAACGTAGCTGAATATCACCCTCAAAGTCGCCAGTGTCCCTCTTCTCTTCCTGACCTAAAGAAGTAAGGATGAAATTAGACATCTCTGTCCAAAACGACGTATCCCTACTATATAAAACCCTAAAATTTTAGGCGTGGTCTTCAATAGAATCCTTCACTTCCCTTCGCAAGCCACCTACATCAACCAGAAAGTCAAATCATGGAGCAAAGTCCTAAAAGCTCTCGCAGGCACCTTTTGAGGAATGACAAAAGAGACAATTATAACAAAACAAAAAAAGCAAATGGTCGCTCTCTCTTTAATTATGTTTCCCTAATATGGAACTCGTTCCTCAGCGAAACCAAATGGCGATTTGCCCAAAATAATGCACTCAGAATCCTTTCCGGATGTGTCAGAATGACTTATATAGATCATCTTCGTGAGGAGACCAGGATACTGCCGGTCAGGCAGCACAATGAGCTACTAGACTAGACAATTCCTGGTGGCATGGCACCTGACCATCCACCCTAATCACAATGTTTCGATCCGACGACGTTATCGCAATGACATTTGGGATATCGTTCCATCTCTTGTAGACGAGTGGCCGTTGCAGACGCCCAAAAACTATTACATCAAAAGCCGATTTTAGGAGTGATGAATGACTATATATGTAATAGGGACTAGGTCCCTACTGCTACCGTGAACGTATAGTTCCCGGCTCTTTAAATCGATGCCCAGCCTGTCTAAAAATCCCTCGTGACACGATGCTTTTATTTCAAAATCCTAACAGGCATAAGACATTATTTTATGCCCCATAGACCTATGGTGAAGCGGTCTTCAGCAATTTCTCCAGCTCCTCATTTCAGTAAAGAACTTACGACAGCAGCAACTATATCAAGGGCCTGGAAAAGTCTTATTTTTTGGAGGGAATAAAAAACTGGAAGAACCGTGGAGGAAATATATCACATTGAAAGGAGACTATGTAGAGAAATAAAAGGCCTTTTTGTCGAAAAAAAATCTTTTACGAAAAAGTCACGGAGTTATTAAATTGGCCTCATGCACTTGGCACCAGAATAGTATTTTTTCTGTGCAGCTAACAACTTTTTAGAATTATTTGTGTCATTTTACTTTGTTGTCTTTTAAATCCGACCATTCGTGAAAATTGATTTTAAGAACTTTATATAATCTATACATATAATAAAACAGTTATTCATTTCCTGTCTTTTTCTTTGTGTTCTCATCACGTAAAAACTACTAGATGGATATTAATAAAATCTTGTGATGAGGTACCTTAGTATCCTGATTCCAATATAGTATACTTTTGTCTGCAAAAATATTTTATTTTAAAAGTACGAAGGTTTTTTAGTAGGGATAAGACCCTTTATATACAATAAATACGTAAACCATAACTGAGCACTAAGCGATATGCACACTTTAAGGCGGAATATTTTAGTAGGGATAAGAACCTTTATATATAGTAAATGCATAAACCATAACTGAAGCACTAAAAAAGTAAGGATCTTTGGTTTGGATTGCTTTCAAAGCAAAATCGAACAAAATATTGTAAGGACGCTGGCGAAGTGACGGGGTTAGCTAGTCCTTAATATAATTTTTTTTTCGTTTTTATTGAGTAAAATGAAAGTTTCTTTTATGTGGATACGAAAATAAGTGTTGTTAACTTTTACCTTAAAGCCAATAGGAAAATTTCGACAATTTAGGCAACTTATTTATGGTACTTTTATTAATAAGTTAAATATGTTATGGTGGTACAGTACCCTTTATGTGTAAGTCCTATTTACACATGCCAATTAAGTAGATTTGTTATTTTACTTGCAATTCTTTTTACCAATACTGTAAATCTAGACAATTTTTACCAAAAAACATATTACGAGAGTAAAACTTGAATTTTCTAATAAAATTGTGCTCTTCTTTTACATAAACATTTTTTATAAATTTCCTTCATTGTTTTATAATTAAAAAAATCATTTTAGATATTTTTTTTTCTTTTTTAACATTAAAATATTTTTTTTTGTTAATTTCACTAAAATAAATTTGTTTTAATTTAATAAAAATATTTTTACTAAATAGGAATTATAATTTATTTTTTTAGGTTGTTAAGTTGAAAAAATTAAATCTAAATATATAGTTCTTTTCTAATAACATTAGAAGCAACAAATTTTAACATAGAAATAAGATTTGTATTTTAAGTTAAAGAAAATAAGGCATTTCTTACATTTTTATATATAAAGAGAAATTATATATGTTACATAAACTTTAAATATATAAAACAAAATACTTACAATTAATCTTCTAAAATAAGTGTAATAGTTAAAAAAAACTTTTGCTTTTAAGTTATAAAATTATTAAAAATAATTTTAACAACTTATTTTAATTAATACATATTTTTTTTAACTTTTTTTCATCGTGTTAGCAGATTTGAATATTATATTGTTTCGCAATTTTTTGTGTTTTAATTATTTCTTTAGTAGTAGAAAAAGTAGCCAAGGTTATAACTGATTTTTATATTATTTTATTATGAGTTAATAATTATTTTTTTATAATTTTTTTTTATTTGTAATTATTATTTGGAAGCTGCAGTTTATATAGTTTTATCTTGAAACGATTCTTTGTTATGTTTGATGAGTGACGTTAAATGATTTTTAAAAATGTAAAGCGTGTCCTAAAATTTAAGTAAAAGTCAACTACCTGTCCCACGGTGTCACTAGAATTCGTTTTTTCGCACCAGTACATCTGAAAAAAAACAAATTCAAAATGTTTGCTATTGTGTTGAATGTGCGAAAGAACGATTTCTTGCGATATTGTGGGGCAGACAGTAAATTTGCCGCTATTTTGGCGGTAAAGTATTGCCATAAAAAAAAAAAAACAAAAAATGGTGGCTGACATTTTGCGGTTGATAAACACGAAATACCATTGCATTACATTGCTGTACAATATTACAAAAACTTCGTATAAAATATGGGTGTTATATTGAATAAAAAAGGGAATTGAAAAATTGAGGGGAACTGGAGATCAATCGAAGATGCTTAATACACTGACCTTCCAATAAAAAGTCGAAGCATAGCGAAGGAAAGAGTTGCTGAATGTCTCAAAACATTAAGTCGAAGCATAGCGAAGGAAAGAGTTGCTGAATGTCTAAAACCATTAATTCGGCATTGTAACAATCTGCATCTCTACGCTTACAGAGTTCAATTGACTCCAAAGATCACAGATCAATCGGCGAAGAGAGTTCCTTGATTGGATTACTGAACACCAAGTGAAAGCTGATGGTTGGAACAAAATCAATATAAAATTAAGCTCAATTTATAGTGATGGCTTTGTAAATCATCTAAATTTCTAGATTTAGGGTTTGGATATCCACAGTGATTGTCGAAAAAAACAAAAACAAACAAGGAATACCATGCGCGTGTCATTGTCCTTATCGCTTTAAGTCAATCAGGTCGTCCTTGTTGCTCCGACTTCGAGTGGTTTGCGTCTCACTCTCACACTGGCTGATTGGCTTCCTCGAATAGCTGTATTGCGGTACTGCCATTGGTGGTTGCTTTACCCAGCCACGTGTAATCGTTTGGTTATCAAATTTACAAATTTGTATTAAAAATTGGAAAATTGTTAAAGGTTATTAATTTTAATTCAATAAGTCGGACCTTGGTAGAGCACCATTAAACTCAACTTTTCATTGGAGGAGAACCATTAAACTCAACTTTGCATTGGAGGAGAACCATTAAACTCATTTTAATTTTACCTATTTAAACTTGGAATCTCACTTTCTACACGAAGGTATTGGTCGCGCTGCAGAAATAGGTGGAAGATAAGGATATCATACCCTGGCGCATTGGTTTTTAACCTCTGCCATTAACCAATTTTTGTTTAGAATGCAAAAAAAATAATATTTTCATATAAAATAATATTCTCTTAAGTTACAGAAGTCAGAGAATTGACCTCCTTAAAAAATTTCTCTCTTTATTTACAATATTGCCATCCTTGATCATGTGTCTTAAAGTCTATATCAACAGTCCACATTCAACCAAACATTGTGGAAGGAGACTTAACGCTGCTTCGCCGAAATTCAGCCCTTATTGGTGCAAACTGTCATGAAAGTTTTAAAAAGTATTGAAGGTTATTTGATAGATTATTGAAATTTTGTGCCAATAAGGAAGCGCCTTATTTTGCCTTTAACTTTTTGCAGTGGGCAAATATTTTAAGGTTCTTTAAGCGAATCAAATCTATAAGTGCTAATGTTAATATTACAAAAATATGAACTGAGAATAACTTATATAACTTGAAGGTTCCATTGGGCGTATATTGTCTTGTTGGCTTTTAACACCTTGACGCCAGTGCTCCCGTAGTTTTTAGGAGGTCCGCCAGACCTTGAATTATGCACTGGTCGTCACGAGGTCTGATCACTGTCCAAACGACTGATACCACGGCAACCGGTAGCCCTACAAGGATTCCCCTAAATCTCTGTGACTGGATATGAGCTTCTTCTGAGAGTAACGTGGTGGCTGTGGTTTGGTTCTTCACCGCGGGAAGGACGATTTAGTCCGTTGTGCTGTTGCATTTAAAAAGAGGCACCACCTGTTTAGGCGGTGTCTCCACCTCCTAAACAGGGGGTTTGAGCATGGTTCTGCCAGCCATGTTGTAAAATTGCTGCTTTTTGTGTCGCTATGCTCAGCAAGGGTGTTGGTAGACGTATTGTTTTCATCCAGTGGTAAGGCCACAACACGCCAGACACTGACGTGAATCTGCATCACACCGGCTTTAAAGTAAAATAAACCCCCTTTGGGGCAGAAATATAACAGCCCTTCCATAATAAAAGTCTAATATTGGATAACGAACTGCTACTCCATCCACCATATTTTCTATACTAAGCTCCCTAGACTTTTTTCTGTCCAAACGTAAAAGCCATACTCAGTGGTAAGGGATTTTGGTCGAATTGAGAAGTCATGATTAAAAGAAACGCCCTCTTTTGCGGATCTTAAAAAAACCTATTATAAGAAAGGAATAATAAATTTGAAAAACGATGGACCATCTATAAAGGTAGAATGTTACTAATTTCCAAAAATCAAGTATTTTCTATTTAAACAGTCATATAGTTATCAAATTGTCATTGTATAGTGGTGCTTTCAAAAGCTCTATTCTATTGAAAGCTCTTTGACTAATACATGGAGCTTTTAAAAGCCCTCTGATATTGTGATTGGTAAAAAGTGTTCAAACATGTTATTTAAATATAAAGTGAAATATTTCGTGTATTTTTTAATCCCTGTTTAATTACTCGTCTTTTAAAATTTTAATGTAACTATTTTTCTCTTTTATTTCCTATCAGTTTTCTTACGTCTTATAGTGTTAATGCTTTTGTTTTGTATGTTTTATTCTCTCATTTAGCTGTCGGAAGTTCATTTGGCTTACAAAAACTTTATAAACCAATACTTTATTTATGTCATTGCTTATATCTAAAGAAATAAGCTTTTATGTTTTAAAAGCTTTTGTAGAATGCTTTTCATTTAAAAGATTCTTCTACAAAGCTTTTTTATCGTGTGAAATGTGTGTGTGATAAAGTTCGTAATGATAAAGTTGGTTATGTTAAGAAAGCTGCTTAAAATTGCTTTACGCCTTCAGCTTTAATCTTGGAAAAGCGATATGGATGTTTGTTAAAAAGCTTAAGTTTAATGCTATGTAGTTATATGCATGTGTGTGTATTTAATACATTTTATTTATATAAATATATAGAGTAGATATTATGAAATGGCACTATATAACAAGCTCTATTGATACATAAATCGAAAGATAGATAGCTTGATTAGAGACAAAATAAATTTTTACATACGAGTACTTTCCAAACTAAAACCCTCCACGCTCGATGTGGTGACTGGCGATGGTGAGTTTCTACTTTTACTACTCGAATTTGAGCTAGTTTTTCTATGACTTCTACGTGTAGACGATTTTAATCAACTTGCAACTGTTGTTGTAGTGCGAGTCAACAGCTCATCGTCGTCCAGCTGAGCAAGAGCAGCCGAAGAACCCACATCGATGGTAGTCACACGATTGCCGCCATCAGCTATGGAGGGGAGCTTAATAATTTCGGTTTCAGATTGCACGGGCATTATGATGCACACGAAGTTTTGGCCAGTGTGAGAATCACGAGGATGTAAAGTAACAGGATTAAATTTGTCTGATTGACCTTCAGTGTAGGTTTGAAGACGTTGAAATATTTCGGGATAATGTTTTCGCAATATCACACCACGCCTGGAGAGAATATCAAGTATATTCGATAGTACTAATTCTCGTTGGGCGGTAGAACTGCGCAGTTGAGGATTGAAGGTGAGTATTAGAACTTCTGTGGTGGGTTCGGGTACAGCCACCACGGTAACCGGTTGGGGTAAGGGCTGTTGCTGTTGTTCTAGCTCCGCTAGGACACTTTTGCAAAGTTTCAATTTGGCACAACGTGAAACAAGCTGACGTTCCCAACGCACCGGAGCCTGGCCCATACCTGGAGCCTCCGATACCACGCACACTGCCACATAGACCAACATTTTGGAATCTGGCCGATATTCAGTACTCAATTTTAACAATTCCGAATAGAGTTCAAGACCCATTTCAGCTGGCATTAGATCTGGCCAGCGTACATAGGAGGCCTCACCCATACACTGAAAACCATTTTTAATGAAGCCCTCAGCCGCTTCAGGCGAACGAAATAGAATCCTAACTACACCTCGACCCTGCGACAAGAAGCCTTTGCGTGCTAAAAGGCTTAAATGGCGCAAAGAATCGCTATCATCCTTGCAGGAAGCTAACACTTGGCGGCACAAATTTGAGACACGGGAGTGCAGACACGCTTTACGATGTTTCTCCCAATGGGCTCGGCGACATTCACGCGAACAATATAAATAGGTACAATTGTGGCATGACTTGTAATACTTTTTGGCGTCGGCGGGCGTGGCAGTGCGATCGCACTTGTTATTGCGGCACTTGATCTGCAACTCACCAGAGGCGCTGGCTGTTCGATTATTCGACTCTGAGGAGTCACCGAGCGATACACGGCGGGGAGGCAGGAACGCGGTCGCTCCACCTGCATGACCATTTGCCGTCGTATTGGTGTTGGTGATGGAGGTGATTGTATCACTGGCATCACTGGCATACGTTTTGGCATTTGTAGCATTATGTTGGGATTTTTGTTCAAATTGTTGTTGTTGTTGCTCCTGCTGTTGCAGCTGCTGCTGCTGTTGCTGATGTTTCTGCTTAGTTGCCGCATCTCCTTCGCTGCGTCGTCGCAAACGTTGTTGTTCCTCTTTGGATATAGCAAGTAAGTTTTCTTTGGTTTCTTCTGGGTTTTGGAACTGTTTTAAGGGCTGTGGCTTTTGGGGCATATGATGTGGGATTTGTTTTTGTTGTTGTTGCGGTTGGGTTTGTGTGGCAGGCGTCTGTGACTCACTAACTAAAGCGCCTCCTATATTAATTGTTTTGGATTAAAAAAGAAAAAAAGTTTAAGTTTGATTAAAATATTTTCCTTTATAAAATATTTTTTTTAATTTACTAAACAACATCAAGCATTCGTTTTCTAACTAAAAATATTTGTAGTTTTTTAGTTTAATATGTATATACACATATATTTTTAGCATGCTAAAATTATTTTACAAAAAAAAAAAATATTTAATTAAAATAAACGCGTTTAAATAATTTTAGCTGAAGACAAGCATAAGTATTAAAAATATGTTTTAATTTATTTATTTTTTTTTTTTGGTTCTATTTTTTTCTCAGTGTAATTTAATTTTTTAATCAAAGAAAACCTAAATGAATTTATAACTATTATTTTTTAAATTTTTCTAACTACATTTAATGAAGTCAACTTAATTTGCTTTACATACTTAAACTAACTAATTTTTAACCGATTTGACAAGAATATAGAATAAATACACTTTAGCATTTCCATCTTATTCTAGAGGCTATAAATTTGATATTTTCATTTTATTTATCCATCATATTCTGTATTTAAAACATTTATTTAATTGAAAACCCATAAAAATTAAGAAATTATTCAAATAAAAAGGGGTGTTTTTAAAGTTCCACTTTCCGATATGGCAACTGTCTGGTAACCTCATTATAATTTTTGTTTCTGAAACATTTTTAAAATTCTCTTTTGAAGTAGCATTCGTTTCCACACTCGAAAAATTGTGTTTCTGACTTCTGTATACTTTAATTCAGTCATTCTTATGTCGAAAAGATCAAACAAAAACAACAATAGAGAGCCGCAGCAGAGTTTGAAATACATGAAACATCGTACCGCTGCCATTTTTATTTTCTCTCCCAACAACAAATACATGTGTTGCAGAAACAAAAATTGCAAGTGTGGAACGGAACTTTGTAACAACTCTTGCAAATAGTACAAATTTATTTCGAAAATCGGAACTCTTACTTGCAAGAAAGTAATGACCCTTTCGCTGCCTTTACACAAACACGTACTTGCATACAAGTTTTGTATAGGTATTAACTGGAGTTTACACATGCAAGTGTAAGTTCGAAAAACACAATACACTCACAGTTTTTTACTAACACACTCACATTTTTCGAAATTGTAGCTAAATTCGAAAGACACTTTGCCTACAAATGATTTTTTTATAATTCTTGCAAGGTGAATGTCAAAAATAAGTAGAGTTGCCAGAAAAGTTTTATTTAAAAAGGAATTAAATGGATAAAAAATAATTATAGTTTTAACATACATATGTTTTTGGATTTTTAAGAATAATACTAATCTTCTTTTTTAAATATTCACTAAAAAGACCAACTGTCTTTTTAGCAGTTATTTTAGAAGTTAGATTACATAAAAAACAATTAATATTTATTGATCTCCACGGCTGCCAGATATGGCGATTTATAGTCATTTTGCCGATTTTGGTCCCAAAAATTGCAAAATTCAGATTTGACGATTTTTTCTTAAAAAGTGACCATTTTTTACAATGGCACGATTGTTTTAAAATATAAAGTTTTATATTCTTAGCTTAAACGATTAAAAAATTGTGAAATTTTAAAGTCAAAAAAGGGAATTGTTGTTCCCTTTCTAATATTATGTGTAGGATTCTTTAAAAATGCTTTTAGTTAACTTCGAGTGTTGAGAGTATTGAAAACTTCCTAACATTTTATCAATAGAATTTATGGTACATCCTTCAAACTCGAGAGCAATTTTATACATTTCAAATTAAATTTAATGCATTAAACATATCGACGAAATTAAAAAAATACACACATTTATAGTAAAACGACAATTTTGAAGTCATCAAAGCTACACGAATACCGTTGTGGCTGTAGCCAAATTAGGGTGATTTCTATTTTTGTTTGCGACAATTTATTTTTTCAACAAAAGGTTTTAAAGAAATATTTATTTTTTTTTAAAGTTATTTTATAGGAGTAAAATATGAATTCTACAACAATTTCAGAGTTTACGAAGTAGCTGTCGTCTTCAATATAATTAAGTAGTTGACTACACTGCGACAATTGAGCTAACGGAATTTGTAGTCGTGTAGCCGGTGACATCTATGTGTTTTAAGCATAAGACAATCAGGTATGTTCTGTAATCCGAAACCGAGTGAAATTGAAATCGAATAAATTTTTTAAGAAAATTAAAAATTTATTTTTTAAGAATTTTAAAAAAATTAGTTGCACTTATTATTTTAAAACATTAGCAATCAAGGAAGTTATGTGAATGGTCTTTAATCAACTGTATAAAAAATAATATCAATATGTTGTAAGATTTAAAAGTTATGACAATTTAAAATCTCATTCAGATTCAATTTCACTCGGTTTCGGATTACAGAACATACCCGAATGTCTTGAATTCAGTATACATTAAATATGTAAGTCTAAGTTAACTTTAAAATTGACTTCTTATGATTTTTTTATTGCTATTTAACCAAAATATAAACAAAAAATAGTTAAAGAAATACTTTTTTAGTTGTTCGATTTTTTTTGCGATTTTTAAAGCTGAAATACGATTTTTTTAATTTTTATCGGGAAATTTAAGATTTTTTTTTAAATTGACCTGTCAGCCCAGTTGATGTCTACTGTTTTCCTACAAACGTACAAATGTAACGCTGTTGGTAACTTTAGTTTATCTTCTATACATATAATAATCTACACATACAATAAAATAGTAACTCATTTCCGTCTGTCTGTCTGTCTGCTGTTTCTTTTGCGTTCGTATCACATAAAAACTACTATTTTAGTAGTAAAGTAAATACATAACTGACTAACCTAAACAAGGGCGTAAGGCGTAACGACGTCTAGCGCCTAGCTTAGCGCAACGTTTTGTAAGAAACAGTAATGTTAACATATTTTGTTTAGTGAAGTATAATAAATTTAATCGCAAAAGAGAGATAAAATCGCTAGATAAAGTAGAAATTACTCAAAAAAAAAATCATATTGTTTACGCCCAACTTCACTACCTAACGCTCTGTCAAAAAACAAAGCGTTGACGTGGCGCTATTTAGGTTTGCTTCATATATACTAATCACTAACAGTTGGAACGAACGATTTCTTGCGAAATTGTGGAACAGGCAGTATTACTTTTATAGTGCTGCAGTTTCGGTATTTAACTTATATAGAGGTACCCTTCTCTGCTTAATTACTTAGTATATTGCAAACATAGGCTTTGTAAAAAATTCTAAAATTTATATAAAATTCAGAAGTTATTGTAGAATTCCGTAAGTAGTGTCTAAAATTTACCGATATTTTTACGAGAAAAACTCATGCTAAATTTGAATCGAGGTGCTTAGAGGTATCTTTTCACAAAACTTTATTAAAATTCATCGAGTAATTTTTAGGTAAAGCGAACACAGCCGAACAGACAAAAATTCCATAAATTGGTGTTTTGTATTCTATATCGATTAATATCTGAACCAATTGAGTCACGTGCTACCAGCAGCCTTTATTTTTAATTTTAGATTTAGATTTTAGGGATTTCAGGCTGTCACCTGGTAATTGTAGGACTTGTGTCTCATCACGGAATCTCTAGCATTTATCCAAGGCTCTGTTCCAAGGCATCCCCCATGATATCCATATTCCGTGGTGCTAAGTCTTATGCTAGCCAGTGCTGGACTTTCACACACAATGTGTGCTTACGTCTCAGCCTCTTTCACAGTTTGCTAATATAATTCTGCAAATATAATTTTCTACGATTTTCATCTTGGCTACAGATGATACCTTAAATTTAGATAATTACTAACTAATGCAGTTATCTAGCTTAAGGTACTTCTATTATATATGAGCGTATAATCGTTGCTAAGGAGCTCTTTGAGTCTCTGCCTCTCTGTACCAGTTCAGTTTTAGTGAGTTTAACCATTGTAGGACCTTTGCTCGCATTAGGCCATTTTCCAGTGCTACTCTGAGTTCTGGTCCACAGAAATTCACAGCAGATCCCCTTTTTGCTAGCTGGTCTGCTGCTTCATTCCCAGGTGTGCCTCATTAACCGAGGCACATCATAAGGCTGCCGTCAATTATAAATCGGTTGCGTATAATCGTTGGGGACAGAAGGGTATCAAAAAGGGCGCCATTAAGGAATTGGTCTCGTTCGATAACCCCACTACATTAATAATAATATCTGCACCAGCAATAAAATTTTCAAAAAAATGCTTCCTGTCACAGTTTTATGGTATTTGTAGATTCAGTTCCACAATAACAATATTGTTCAAGTTAAAGAAGACATTGATTTGTGAGCTGGTTTATGAAAAAACAGTAAACGATTTTAATAAATTTTAAATTGTGACTATTAAGGATTTAGTGGGCGATATATTTGATGAACAAATTGGCTGGGACTTGTACTAAAAACATTTTTATTTTGCTGTGGTTACGTGAAATAATATGTTTATGCAAATAAACAGCAGCCACAGCGAAATGGAGAACATCATTGTGCGAGATGTGGCTCGAAATGTTTGAGAAAATGTTCGATAATTTGTCTTGCAGAATGTCCTACATTCGAACCAGATGTTTGTTGCGTTGTATGAAATCATATTTAAACACTATGGGTATAAAGTTATTATTTTTCTAATAAAGCTACTTTCTTCAATTTAAATTCAATCAATTTCAATTTGTATGCCATTACAAAAGCTCCCTTTAATTTATGCGCCGAATTCAATATACCTTTGTATTCCTTTTTTCCATTTGTTCAATTCACAACCTGTTGTAAGTGTGCTAAGTCGGTATCTACATACAACAGTTTAACAAATATTATTGTTAACCGACACGTATTTTTTTTATTATTATTTTATTTTTTACTGCTGTGCCGGCCACGTCGTGGGCATCCTGACAATATTTTGCTCGGTTTTGCTTTGAAAGTATTCAACACCAATTGAAAGACTCCTACTTTTATAGTGCTTCAGTTATGATTTATGTATTTAATTTATATAAAGGTACCTATCCCTCGATAAAATTCTAAAATTTATAATAAATTCTAAAATTTATTGTAAACCTCTGTAGGAGGTGTTTAAAATATTTTAATAACGATGTAATTCCACAAAGTATAAATACAAATTTTAATCAACTGGCGCCATCTGTGGCGTGAAAATATCCCACTTTCAAAAATAAAAAGATGAAAAGATGGTGAAAAAGTAAACGTGTTGAAAAAAACCATGTTGAAAAAACCGTGTTGAAAATATCCAAGTTTTAAACCGAAAATTTCAGCACTTTTAAACCGGAAATTGCGTTTTTCACTGCTTTTTCTCCACTTTCTCTTGGAAATAAGATATTTTTGTGGAAAGAAAGTATCCTATATTGAGATCCGTATACTAAGGTACCTGCTCACAAATTTTTTTTAAAATCCATTCAGTAGTTTTTACGTGATGCGAACACAAACAATGAAGGACAGACAGCAGACAGACAGACGGAAATGAGTTACAATTTTATTATCTGTATAGATTATAATATTTTATATACAACTTCCAATCAACAATAGATTGTAAATTGAGTAATTATATTATTTATTGAATTTTTATAAATATTTGTCTAAAATTACTTTTGCTGTACATTTTCGTAAGAACTTATGATACACTGATAATAATAGTTAATGATACACTTATAATAGTTATAATGATAGATTAGTAATAAAAACTTTTAATAAACATTTACTTTATAAACTCTTTAACCCATTTACTGAAAAAAAATCTACTTACTAATTGTTTAAAATATTTACATAAAATTAATTTTTATTTGAACTACATATCTTTAAAATGAATTAACAATTATTCCTACTTAATTTCTTTATTATTAAGGGATGAAGAAAAATTAGACACTAGCAGAATGTAATGCATATTCTGGATCGCATTCTTCGTATCTATCTACGAGGTAGTTGCAATTGTAATTAAATTTCTATTTAACCAAACTTAATGGAATAGGATATGAAAAATTGTTTAGTTTTATTTTTCATATTTGCTCATTTCACAACCTCCCTTGCATCGTTTAAAGCTAATTAAAATACACTTTAACTCAAACAGCTTGTGAGCAGGCTTTGAAAATGTAGAATTGTATCGTTTTTTACTCAAAAAATAATAGTACTCAAAATATAATAAATATTTTCAGAACCAACATTACAATTTTTGATTTTTCCTCTCAAATTTGGTAGCTAATTTTAGTCAGATTGAGAAAATATATTACTTTTGAACTAGTTTTTATTGTAAAAACTACTACTTATACAACATATAGAAAATAGAATAGCGCACAAAACCCAAAACTTAACTGATTAGAATCCTCGAGTTCGCCGGTTAGTTCTAAGTCAGTTAAATAATCTCACCAAAGAATTCCAGTCAGAAAGTTAATGTTTACAATATTTATATTCAAAAGATTACATACAATGAAATTTGTAGTCAAGCTTAAGTTCGTTTTATTCTCTCTAATTGAAGAATAAATTAAATTACAAATTATGTGATAATATTAAAGAAAAATTGGGAAAATTTAATTTTTAGACACCAGCAGGGCGGAATGCACATTTTCTAGACAGCTACGTCCGTCATCAGCACTCTTCGTATCTATCTACTTTGGGTAGCGTTTAGTTGTAAACATCATCTATATAACCAACCAAACTAATATAAAGGAATACGAGAAAAATCGCATTCAATCATCCATCATCAGTTGGTGACAACGAAGTCTACTACTACCTAAAGCTTCCCTCTTGTTATAAATATTTAATAAATTCTATTTTTTGAGGAATTTTATAAAAAATAATTTGGTTATAAGTAACAATACTGAAATTGATTGAAAAATTGAAAATTGCATTGATAAAAATTTTAATTCGAAGAAATTTTTAAATGAAATGAAAAATATTAAACCTTATATTGCTTCCCATTTTTATAATAAAATCATACTTTTACTAATGCATTCAGATAGCTTACAAATTTGTTGTATAGGATTATAGTAGATTAAAAAATGGTAGAATAAAAACTTTTAGCAACGGCAACGTTGTTCAGAATAATAAAATGGAATTGAATCATGCATGGGAAGTAGTAATTACAAATATATTACAAAATAATTTTTACACAATTTGTAATTTTAATATAGACTAGCTGTGCCCGCCACTTCGTCAGCGTCCTTCAATATTTTATTCGATTTTGCTCTGAAAGCAATCCACACCAAAGACCCTTACGATTTTAGTTTTTTTTTTTTTAAGAGAAGTGACACTCAGGCAATTAATGCCTACATTAACTATGTTACTTCCTTTAGAAAGGGATAGTAGTAGATAAGACAGATGGTTAGTGCGATAGTAAAGCTTCGCAAGCGCTTCTGTTGTTCTTTAGGCGAATTAGTTTGAAGCTAGCATAACCAATTTATAATTATTTTACTTCGACGGCGATTTAGTGCTATGTGGTAATACCGGCGTTTTTAGTTCCGCCTTAAGGTATGCTACGTATCAGTTAATGTATTTTTTTACTTTATAAAAAGTAAAGTATTCATATCCGGTTAGTTAAACTGCGTACTTTCACTTCTTTTTCTCCACTTTCTAAGATATTTATGCGGAAAAAAGGTATCCTGTATTGGGACCAGGATACTTAGGTACTCCTCAAAAAATTTTGTTAAAATCCATCCAGTAGTTCTTACCTGATGAGAACCTCAATGAAAAGCAGACAGACAGACGGAAGTGAGTTACTATTTTATTATATGAATAGAATGTCTTAGTATTAGCCAATCTTTAATTAGCAATTAACAACAATTAGATATTTTTTCAAATTGTATATTTTTTTGATTATTAACACAATAGTGTTGAAGTTAACAATTGAAACTACCTTGTAGATAGATACGAAGAATGCTGAAGACGGATGTAGCGATCCAATTTTTCTTTATGCCTTTAAAATAAATAACTTAAGCCTGAATAATTGTTAATTCATAAACTATTTACTATAAACAAGTCTGAGACATACATATATTTACAAGCAAATATGCAGGGCTATCACAATCAAGTTTATTTCACCTCAAGTTCTTTACGTCTTGAGGTCTCCGGAATTCAATTTTATTATTTTCGCGATGATAGCTGAGGGTAGGTGCATGTGTATGCCAGGCTCTACAGGTCATACCGTTTGTTATATCAAAATCAAAACCAATAAGTGCCTTTGGTATATGCAAATGAAGAGCTCTATAGTTTTTGGGCATAATCGGGAAAGGGGAGGGGTAGTTTACTTGACACCACCCCAAACCGTTGATAATTATTTGTTCGATTTGAATATACATACTTTGAACTTATATTCTTTATGTAATATATCCATAAAAATATATGTTCCCATGAGGAATGGTAAATTTGAGTGTAGACAATTCCAGATTTTTTTCTAATATTAAGTTTATTGCGACATTTTTCTGTAATGCACGCAGCATTATCCACATTGATTGTTTAAAAGGGCAAGTGGCGATGACGAACGCAATTGGCCAAAAAGAAAGTGTGTTTCTAGCTGTACAATGCAATTTATGCGCCTCATTAATTAAGCTCCAACTATATGATCTATAGTTTTAAGTATAAAAATACTAGAAAACGCGCAAAACTGATAAATATTTTTTTCTGTGCTAAAAAACTGTCTTTTATTAAAAACTTAAAACCTTATTGATCCGCCCTCGTGCTTTATATAACAAATTAAATTCAAAAGTTTAAACCAATTTATTATTATTTATTATCTAAATAAATTGGCGAGATTTTTAGACTATAGGATTTGTTTTGTGATTATTTTTCTGTTTTTTGAGGGTGATTTTCTAGAGTTCCGTAGCGGAAGGGTAAAGACATTATTTTCTCTACAATGTCTGTGCGTCAGTCAGAGCCCCCCCCCCCCCCCCTCTATTCCTGGAACTGTTAAAGGTAGCCCCATGAAATTTTCAAAAAAGTTGTATTACTATGGCTGTTCTCACAACAAATATTAAAAATTAAAGAGTATACCCATAGTGACGTGATTTTCACGTACATGCCTATATTTTTTGAACCTTGATAGGCAGACACTTGAAATTTATCCAGAGTAATTACAATTATTTGCTTTATTATTTGCTATATTAACAAGTTAAAAAAATAAATTAAAAATAAATTAAATTTAAAGGGTGTCCCCATTGACGTGGTTGTAACTTATGTATATGTTCTTATTTATTGAACGTTAATAAGCAGACATTTAAATTTATCAAAAGCAAGTGATAACAACATAAAATTAAACATTACAGGGTGTCCCATAAAATATTTGAACAAAATTTAAATCTTATACTGTTAAAGTTATACATACATATATTGAAAGTGGTACGGAACCCTACGTGTGTGAGTCGTCTAGCACACCCTTGACTGATTTATTTTTCTTTTTTATTGCGGAAGAATATTCTATACGCTAAAAATTTATTGTGTGGACAGCGAGTTGATGTCCTCAATAGACTAATTGGTAGTGGGCTAATCTGTCCGTCTAGGGATTGCGAGTTTAATTCCCGCCAAAAACTCTAGGTTTTTTTCTACATACAAGTCAGAAGTTTCGGAGATAGCGATGTGGTAAATAACAAACAAAAATTGTTGGATGAGGATTTCAATTTCTTAGCGAGAGGCCTCCTCCATAGACAGGGGGTTGCGAGTTAAATTCCGCCAAAAACTTTTCAGCAGTTGTGGTAAAAACAAACCAAACTTGTCGGATAAAAATTTCAATTTCGCAGCGAAAGGTGTCCTCCATATAGTGATTGGTGGTGAGCTTATCTTTCAGTATTGGGCTTGTGACTTCAATTCCCACCAAAATCTCTGTTTTTTCTGCAGACAAGTCGGAAGCTTTACAGATAGTGTTGTGGTAAAAAAACAAAAGAAAAATTTCGGATAAGGATCTCAGTTTCGCAACAAAAGCTGACCGTTATCTTAACAAATTATGGAGATTCACTAGATACGTATCAAGCTAAAAGGAGACCGTGGTTATAAAGAGCTTTCCCCCTTCTTAAACCTTGTTTAAATATTTCTAAAATTAAACTAAATATTTTTTTCACTAAATATTATTCTATGTATAATAAATAAAATATTTAAAAAAAAAAATAAATTTTAAAAACAAAGTTTAAAAAAACATAATTTTTTAAGAAAAAAATTGCGAAAGCTTAAAAACGCTTAAAAGTTTATAAGACATTGAAATATATATTTGAATATAAGTTTTTTATATAGTGATAAATATGTTTGGATATAATAAACAAGGAAATTGTAAGTAAATAATATTTGAAAAATATAAAAGTATTTTTTTTGTTCATAGTATTTCTGTTCCCACTTTTTTTTTAAGACAAAAATAATATTTATAAAACATTTAATTAATTCTTTTGTTTTTCAGCATTGCTTTGAGTTGCTTTTTTATTTTTATTTTTATTAATAATATTAATTTTTTTTAAACACTTTGTGGAACAAAAACTTACAGGTGCATACCTGTGCTGGACCTAGCATAAGCATCACTGGCGTTGGCTCCAGTTTGATGGGTTGGCAATCCTAAAAGGGAGGCTAAAACATCTTCTAGCGATGCGTTACTCAGGGAACGTTCTGGATTGCCAGGCATTTATAATTTTACGTCATTTTTTTCATTAAAGGATTGGGAATTTTTTTAAATAAAACACAAAACATTTATTTTTTTTTTAAAGAAATCAAAGTTGGAAAAAAAGAAAAAAAAATTGTTATAAAAAATCATCATTAATTGTTTGAATAAATAGCTGGATTTGAAAATTTCTTAATACTAAATATTACAATTAGATTTTGCATTTATTAAAAATAAAGTTACATGAAAGCGCAAAAGAATTATGTAAAAATTACACTGAGAATATAATTTCGTGTTGATTTTTTTTGGTTGTTAAAATCAAAAAAATTTAATGAAACATAAATTTTTAAGTGAAAATATAAAGAAATTATAAAGTGCTGTTCCAACTGGAGTTCACTACTAGGTGTCGGAGTTTGAAACATGCTGTAGTGTATTTAAAGCAGACTTGCGGGATGTCAATTGAATTTGTAATTAATTACACTTGCAGTTACGCAATTGTATGTAATTGGAATTTTTTAATTAAAATTAAATTTCACTATTTTTAATTGTAATTGAGATTTGTTCAGATTACATGTAATTTGTAATTGAAAAATACAATGTACTTGTAATTGAAATTTTCCATTTACAGTTGCATGTAAATTGAACATTTTCAATTAAAAATTTTTAATTACAATTATATGTACATTACATTACATTAAACATTCTCAATTATAAAATACAAGTAGTTCTAATTGACTTTATTCCCTTATTTAAATTACAGTTACTTGTAATGCGTAATTGAGAATATGCATTTACACATTACCTGTACTTTTCATTGTAATTGAAATGTAATTGAATATCCCCATGCCTGAATTAAAAAAAAAACTTGAAATATATCCAAATCCGCTAGCCTGTATGTGTGGAACAAGAATAACTTGAGTACCTGCCTAGTTGGCCTAATCTCACGGTGGTCTTACCACCGAGTGAAATTGAAGCGTAGACTAGCGCCCCCATTGTGTAGTATAACAACACTTTACGACTGCCACCAATCGCAATTTGTGTGTGATACAGTCACAATGAGTAGCAATTTATATAATATGGCAAGCCTTAACCAAGGCTGGCCTAGATTCCATATTATAGCCTCTTGCTTAGGGGTTTGGAGACTATCCAAACTCCGTCTGTTGAGAGTGCAACAGCACACTTGATCGACCGTGCACCATACCTACATAAATCGATCTTAAACCACAACCACCACGTGTACCCACCAGAGAGGATAGGCTCTTTGTGGGGTTACCGATTTCCGTGGTACCAGTCCTTTGGGCACTGGTCGGTCCTCGAAGAGGACCCGTGTGTTTTAAGACACAGACCTTTTCTTCCAGATTTAGGTTCTAGGAACCCTAGCGTCTAGTGCCCCTATTTTCCTTGAGTGAACCGCGTCAAAGCATTCCTACAGTGACAATTAGAACCCCCGGGGGGAGCCTGTAACATATAATAAATGTAAAGTGTTTACATTCAATTAAGAAGGATAGATATTGCTTTACTTAACCGACCATCAGAGTGATGACCCAGAATTCGCCGAACTTAATAAGCAGATATTTTCTTCTTCTGATAGACTCACTGTTACTGCAAAATATTGCAGGCGAAGTGTTGAGTTATGGGCATCGAATATTTAAAATCTTTTTGATATTTAATCGATATTTTTGGTAAGAATTTGTAGAAATAAAATTAATAAAATATTTGACGACTAGGACTATAAATTGCCGTTAAGATTATGTAAACGGAAGTATTGAGTACTATTGAGTACCCAACAACAAAGAAAGAATATCGACAACATTCAGTCGACAGCCTGAAATTACTCTTTGAAAATTATTAAATTATTTCGCTGCACTTGATTGATTTATAAGGAGTTCAAACTTCACAATTCAATGAGTAACAGGGGGTAAAAGAAGATCTGCGGCCGATTGATTTACCGCATTCGTGATCGAGTAAAATCATTATTTTTAGGGTTCTGTACTCAAAGGATAAAAACGTAACCCTATTGTTTTCAATACAATGTCTGTCCAACTGTCTGTCTCTCAGGGCCTGATGTCTCTGTAACCGTAATAGGTAGACTCTTGAAATTTTTACAAAAGTTGTATTACTATGGCCGCTAAAAAGATGTATATATATACATATATGTATATATATATATATATATATATATATATATATATATATATATATATATATATATATATATATATATATATATATATATATATATATATATTTGTTAGGAGGTACCTTAGTATCCTGGTCCCAATATAGGATACTTTTTTTCCTCATTCCTTATTTCCAAGAGAAAGTGAAGAAAAATCTAAATTTTCGGTTTAAAACTGGGATATTTTCAACACGGTTATATTTTCACCACACACCTTTTTATTTTTGAAAGTGGGATATTTGATAAACTATTAAGAGTCTTTCTATTGGTGTGGAATACTTTAAAGCAAAACCTAGTAAAATATTGTCAGAACGCCCACACCAATTGTAAGAATCTTACGTTTTTAGTGCTTCTTACTTTTATGGTATTTAATTTATATAAAGGTATCTACCTATCCCTCGATAAAATTCTAAAATTTATAAAAAATTCTAAAATGTATAAAAAATTCTAAAAATTATTGTAAACCTCTGTAAGTGGTGTTTAAAATATTTTAATAACATGTAATTCCACAAAGTAAAAATACAAATTTTAATCAACTGGCGCCATCTGTTACGTAATAGTTTCTCAAATATCCCACTTTCAAAAATAAAAAGACGTGTGGTGAAAATATTACCGTGTTGAATAAAACCGTGTTGCAAATATCTCAGTTTTAAACCGAAAATTTTAGCACCTTTAGTCCGGAAATTGCGATATTCACTGCTTTTTCTCCACAATCTCTTGGAAATAAGATATTTTTGAATCCTATATTGGGACCAGGATACTAAGGTACCTCCTCACAAAATTTTGTTAAAATCCATCCAGTAGTTTTTACGTGATGCGAACACAAACAATGAAAGAGAGACAGACAGATGAAAATGAGTTACTATTTTATTATATGTATAGATAATAGTGAAATAAAATATAAAATAATTTTATCCGGTTTTTATGTGAAATACTTCTATGTGCCTTGGTTTAAATATTTCCGTGAAAATTTACTATTTCCAAGAGGAAATAGAGACAAAATAGTGAAAGAACGGAATTTTCTGACCTAATGGTAATAGGTTTTAATTTTGAAAACGGAACATTTCAGACAATATTCACAGAAAACTACAATATTTTTAGAATTGTATATAAATTTTAGAATTTTAGACAGGGATGAGTACCACTATATAAAGTAAATATACATATAAACCAAATCTACAGAATTATAAAAGTAAGAGTCTTAAAATTTGGTGTGGATTACTTTCAAAGCAAAATCGACGTAGCGGGCACTTGTAGTAAATAAATAAAATTAAACTGTAACTGTCTCTCTGTGTTCGCATTAACTCACGTAACGAATGCAGTAATCTACTCATTCGATGCGTGAAGAAATTATATTCGATACGAAAGCTTTCTGGATCACGCATTGGTAATCCGGTTCAGTGTCTCTTCATACACAATTGGTTTATTAAGTAACGCTATTTACATATGTATACATCAGGTCCGCTAGTTCTGAACCCGCTCTCAATTGTGGGTCTTACAGTAATTTCGATATTTAGCTCACTTAGGAATGAAAAAAACTACTGATTCGATATGTGACGAAATTTTGTTCGATACGAAAGTTCAGTATCTCGTCAAACACATTTGGTTTATTAAATAACGCTATTTATGTATACATCAGGTCCGCTAGTTCTGAACCCGCTCTCAATTGTGTGTCTCACAGTAATTTCGATTTTTAGCTCACTTACGAATGAAAAAAACTACTTATTCGATAAGTGACGAAATTTTGCTCGAAACGAAAGTTCAGTATCTCAACACATTTATTTATACATCAGGTCCGCTGGTTCTGAGCCCGCTCTCAATTGTGGGTGTGTGTATTTTTGTTTAATGAAATCAAACTAAAAATCATATTTAATTATTAAATTCCGTTCTGTTTTAAGTTATTGTGGATTTGAAGCACTAAAATAAAAAAAACCTACAAATTTTGGGAAAATAAAAAAAAAAAACAATTTGTTTTTTAACATAAAAATATTTATCGTTTTTATTTAAAAAATAAAACAACTTATAAAATAAAATTCGTAGCATAATATTATAATATTCATTGTTAATTTACTTTAATTCATTCAAAATTATTAAATAAAAGAAAAATTTGATTGATTATATTTGATGGGTATATAAATTAAAAAGTATATGTATATATAAATTGTTTGTTTTTTTATATGTATATAATATATAGTAAATAATAATATAAGTGTGTTTAATATATATTTGTGGTATAATTTTTATGTAAAATAAATACAATAATAATTAAAGATATTATTGTTGTTGTTTTAAACAATTTTAAGCAGGCAAAAATAAAAAAGAAAAAAATAAATTAAATTAATTTTAGAAAATTTAAAACATTAAACTACAACATGAAGTGAAATAATATTAAATGAAATTCTAAAAAATAATAATTTTTATTTTGTATTAAATACACTGAAACATAAATAAAATTCAAACTTTTTTTCAACATTAATGTCATAAAAAATTAATTTAAAAAATTAATTTAAAATTAAAACTAACATTCCAAAGAAAAACAAAGGTTAAATGAAATTTATAACAAATTTAAAATAAAATATGACGTGATGAAAAACAGTTTTTGAAATTTTTTTTTTTTTTTTTGTAAAACGTATTTTGTTTTAAAATGGGGTTCGTTTTTCTCGTTTTATTTTTTTTTTTCTTAATTTAGGAGAATTTTTCTAATTTAATAACAGGCCTAAATAGAAAATTCTACCAAAATTTTTTATGTCTCAAAAAATGATGCCAAATTACCAAAAAAATCTATCTGAAAAAAAGTTTTGCAATAAGAAGTGCTAAAATTTTTCTAAGAAAGTTGTTCTAAAAAATTCATTTGTAAATTTTTATTGCAAGAAATTCCAGCAGGGCTATGCCCGGGAAAGCTTTGCTTAGCTAATAAAAAGCTGATCAAAGCAGACAGTTTTATTTAATTTTTTACCCCCATATTTATAAAAAATAAAATATAATTGAAATCTAGTTTAGAACTAATTTTTCATACAAAAGTTGTTCTAAAATATATTTCAAATAAGTTTTATTTTTTATAAATATGTTAGTATTAATATTTATATTTAAAACAAGGTGCTTTGAGATAAAAATGAGGGACTACATAAAAAAAAAATAAAATCCTAAATAATAAATCAAATTTTAAAACATCATGTCATAACTTAATTTTTTTTTTTATTATTTTTAAAATTTAAATGTACAAATTATGAGTAAATGAAGGTTTTTCTTTATTTTTTCTTAAATTAGCACAAGCGACATTTTAAAAACTACAAAATATATTTTGGGGGTGTTGGTGTTTTAAAACTTTAAAGCGAATAATAAATATTGCAATTCAAAACAAACAAAAAAAATTTAAAAACTTTTTCAATATAAATAGCGCAATTAAAAAATATAATTTTTTTTAAATGCGCATAATTTTTAACCCACATATTTATAAAAAATAAAATATATTTGAAATCTATTTTAGAACAAATTTTTCAAACAAAAGTTCTAAAATAGATTTCAAATATATTTTATTTTTTATATTCACCCCAATCACAAATAATTATTCCCATGAAAAAACTCCCAGATTTTTCTATCGTGAATGATTCCAATAACAATTTACTTGTATTTTACGGAAGAAATTTCACGATAGAAAAATTTTGGAGTTTCTTCATGGGAATAATTATTCGTGATTGGGGTGATTATATTTTATTAGTTAAAACACAAAATATTATTCAAATATTAACGAGGGCGTCTTTTTTGACATCTGGCAACTTTACATATTAAAAATTGCTTGTGAGGGGGCTTACATCTCTGAACTAAAAAGATGGTATGGAAAAATCTGCCCAAGAAGAAGCACAGACTTCAGTTTCATCTACGGAAAGCATGGGACTAAAACTCAAGACTCTAAAAGCTGAAAGTTGGGCAAATATACCCGCAAGAAATACTGAATTGATTTGTGGTATTGATGTGTCTAAGGGACAGTGTTGCCAGGGCCAGATTAAAAAAGTTACGCTTTTCTTTGCAAAAACTTAAATTTTTCATCAAAAGTTACATTATGAAATTTTATCGTTGAAATTGTATGTATGTCGTCTTTTGTACCGAAAGTTACGAAATTTTAATTAAATGTTACGTGGAGCCTTCAAAAGTTACGGAAAATGTAAAAACTGTAATCAAACGGCATCACTG
The DNA here is from genome assembly GCA_949628195.1 of Phasia obesa. Lineage (NCBI taxonomy): Eukaryota > Metazoa > Arthropoda > Insecta > Diptera > Tachinidae > Phasia > Phasia obesa. Next base: position 134,112,882 of record OX451216.1, on the reverse strand, counting down.
GTAAGGGAATGAATGACGAGTCAGTATTGCTTAAGGCCATTATTCACTATCATACTCAGTCGTACGATCTGTCAAAAAATGCATGTGTGCTCAAAAAGTATGATAGTGTGGCTTAGTAATGTATGTGTGTAGCAGACTTTTTGACAAGTCGTACGATTTGATAATCTTTTAAAAAGAATTCATAAAATATTGTTTTTCCATGCGATCAGAGTTGCAAAAACTTGTTTTGTATGATAGTGTGGCATCTACAACGCCATTTTTAAACTATTTTTAAAGTAGGACATTATTCTGTCAGATTTTTGGTTGATTAAATCGTACTATTGAGTAGGATAGTGAATCATGGCCTTTAGTAGCATTTACTTTCGAGCGATTATTTCAGCGCAGTGTAGATGTAAAATGGCTATACAGCTTCAAAACTAATGTGCCTACTCAACACTAGAGGCGCTACAGCACTGTTCTAATAATAAATATGTCGTACAATTGCATTGCTGCCAAAAGTGAAGCTTTTCTTTATTAATTTATTTCACCACTTGTCTCTATCCCTTTCTCATAGATAGTAACGCAATTAATTGGTGGTTATAATTGTCTGAGTGTTACTTCTCTTTTTTAAAAAAATCTTACACTAACTTAAATGCAGCAAATTACGTTTCCGATCTCGGTCAGAAATATTCATTTTAAGCTTAAATTTCTTTCCCAGGTACTTTTTCTTTTTGGATTGCCTTGATACTTGTAAAAATCTGCGGTTGAATGTAAGCTACGTTGAGGGCTTGACAGCCTAACGACCTGTCAATTCGACAATGCTTAAAGCCAAACATAAACAAGCGCGTCGAGCGCGAAAAAACTAAAAATATTCTCATGTACATACATATAAGCAACCTGTATGAAACAAAACTAACTGCTAAACCTAAACAAGGGCGTAAGGCGTAAAATAACTGTCAAAACTTCTCATGTACATATAAAATGTATGAAGCAAACCTAAATAGCGTCGTCAACGCAATTGGAAATTGGAAAATCCAATTTTGACAGAGCGTTAGATAGTGAAGTTGGTTGAAAACAAAATGTTAGTGTTTTTTTTTGTATAAGAGTAGTGCTATTTTTGTTACTTACTGCTTTATCTAGCGATTTGATTTTTATTTTGCGCCTTAATTTATTAGATTTTACTAAACAAAATATTTTAACATTACTATTTACTACAAAACGTTCCACTCTAATTTAGGTTTATTCAAAGCTATGCGCTAGACGTCGTTACGCCTTACGCCCTTGTTTAGGTTAGTCAGTAAATAGCGCAGCGTTAACGCTTAGTAATTGGTAAATCCAATTTTGACAGAGCTTAGGTAGTGAAGTTAGATGGAAAAAACTGTTATTGGTGTTTTTGCGTAAGTGTGATGACATTTTAGCTACTTTCTGCTTTATCTAGCGATTTCATATGTAGTTTGCATTTAAATTTATTAGATTTTATTAAACAAAATAAGTAAACATTACTGTTCATTACATAGCGTTGCGCTCTTATTAAGGTATGTTCAAAGCTAGGCGCTAGACAGCGTTACACTTGGCGCGCCTGTTTAGGGTGGTCTGACTATTCAATATTTATGGAGATTAATGTGACAAGCTAAATTAAGAAAGTAAATTATTTTTTTATTAAAATTGTTTGGGATTTGCCAAAGAAATGGGGTACTTCTGGAGGCGCCCTCGTATAAAATTTTTTTTATTTATTTTTGGTTTTAAGATTTTCAATATTAATCCCCATATTTATATTTGAAGTCTATTTTAGAACTATTTTTTCATACAAAAGTTGTTCTAAAATACATTTGAAATAAGTTTTATTTTTTATAAATATGGGGGTAAGCCTTTACATTTTATTAATTTTTTTTTTATTTTTATATAATTTAAAAATTCTATTGAAAAAGTTTTTCTTAAAAATTTATTTCTAAAATCTCGGGTAATTGTTGTTGTTTTTTCTTAATAAAATTATTTTATTTTGTAAAAGTTTATACAAAAATATAAAAATTATATATTGCCAAGTTGCATTACAAACTAACTACGTTTTTGTAAATTTCTAAAAAATATAAAATAAAAGCTTTTTTTGTTTTATCTTTAAAAACTACATTCAAAACTAAATACTAAAATAATAAAATAATAAAAAAAGTTGCAAAAATTCAATTATTAAAATAATGTGTTTAGTTTAATTAAATTTAGCACTCTTGTATTTTTTGGAGGTGAAAAAGAGTTTTTCTTTTTGACTCACCAACTCCTGCTAAATTAACACCACCGGCACTACTACTACCAGTACCGTTATTAAGACCACCGTTCATACGGGTTAATTGTAAATCATTTCCCGTGAATGTTGACAAATTTAAACTTCCATCCAGATTACGATTGGCGTATTGTAAATTATTATTATTGTTGTTGCCGAGGTTGTGATTCAATAGAGGGGACCTTAGGATTGTTAATGATGATGCAGCTTGGGCAGCAGTTATTAAAGGTGTATTTTCAATAATTGGTGTCTGTGGTGAGTCCAAGGGACGAGTGCCCACAAATGATGATTCAAGCCAACATTTTCTAGAATAAGTGCGAAAAGAAAAAACAGATTAAACACATTTTCATTTCAATAATAAGTATCAAAAAAAATCAATACACATGCTCGTTTATAGTAATAAATGTTTGAACGTTTATCGTTTATTTAAAGAAGAGAATAAATAAAAGGATTTTTATTTTTATACTTATTTTTCTTTGTCCTACTCAAGCACCTTATTTACATATACATATGTATGATGATGTATGTATGTATTTTTATTATGTACTTTATGTATATATTAATACTTCTCATAGTTTTTTCAAAAGGGTCTCCCAAAATTATGTTATTTATGAGGCAAAGTGTTGCCAACCAAATATTAAATTGACATCTGACAGTTAAGGATTAGTTAAATTGCAACACTGCAAAAAAAAGCAACGTTCTAAAATTAATGAACATTTGACAACTACAGCTTCTAAATTTTGAATAAAATATGGTCGGAACGAATGTGATACAGACGTAAGTCAGTACTTAGTTTGTCGCGCTAACTGAATGTGATTGGATCTTCGTTCCGAAACGACCGCAGTCACACTCAGCGAAATATTATCAAATCAGCAATAGCTGTATCAACCGGAAGTTTTTTTGTTTTCTCCAGGAAAGCCACTGTTAAACTGCAGACCGCTTACTGGGTCCCTTTTTGACTCTCTTCCGTCCACAATGATTATAAGCAACCGATTTGTAATTTATGACAACCTTACGTCCTACCAACCAGCCTTAACTCTAGACTTTAGTGATTTCATACTGTCGACTGGTAACTGTCGGCTTTCTTTCTTGTTAGCATTTGTCCAAGGCTTAGATCCCTATGGCATCCACATTTAAGAAGTTTTTGCCCGTGGTCCTATTTCTTATGCTAGCCAGTGCTGGACACTAACACACAATGTGCGCTACCGTCTCAGCTTCTTTCAGGCACGTGAAGTTTACATGACCTGCCATTAGCGCAGTTATCCAGTTTAAGGTATTTCTATTATATCTGAGCATCTTACTGGTCCTGCCGGCAATTCACTCAATTGAATTGAGTGAAGCCTAAGGCAAGGCGAAAATAGTTTCTTCTTGGGTAATTGAACATGAACAAGTGATTCAGATTTTTCGAGTAAACCATCCAACGTTTAAGTTTATTTAACAGACTAGCCCAAATAAGCGCGCAAGGCGTAACGCTGTCTAGCGCCAAGCTTTGAACAAGCCTAAACAAAAGCGCAACGCTCCGTAATGAGCAGTTATGTTAACGTATTTTGTTTACTAAAATCTAATAAATTTAAACGAAAAATAGAGATAAAATCGGTAGATAAAGCACAAAGTAGCTAAAATGCCAAAAAATACAATAACAGTTTTTTTGCATCTAACTTCAAAGATCTGTCAAAATTGGATTTTCTAATTACTAAGCATTGACGCCGCTCTATTTAGGATTGCTTCATATATTTTGAGAATTTTTAACAGTTAGTTTGCGCTTAACGCTTTTGTTTAGGTTTGGCTGTAAGCCCTGATAGCTTCTTTAAATGTCAGAAGGATAAGAAATGCGGAACTGTTGACATTTAGTCTGCGATTAACTGGCTAAATTAAGTTTGGCTTTAAGGCATGTAAGCGACTATTATTAATGCTCAATATTGCAAAGTGGTATCTAATTTGTTTCCACCTAAATTGTATTTATATTGATACTATACATCTCAAGAAACAATTTATTGTCTTCGGATTTGAGGTGACCATCTGAACAAATGTTACTTCACTTAATTTTCGACAGTGTCTTACCACACGGGAATAAAAAAGCGGTAAAAAAAAGTGACAAGTTAAACATCGGTATATACACTGACGGATCGAAGATGATCTCAGGCGGTTATTTTAGAATCCCTTCATGTGAACTTTACAGGACAAGTGTCAAATAAAAATTTTGATTGTTAGAGTTCTATATCATGAAATTTTTGGGCAGACTTTAGACATTTTTATTAATAGTTAGGACTTTCATATATTCCTAAGATCGCGTACAATCTTTTTAATTCTATTAGGTGAATGTTAGTTAAACTCGGTAATTTAGCTCACGTCTCTCTATAGGTTGCTTCTATTAAAGAGAAGTAATTCTCAGGCAATTTAGTCTACCAATTAACTGTATTAATTTCATTGGGAAAGGGATAGAGTAGATAGAGTAGGACAGGTGGCGAAGTAATGGGAGAAAGCTACACTTTTGGCAGCTCTGTAATTGCACGGTATAACTGTGTTTAAAACAATGTTGCACCGCCTCCGATGTCGGGTAGGCGCATTAATTTTAAAGCTGTATAGCCATTTCATTAATATTTTACTTCGCCAACGATTTAGTGCTATAGAGTACAGGAAGAACAGGTGAATATACTAAGAGGCAAGGGTATCAATTGGACGTATCCAATGCAGCATAGGGAGCGTTATACCGCTTTAGCACTGATAGGAAGAGTTTTTCTTCAGAGAGCTAAAGTAATATAATCATTTGTAAGGTCGTTGAGATCACCCCGAGGGCTTTTGTTTTGGAGATTCTGGCTTCTGAGGTTTTTGGCTCAAGTCCCCGAGACTTGCAAGGACCTGACACTATAAGATAACAACCTTTGAGATCTTAGCAGTACCCAAAGACTGGTAGCACAGAAACCAATAGCCCCATGGCGGACCCAGGATCCCTGCGTACTGTTATTCAAGAGGTTCTTCAGAAATTCACGTAGTGGCCAAATCCAAATCAACTAAATTGCAGGAAGGGCGATTTCTCGTAAATACGTTTTTCGGCGTTTAGAAAGATCACATCGGAATTTTATTTTAGAGGCGGTTAAAGTTTCCCAGCTCTGGCCTGTTCTTGCAGCATTTCTGTATATACAACTACGTTTTCTTACATCTAAGGTGTAGGGTATGTTCCGCAACTTTAGCAAATATTTTTGTAGAACATATTAACTCCGTAACTCCCCCGCATATCGGCATTTTGTGGCGTTATTCTAACAAATCGTAATTTTTAACCTTTAAAAATGGGAAGGGCGGGGTTAAAATTTTCTACAAAAATGTTGGCTATATAATTTTACTATATATGTTAGAGCACACATCCAAAACTTAAAACAAACACCAAAAACCAATCAAATTCAAGATTGCCCCTTAAGGGTTAATCTTGAATATATGTATATAAAACTATGTTTTCTTTACATCTGAGGTGTAGGGTATGTTTAGCAACTTTATAGAAAATGTAAATGTAGTAACCCTGTAACTCCCCCGCATAACGTCATTTTGTGGCGTTATTCTAACAAATCGTAAAAAAAAACACCCCGAAAGAGGGCAAGGGCGGGGATAAAATGTTCTACAAAAATGTTGGCCATATAATTTTACTATATATGTCAGAACGCACCAGAACCCAAAACTTAACACAAACACCAAAAACCTATCAAATTCAAGATTGCCCCTTAAGGGTTAATTGGCAATCTGTTCTGTTGTACAGAATTAACTCGAAAAAAATCGCTAAAACTGGAAAAGTGCTACAGTTGGCTTAAATAGAAAAAATCCATTCATATATCCATCATTGTTTGTTAAAAAAAAACGCTAAAATGGCAAAAAAGCGCTCATATAAAAAAAACCTTAGACTGACAAAAAGACACATTAAAATAGCAAAAAATTAAATTCGAAGAAAATCGCTGAAACTAAAAAAATAATACAGTTGGCTAAAATAGCAAGAACGCTTCGTATATCCACATATGACAGCAAAAAATTAATTTTTAAAAATATACCGCAATAAAGAAATTTAGCAAAATCTGGAAAAATTGTTGCAGATTTTTCTTTTCTTCACACAAGGATATTTTAAAAACACATTTATATACCTACTTTCATATATACCATTATGTAAAATTATATATTATATAACCAAAGGCAACGTACTGTAAAAAAACAAACTTTTTTATCATCTTAAGCGTTTTTATCCTTTATTTGCTAAAACTTTTTTGTTGTCACAATAAGTGTTGTTGTTGTTGTTGATATTATCATGCCCATAAACTCTTGTAAATAATTGTAGTATTTTATTTATTATACTCGTAATATATGCGGACATTTTTATTATATAAAATAATATATATTCACAAGTTTAGTATATATGTATGTATAGCCTCAATCTTACATACAAATGAACTACATACTCGTACGTATTTTGAAAATTAGAGCATAAGGTTAAAAAGTGAAATCATCATCGCTATCGCCATCACAATCATTAAAGGATGAAAACGAAAGACAAAAAAATCGTTACAACAAGCAGAATCATAAAGAAAATGTTGAAAACAATAGACTTATCCAGAGTGAATCTTAGTTTCAAAACGTCACGAAATACGTACGTGATACGCAAAATGATAATGACTAAATTATGATGTCCTAGTTGTTTTAAGTTTATTTAAACTTTTAGAAAAGCTTTATTTTTTCTTACAAAAAACAAATTTTTGCACCTATAAAAGGTTTTAATTAGTTTTATATTAAATTTTTTAATTTATTCAAATATATAGTTGTTTAAAACAGAACAAAAAAATGTCTAATAAAAACAATAAAAGAATCAATTAATTACACTGGTCGGCAAAAAAAAAACAAAGTCGGGAGCAAGAACTTTGTTATTTGATTTTTGTGTGCTGAATCCAAATCTGTTCACAGTTTTTTTTTTCTAAAACGTCTAGTTTTCGAGATATTCTTATTTTAATAAAATAAAAATATTAAATATTTAGTTATTGTGATAACAATGGTCGTTACCTTGAACCTTGTAATGTGCTGAATCCAAATCTATTCACAGATTTTTTCTATAACGTCTAGTTTTCGATATATTCTCATTTAAATAAAATAAAAATATTAAAATATTAGATATGTAGTTATTGTGTAAACAATGGTCGGCAAAAAAGTCGGGAGCTTGAACCTAGCAAGAACTATGTTATGTGATTTTTATGTGCTGAATCCAAATCTGTTTACAGATTGATTCTATCACGTCTAGTTTTTGAGATATTCTTATTCAAGTAAAATACTGATATTGAAATCTATACATCTATACATATAATAAAGTAGTAACTCATTTCCGTCTGTCTGTCTGCTTTTCATTTACGTTCGCATCACGTAAAAAGTACTGGATGTGTTACATAATGTTTGTCAAAGTAGGTACCTGCACTTAATTGTGAATAAAATCAACATTTGTTGATTTTTATCATTTATGGCTTATTTTATTCCTAGTATACCTATCTTTCTGGACAAAAATGTAAAATATTTGCCGATTTTTTACGAATTTTTATTTTTTCATTAAAAATATTTTTCTTTCGCCACCAATAACTCTGAAACGTTTGAAAACGAAAAAAATTATGTAAATTTGACTTAAAGGTTATTTTATTCCGCATCTAAATTATTATTATTTAAATTATTAAAATCGAACGATCTGTTATCTATACATATAATAAAATAGTAACTCATTTCCGTCTGTCTGTCTACCTGTCTGCCTTTTATTTGTGTTCGCATCACATAAAAACTACTGGATGGATTTTAACAAAATTTTGTGGGGAGGTACCTTAGTATCCTGGTCCCAATATAGGATACTTTTTATTCCACAAAAACATCTTATTTTCAAAAGAAAGTGAAGAAAAAACAGTGAAAAATGCAATTTCCGGTTTAAAGGTACTGAAATTTTCGGTTTAAAACTGGGATATTTTCAACACGGTTTCTTTCAACACGTTTACTTTTTCACCATACACCTTTTTATTTTTGAAAGTGGGATATTTTAAGAACTACTACGCAACAGATGGCGCCAGTTGTATAAAATTTGTATATAATTTGTATTTTTACTTTGTGGAATTACATTGTTATTAAAATATTTTAAACATCTCTTACAGAGGTTTACAATAATTTTTTGAATTTTAGAATTTTTTATAAATTTTAGAATTTTATCCAGGGATGGGTACCTTTATATAAAGTAAATACATAAACCACAACTGAAGCACTATAGGAGTCTTTTTATTGATGTGGAATACTTCCAAAGCAAAATCGAGCAAAGTATTGTCAGGACGTCCACGACGTGGCGGGCACTGCTATTTTAGAAATAAGTTAGTGTGGTCGCATTATTTAGGGGAAAATACTAGGCATGATTTTTTTTGTACGTGATACGCGAAAACTGAAAGCTGATTTGAGTTTAACGAGTTGAGACCACTATATTCCACATATTTATATTCAGGCAGCAATTTTTTTGCAGACCAGTGTTATTTTATTAAAATTAAATCTGAAATCAATTAAAACCTTTAATTGTTGCACATATTTTTTCTGTGTAGTATTATATAGATTTTGCTTTGAAAGCTATCCACACCAAATACCCTTACTTACTAAAAGAGTGATTTAGACGGTACGTAAATTCTAAGAGAAAATAGTAGCAAATTTGATACGTATTTAAGAAATGAGAGTAAAAATCTTACGACTGTTTTTTATGCGTTTACGCCATTGATGTAGAGTAAAATATAGTAAAATTAAAAAAACAGCTGTTTTGAGTTTCATCATTTACAAAAATTGTTTACAAAAATATCAGTGATGCCAGTTGAACTTTTTTGCGATATATCTAGCTGTTTTTGGGTAATTTTGAGGCGATTTGCCTTTGAAAAGTTGTCATTACTTAGAAAAATTAAACCCTGATCTGATGAAGTGCGAAGTGCGTTGTTTTGAAAAATTTCAAAAAATAAAGAGAGCCATATGAATCTCAAATTTTTATCCATATTTTCTAACAATGTCCTACAGATTCATTACATATTATGTTTAGACGGTAGCATTCGTGCTCTTTTACACTAAAATTTGACATGTTGTAAGACTTGTGTGATCATGTAAACCGCCCTTAACTTTTTTTTTTTTTTGCTTATATTGTAGTTCGAAATGTCAAAAGTTTCTTTAATTTTACAAATTCTCTGGGGCTTTGAACAAATTTCAACTAAGAAAATAAAATTCTGGTTTTGGAGTCACACAAGTCTTACGTCATGTCAAAATTTTGCATAGAAGAGAACGAATAGTATCGTCTTAACATAATACAAAAAAACAAAATTTGAAAATTTGACAGCTCTCTTCTTTTAAATATTTAAAAAATTTCATCAAATCTCTTGCATACCTGAGCACTTTTTTATGTGTTGCCAACTTTTTTAAGGCAAATAACTACAAACATTCCAAAAATAGATTAAAATAGCGAACAAATATTCATTTGATGTCACTAATATTTAAAAGAAAAGAAACAAACTGTAATCAGCTGTTTTCAAGCTAATGGCGTAAACTCACACAAATCAGAAGTCAAATTTTTACTCTAAATTTTAAAACACAGATGAGATGACTTCTATATTTTCTCTTGGAAGTCGTACTGTACCTTTCTAAATAAAAACAGGACTTCTCAATTTTATTTTATTTGAGAAATCAGTTTTTGAAATTTCGAAGCAATATCATGCTTTTCTATTATTTTTGCGATAGGTCGTGAAATAAGACAACAAAATTTATTATGAGTAAAAGATTAAGTAAAAGTAAGCAAATATCGCAAGGGATGGCCTTTACCAATGTCCCCACAGTTTTAATTTCTGATTATAAACATTTATAACTTGTGATGAAATTCACAACATGCGATCTCTCTGTCAATAGTTTGGTGTGAAGCGTAGTCCCAGACAATATTGAGAACATACCAAGATGTGAGTAGTTTACCTCTTCTCCTCATTGTAGTAAATTCTGTAGTAGTCGTTTATAGGTAATATCACTGTTTTGTAATACAAGCTAAGATTCTCTTCAACGGCTTAAGAACTAAAAACATATAACAGATCGCTTTGAAAAATTACACATTTGTAGCGACCGACAGTATTTTGGGTTGATCCAAAATTTATAAATTTTTATTTTTAATAAACCTTGAATTACCATAATAAGGTCATCAAATTTCTAAGGCTTTTCCAGGGCCCTAAAATTGCACAGTTAGGGCTTTTGTGGTCTGCTTATTGACCTAAAACAATAGTATCAAGGGAACCGATAGATTCCTAGGTACCTGAACGGTCCTTGTGCTGTTGCTAAGAATGCGGTAGAGTTAAGATGGTTTCCAACTTTTAGCAAGCTGCCTCTATCAGTTCATTTTTGACAACCATTGACAGCTGACAACCGCATTAATTTTAACGAAAATGGAACTTTAGTTTTTAGGTAAAAAACCGAGCACCGAAACCAAGGAACGGCTAAATACCAAGAATTATAAAAGACAGAATTACGACATGCGCATGTTTCCCCGTTAGATGGCGTTGTTCAGCCAATGTAAGCTTGCCAAGTCTATAATCAACAAATTGCTTCAAATCAATACGTACAAATAAATCTAAGCAATAGGCAAACAAATGGCAACCCTGCATATATTAAAAACTCTTATAATTTATAGTTATACTCTCAGTCAGAATTATTAGCCAATAGGAAGACAATTTCCTGACGTCATTAGGTCGACATGCGCAGAAAATTTCTATTTTATTTTCGGGATGGCGTAACCTTGTCTTCTATCATCACTGATAAATACTATGCTTCATAAGTTTTAATGGTAAAAAGTGATTTACTGAGTTCCGTTGTCGTTATGCCAGCATAATTGACGCCAAATCTTGAGTTCGCCCAAAGGAGTGCGTCACGCTAAAAACGACATTAGACAAGCGTGGATTCAAAGTGCGTCAGCTGGCTGAGTTTGTAAGCATCTCATTCTTGATGGTACATCACATTTTTCATGAAAATTTGGACGTGGAAAAACTATTAGCGCTTAGGATTTTGCCAGCAACACTATGCACGGGTGCAAACGTGTGCAGTCACTATGGCAATAATGAATGTATTGGGCTACGAACTGCTACCCTCATCCAACAAACTCTGCAGATTAAGCTACTTGCGACTATATCCTGTTTGCAAATTAGAACAAATGGCTGGCTTATAAGACATTTGATTCAACCGAGAAGGTCATTATCATTGATACATTTGTCTGTTTTAAGGGCCCCATTGGCGTAGAAAGGCCATTCTGGGCAGTGTAATGTCCCCTCCAAACTTGCTGTTGCCCCGCAGAAATTTAAAAAAAATTGTATTACATATTTATTTTTAGAATATCATTCTCCAATAAAAATCGTTTTGCACCCCTAGAAAATTTTACCTCCTACGCTAATGAAGGGCCTTGAGAAATCTTACTTATTTTGAAGGAATGAACTAAAAAAACTAGAAAGAAGCTGGCCTTAATGTATCGAGCTTAATCAAGACTATTTTTAAATATAAAACTCTTTTCTGCCGAAAAAATATATTTTATCCAAAAAGTCAGGGATGTATTAAATTGGCTTTGTATGAGTCAGAATTGTAGAAAATAATAGATTTAGAATATTTGTCTGGCTTTAAAATTCACAATTCTTGGAAAATGTTAAAGTTTTTGCATGGCAATACCTTTTTAAATCCAACAATAAAAACATAATTTTTGTTGTAATATTTATGTCAGGTGCCAATTGTGCTTTATGTTGCCAAACTTTTTTTCTTGGTGTTTTTAAGACACCAATATCGTAAGATTTTACCCTTTATTGGATGAATCATTTGGATGACTCAGTGTTTTAGTTATTTTTTATTGACTTAAGAAAAAAATGTTACAGCATCTTGAAAAAAGGAAGACACTTGAAAATTTTCTAGGAAAAATTTATATTTAAAATTTTTCTCGGTAAAATTTTATTTTTCATCAAATTTTAAATAAAAAATAAAAATTTAATTTGGAATTTAGTTTAGCTATATATAGTGCAACAAGAATTACCTCTTTCAAAACCATTTATTTAAACATAAAAGCCAATATTATTTAATTGTTCTCTTTTCATTGATGCAACCTACTGGCCACGTTTTAACCACAAAAACTTTAGTTCTTTCCTACCTTTTAGCTTTACGCTTTATTGAATTGAAAGGCTTAATTAAATAAACCAAAGCTCGCAGGCAGGCAGCCAGTCACACACTGTTTTGATGCACTGAACCGAAAACTTTTGCGGCTCTTTGAAATGAGATTTATAATTTAATTAAAAGTTTTTTATTTCTATTTTTAACATATTTTTTTTAGCACAATGGGTAGGTAAATTTTGATTTTGTTTTTTTTTTTAATTATTTAAACATTTGATTTTTTAATTATTTGTTTAAGAATAAAATTTTGTATACGAGTACGTCTTTATGGTAGCACGCTGCGAAAACCAATGAAATGTTAAAAGAAAACTACACTATTATAAAAGCTATGTTTGACCTGACCTGACTGGCTGGCTGGTTGGCTGGTTGGCTGGGTTGACTGTATTTGTGCTACTACTACTGGGGTTGAGTTCTTTAACCCTTGAACGTAATATTCAAAAATAATAAAAGTGAATTATTTGTAACAAGAAGTAATAAATTAATTATTTGACACTATTTAAAAAATAAGCTCGAATGTGATCTTTATTCGGCAGCCAACATATACCGTGGAAAGATACACAATCGAGCAACGCGTTAAGAATACAGGCTGATTATAAAAATGGGCGTTCAAATCAAACTGCATATCGTGCTCTTCGTGATTTTTTCAATCAATTAAATCGTCCAAATGTGCGTACAATCGGAAAAATCGTGCAAAAATTTGAGCAAACCGGGTCTGTAGGAGATGTGAAAAAACCAGTACATGCTCGTACAGCTCGTACTACAGAAAATATTGCTGATGTTCGCGATAGTGTGGCTGAAGAGCCGTCCATCTCAACTCAAATCTGGAATTATTTTCAGATTATTCACCCACTATTGTTTCTAACGGGTGTATGTTTTAGACGCGGAAAATTCTATATTGGCAGCACTGTTTTCTCTGAAGGCTAATTTGCAGCTCTCGGTTATATTGATCTGGCTCATGCCAGAACAACGTTTGCAAATTGTTTAAATTTATTTTGAAATTCACGGTCCAATTTAAAAAACGGGCATTACGTGCATTCTATCGCACATTTTATCATGCTCATAATCGTCCATCAGAGCGATTAATTCCGAAAACTAATTACATTTAATTGTAATTGCAAAAGTTTAATTACAAATTACAAGTAATTGTAATTGGGCAGTAATCATTACTTCCAATTGAACGAAATTCAATTATATTCCTAAAAGTTTTAAGTTTATCTTAAAAATGAATCTCTCGCGTTGTAATTTAAAACAACAATAATTGTATTTTAAATTAAGTTGTACCATTGACCTATTTGGTATTAAAGTGTGGCGATGGTTAGTGCAAATGTGATAACTGTAAATCAAATGAGATCACATGTGAGCTTGCATGATCGGAATTTTTGTGCGTAATTGATTTCAGATTTTTTCTCTTAATTTTTTTGCATTAGGTGTTTTTTTTTTTTGACTTGAGAAAAAACTTCTACAAGTATCTTTCTTTGTTAGTGAGTGTAAATCGTGAGCATGAGTTTCCGTGACGGTCCCAAAAAAAGATCATGTGTTTTTGTTTTTAAATATAACACCTAGTTTATTCAAATAGGATTGTTATTATTTTTCGTTTAATTTATATGTAATTCATAATTTTTATGAAAAAATTCAATTACAATTATATGTAATTAGTAATTGAATATTTTCAATTACACATGATTTTTTTAGTAATTGAAAATTTCCAATTATTAATTACAAGTAATTGTAATTGAATTTTTTTAATTACAATTACATGTAATGTGTAATTGAAAAAAACTCAATTCCAATTACAAAATTTGAATGTAATTGTAATTGAAAATTTACAATTACATGTAATTGTGTAATTAAATGTTTAATTAATTACAAACTGTAATTGATTTCCCTCAAGTCTGACTGACAGAAACATTTAGCAAACAAATAATTTCAAGAAATGGATCTATTAACTGGCCATTTTGTTCATGTGATTTCATGCCAATAGATTGTTTTCTTTGGGTCTACGTAATAGCCAGTCACGCCAGGCTCAAGTCCGTAAACATATTTAGCAAATAATGCCATTTAATTATCTAATTAATAAGCCAATTAGACAAGCAACCGCATTAATGGCATAACATATAGAAACATATAACTACACAATGTTCGATAAGACAATGTTCGACGATGTTCGCTAAGAAAGTCAAAAGATCTGTGAAGAGAAACTAGCTGTTAAAAATGCAACTCTGACTCGACGAGAAATTCCTTACATTCATCCCTTTTATCTATATACATATAAAAAAACTGTAAAAGGACAAGTTTGTACAATTTTTAGAAAATTATGTTGCTGGTGCAGTTAGTAATCGAAATGGAATACAAGACAGTAATTTTGAGAATTTTGGCCTGTTTGTGTTCGCATCACGTAAAAACTACTGGATGGATTTTAATAAAATTTTGTCAGAAGGTACCTTAGTATCTTGATTCAAATATAGGATACTTTTTTCCGCAAAATGATCTTATTACGAAGAGAAAATAGAGAAAAAGGAGTGAAGGTATGCAATTTTGCCGTTTTAAGGATACTGCGAACTTATAGCACCTTTTATTTTTGTCACACTATTAACAGAACTCTACATAATAATTTTAGGATTTATATAAATTTTTGAATTTTATCCAGGGATGGGTAAATCGAATAAAGAAAATATATAAACCATAACGGAAGAACTACAAATGTAAGAGACTTAAAATTTGGTGTAGATTAGTTTTAAAGAAAAATCGAACAAAATATTGTCAGGCTTCTCAACTAAATTTATATTTCAAGTCTTGACATACCATATTATATAACTGAGTTTGATTTAATACTTGACTAAATAACATTTTTCAAAAGTGATGTGAACAATGGAAGGCAATAGCGCATCATTACATTTAGTCGTTGTTCTTCAGATATAATGACTTTACTACTTTTACATAAGTTTTGATAATAAATAAGTTCATGTAGATCTATCAGCAGTGCCTTAACTGAATGTACCCTTATCATTGTAAATTGTTTGCACATAAACTATTTGTTGTCATGTGTATACATTTTGTGCCAAATTATGTTTTTTTTTTCAAATCTGTAACTTTTCATATAATCTAGTGACGCATTGCTATTGCGATCATGCTACTTTTGAAAATCCGTACTAATATAAGGCCAGGATTACAATTTACATTTAGATAAATAAACAAGTATGCTACAATGGGTCCAAAATTTGTCATAAAAGTTTAATAATTAAATTATAAATTATATTTGGAATTGTATTATATAACATTATTTATTTCTAAAAACGCATAATTACTTTAAAATTTATTAAATAAATATTTTATGAACGAGTCATAAAATATTTATTTTCAATTAAATAATCCAAACAGATTACTATAAGAAAGCATATCCATATAACTATTTCACTGGTGCTTAACCAAATAATCAGTGAATTTTTCAAACTTTCTAAATAAAAGCCCAGTTTCTTATGCCCAAAATTTAATAAACCAAATGAGAAGTTTATTAGAAAGCAAGAAAAATCCAAATTTCTAAACAAAAAACATAGTAACCATTTCAAATTATTTACTTATTAAATTTACATTTTTTTTTGATTATTTTCTTATTTTTGTTTTATATAAAAAAATGAACAAATTGGGACAGCAGAGCATGGAGGTAAAACTTCTTTGAAAAGGCAAATAAATATGTACTTAACCGCCTTTTTTTATGACAAAAAAATTGGCCAATAAATGTAATGTTTTTAAATAATTTAATTGATTAGTAATAGTACTAAGTAGCTGTGCCCATATACGTTGTGTGCGTCCTAACAATATTTTGTTCGATTTTGCTTTACAGGTAATCCTCACCAAATTTTAAGACATTTACATATTTATTTTATATAAAGGTACCCATCACTGAATAAAATTCTATAATTTATATATATATATATATATATATATATATATATATATAATTGCAAAATTCTAAAAATTATTATAAAGCTGTAAAAGACAGACAGGAAATGAGTTACTTATTAGTTTAAAACAGCGCCATCTGTTGCGGAATATTGCTTTCAAAAATAAAAGATGCCTTAAAGTATGCAGTACCGTTTAAATCGGTAAAAAAAATCGGCGTACTTTCTCTTAGAAATAAGATATTTTTGCAGAAAAAAAGTTTCCTATATTGAAATCAGGATACTAAGGTACCTCCTCACAAAATTTTGTTAAAATCCATCCAGTAGTTTTTAAGTGATGCGAATACAAAGAAAAAGACAGACAGACAAGAAATGAGTTACTGTTTTATTATATGTATAAATGAAACTGTTTCATTTCACCAAAAAGCATTAACATTAAAGAAAACAAATTTGTTAGCATTATTTATAATTCAGTGCTAATGAAATGCTCAATTAATGATCCAATCTAATTGATTACTCCCAGGTATGCCTGGTACTTAATTTAATTTAATTTAATTTAATTTAATTTAATTTAATTTAATTTAATTTAATTTAATTTAATTTAATTTAATTTAATTTAATTTAATTTAATTTAATTTAATTTAATTTAATTTAATTTAATTTAATTTAATTTAATTTAATTTAATTTAATTTAATTTAATTTTATTTTATTTCTTTTTTTATTATTTAAATAGTAAAGATTTATAAATGGTACACAAAAGTCCCAATTCCAAGAGCCCCACTAGGGTTAATTTTATTATCTGTTGTTGTTATTTCAGACTCAAAGTCGTCGTCGTCGTCGTTTGTCTCGTTTTGTACGGTTCGTTTTGTCTATGACTATAAAAGTTCGTTTGTGTGCATGTTAACCCCGAAAAGAAAAAAATCGTTTGTTAGTATTTGTTAACTGTAAATGTTTCCAATGGCCAAAAAATATACATCCCTACAAAGAACTACATATTTTTATACTAGAAATTAATGTTTTGATACGAAAAAAGTGCAACAAACATCGAGCCACTAAAACATTAAATTTAAAAAAAATCAAGGGGTGAGTTGGCAGTAGTTTTACTCTAAGCAACTTAAATGATTTGGAAAAACCAAAGGGTGGTGTTTTAGCCCGCTTGGATTTACACACACACACGTGCATACCCGCTTTTATGCAAGTAAGAGTATGAGAGTAAATGCAGGCGTCATAATGTTTTCTTTGCTCATACAAAACCGAGTGCCGCAGAAGTACTTTGTGACATGGATTGTGCCGTCGTATAGAAGCAAAAAAACCATAAAAAAAGACGGTCATTGTTTCCAGGTTTCCGGTGGAGAATTTAAACAAACTTATAGCTGTACTCGTATGTGTATTGTGTTGCACGAAATTAGAAAATGCAGTTAAAAATATGTTCCTTTTCATATTTTTGCTTCTTTATTTATTTTTAGGATTTTTGCCCTCAAATTTTAATTTAAATTTTTGAAGGGGAGTTTTTTTTGTTGCTTTCTTTATTGAAGAATATGTTTTAGGTGCAAAACATAAAGAAGGTTTTTTTTTGAAAAGTTTCATGCAACTTTTGTCTGTTAACTATTTTTATTTGAAATTTATTTATTTTTATTAGTTCTACTAAAGAAGGGTGGCTTTTGTAGTTTGGGAAGAAGGAAAAAAATAGTTTTATTTACAGGATAATTTATATTGAATTATTTTTTCAGCAGATAATATTTTAAGGCAGACCTGGTGGGCAGGTGGGTTTAAATAAAATTTTTGTTTATTTACTTACACAATTATGCAATTACATGTCGTTATAATTGGAATTTTTTATTACAATTATATTCAATTGTAATTGAGTTTAGGCCTTTTATTTTTATTCGTAACTAGCTGTGCGCACACACGTTGTGTGCCTGCTGATAATATTTTGTTAGATTTTGAAGACTCTTACGTATTTACTTTTTATAAAGGTACCCATCCCTGGCTGAAAATCTAAAACTTATATAAAATTCTAAAAATTATTTGTAAAGCTTTGTAAAAGCTGTTTAAAATATTTTAATAACAATGTAATTCCTCAAAGTAAAAATACAAATCAAATACAAATTTTATTCAATTGGCTATTTGGCAGTAAGTTATTCATATTTTGTCATAATTTTAAAACAGTGCCATCTGTTGCGCAATCGTGTTTAAAATATTCCTCTTTCAATTCATATGTTGTCATTATTTTAAAACAGCGCCATCTGTTGCGCAATCGTGTTTAAAATATCCCGCTTTCAAAAACAAAAGGTGCCTTGAAGTATGCAGTACCTTTAAATCGGTAAAAAAAATCGGCGTACTTTCACTGCTTTGTCTCCACTTTCTTTTGGAATAAGATATTTTTGCGGAAAAGTATTCTATATATTGGAATCGTGATACGATTTTAAAAAGATATAGCATGCGAGAAAAAAGTTTTCTCATACATTTAGAACGTATTCTGCACAGATTTTTGGATTTTTTAAGAAATATGGTTACTGTTTCCAAACCCTTCCGTCTTAGAGAATCAAACCTGTAGGTATTGAAAGACAATAGATCGTACTAACAAACTGTGTTCACACATTTTTTTTCAGAAGTATTTTTGTGAACATTTTTATAAAATTTTGAAAATGTGATTTAGTGAAAATTTCTAGTATACGAGATGTGTACTCTGACGGAAATAGCCACTGTGTAGAAACCCTTCTATCTCAGGGAATCAAAGCTGGTAGAAAAGGAAGACAGGAGATCATACTGAATGGGGAAACTTTTTTATCGCATGCTATATTTTTTCAAAAACATATTTAACTCGTCATATTTATCTTTACACACGCACACACACATGTACTTTATATTATTTTTAGTTTTATTTGAATAAGCAATTTTGAATTTTTAATTAATAAATTCATTTAAATGGGCGTTAAAATTTATACTTCAATTGTCACATAACAGATCAAAAAAATTTCATATGTATATTCTTATATGCATGTCATTTTTTTTTAATTTGGTCTCAAGACGATTTATGGCCTTTTCAAACATTCGTGTCGTCTGTCAAAGCATTTCTCGTTTGTGAATGTTGCTGTATTTCTCATAGGATTATTGTAAATACGATATGTGATTCTATTCGCCAGAGCCCTGTTTGCTATGAGTATGCATAGATGGAACTTTAGTAATTATATTTCTGTATATATTTCCTTCTTACGTACGTAACAGCCACCCATCCACTCCACTGCCGCCACTTTGGCCTCAATAGAACGAAGCAAACGAAACAAAAATGCTAATAAATCGATAATTTTATTAAATGACTGACCATCAAAGTAAATAAAACCAATCCAACCAATTACATATTGATTGATGTCTGTCTGTCTGTATCTTTGGCTTTAATCACATTGTCTTTCATTACTGGGTAAGCAGTAGTGCAAAGTCAGCTGGAAAAATCCAATGTTTATAAGACATAATTGTTTTTTTTTTCTCGCTTTAATTGGTTTTGCTGTTATTTAAAGATTTATGCAATAAAAGACATAAGTATTTTTAAATTGTATGCAAAATGCATTACTCGATTTCCCTTTTTAGAATTCTTAGCAATCACTAATGCAATTACATTGTGTTCTATATTTTATGTTGGATATATCGGGTGTTTTTTTTTTGTTTAGCTGCGTGAGAACTATCGATATCGATAACTAGGCTTTGACAGTTAAGCATGTCAAACTGTGTTGACATTTTAAAGTAAGGTTTGCAAAGGCCTCATGAATCGTTTAACGTCAGAACAATGCTTTCGAATTGTGGAAATTTATTTTGAAAAAAAAGAGAAGAATCTGCTCACGAAGTTCATAGAGCACTTCGTTCGTCAACATAATCGGCCTAGTGAGCAAGGTAATCGGGCAGTTGTTGATAGCTCCCGCACTAATTTTAATCTTCTCGACTCAAAACCATCAACAAGAAAAATACATGTGAAGAGAATATTGCTGCTGTAGCGCGAAGTATTGAAGAAGACGCCGAAATGTCGATACGTCGTCGATCTCAACATGTTGATACTATAGATTAATACAGGCTAAGGAGGGCGCTGTGATAAATATTAGTAAGAACTAATAAATATCAGAAATGCATCCTTTCTCTTTCGACTATGTGTAACATTTTACCAAAGGATTTTGGATAATGAAGGGGGAAGGCAATCGAATCAGACCACTTCCTTAATGGTTCAATTTTTGATTTTGGCTAATGTGCCTATAAAATAGAGCACGTGCAAAAATTGAAGCCAAACGATCATCGTTTGTGTTGCATTTTTGCTGATTGGACACGTTTGAAACTGGCCGAATTTTTAGCAAAGAACTAGCTATGCACACACACGTTCCTTCCTGACAATATATTGTTCGATTTTGTTATGAAATTAATCCGCACCAAATTTTAAGACTCTTACTTTTATAGTGCTTCACGTATACGTATTTACTTTATATAAAAGTATCCATCCCTGGATAAAATTCTAAAAATTATTGTAAAGCTCTATAAAAGGTGTTCAGTCGTAAATTAGCTCTGGGTCGGCGAACACGTGCGTGCGTCATTGTCATTATCGTTTAAAGTCAATCAGGCCATCCTTGTTGCTCGGCCTTCGAGAGGTTTGCGTCTCATTCTCACACTGGCTGATTGGCGTCCTCGAATAGCTGTACTACGGTACTGTTATTGGTGGTTGTTTAATCAGCCACGTGTAATCGTTTGGTTATCGTTTATAACCTATAAATTTTAATTTCAATAAGTCTGACATTGGTGGAGCACCATTTTAAAAAACTCTACTGTTAACTGGAGGAGCACCATTAAACTCAATTTTTAACTGGAGGAGTACCAATAAACTCAAGATTTTCACTGTAGGAACCACCATTAAACTCTTATTAATTTTTACCTAGCTGAATTTAAGTCTCACTTCCTATACGAAGGTATAAGTCGCTCTGCAGATTTTGGATGAAGCTAAGGCAATTATACCCTGGCGCTTTGGTTTCGTAGCTTTGCCATTTACCAATTTTTTTTGACAGAATCCAAAAAAAAATATATAAATATATATATATATATATATATATATATATAAAAGGTGTTTAAAATTATATAAGATGTATAAGGTGTATAAGATATTTTTGCAGAAAAAAGTATACTATGTTGGAAAAAGGATACTAAGGTACCTCCTCACAAAATTTTGTTAAAATCCAGTATTTTTACGTGATGCGACAGCAAAGAGAAACACAGGCAGACAGGAAATGAGTTTCTGTTTTATTAGAGAGTATAGATTAGGTGCAAGGACCTACTTTGATAAACATTATGTAACACATTAAGGCCTATTATTATAACTTTTCAATAGCTAAAGTTAGGATTTGGTCGGATAGATAAGTAGTTTTTCGTTATAATAACGAGGGTAAGGCTCGTTGCTATAATTTGCATTTAAAATACGTGATAGTTAACGTTTACTTTTAGCTTTCTTAAAGTAACCATAAAATTATTTCAAATTTAGATTCAGCAGTTAGTCAATTAAAATATAAATCAATTAAAATATAAAATATATAACAAAGTTTTCGCTTCACAATAACTACATATCTAATATTTAAATATTTTTGTTTTATTTAAAAAGGAATATCTCGAAAACTAGACGAGATAGAACAGGTTTGCATTCAGCACACAAAAGTCAATTCAAATCACAAAACAGAGTTCTTGCTCCCGACTTTGTTTTTTACCGACCACTGTTATCATAATAAATACAGACGTATTTAATGTTCTAATGCCAGTATTTCATTTAAATAAGAATATCTCGAAAACTAGACGTTATAGAAAAATTCTGTAAACAGATTTGGATCCAGCACACAAAAGTCCATTAAAATCACATAACAAGGTTCCAGCTCACGACTTTTTTCTTGACGATGAGTGTATTCAAGCCACCATTGACACCATACGGCCAGATTTTTTTGGAAAAACTAGTCAAAAATTAGAATGATTGAATGGACCTCGTGTTTCTCTTCTTATATTATCATTTAGAAGTTCTAATGCAGGTAAAAAAGCACATCCTATACATCAAGATATGGAGAATTTTTCATTAGTTACTTTTAACAACCTTCTTTTTTAAAAAAATAAATAATAAAATTTCGAACTTCAAAGAATATCTTTTGCTTAACAAATTAAAACAAATTAAACTCTTTAAAAATTCTCATACCTAAAGAGTCTAACAAGTCGTCATTATCAACCATTGCTAGTAATTTGCTTAATAGTTGCAATAATTATCTTTTTACTTTTTCCTTGACAGGCTCTTACTCATCATGTGTAAGGTAAATTGTGGCAGCAAAGTAAAATTATGACTATTAGAGTGCGAGAGAGAGAGAGAGAGACAGGCAAGCAAGTAAGTGCAAAGACTTTTCAACAAAATTGGCACTGGCAAGAAAAAACTTAAGTCCTTAAATTGCATTAAATTTATTTATTGTTTAGAAAAAAAAAATGTTACAAAAATTATTTAAGTAAAAAATGGAAATATAGGGTGCATTTTTTTGTTATTTGGTGTAATAATCTAGAGTTTTATACAGTCTTTGAGATTCGAATTTACAGTTTTTTCACAGAAATATTTTGTTCATTTTAGAAACTTATTTTTAATTAAATAGTTTTTTAGGCAAGACTAACTGCGAAGCTTTTTTTGCTTGTCTACAGAAAACATCCGAAGTCTTAGGCGGGAATCGAAACCGCAACCACCAGACTGATAGACTAGCGCGCTACCAATCAGTTTATCGAGACACTGAGTTAGTGAGGTTAGAATAGACCACAGAAGAATCTGGAAAGAGCTAGATTTCAGGGGACCTTTTCATGGGTATTTTATATTAATTTTTCAAGAATACCACCTTTTGGAGGAACTTCTGAGCGGAGTATGGCATGCTGTATTAGGGGTGTGCAAGTACTAACATACTTCTAGATTGGAAAGTTTTAGGGTCTTCTTTGGGGGTAGTAACGGGTCATTGTTCGGTAAGAACAAGGACCAATTTATGACAAAAATCTAGAGTTCTAATTTTCCAGGACTTGAGAGAATGATCAAAAGTTAGAAACAATGGATCACTTTGTCTGTCATTGTCTGAGATTGCAAAGCGAAAGACTTCGTTGGCGATTCTACGATGGGTTAGAGGGCTTACTGCGTTGTAAACTTGATCATATAGTCAGTTTTATCATGGGAATCAAGTGGCTTAATTATAGATAATGAAGCCTTCTGATAAATTAGTAAATGGGGTTCTTTGGGGTATAAAGGGGGAGGGGGGACAATAAACCGACAGCTCTTCGAGTCTAGTACTAAATAGCTCTACACTATTGAACCTAACCTAAGCGCTTAATGAACTATCTTTGAAATTTAAAAATAACTTTATTGCAGTTACGTCCATTTGCATTTAAGGTGACGACGATATGTACTTTGCTTTGTAAATGTTTCGCAACTCATATGGTTTTTTCTGTACATTTTGTAAGTAAAATTACATTAAGTAAATTAAATATTCATCATAATTTTGGTTCTTAAACATTTTCTTGTTTTTTTTTTATTATAAAAAAATGGTTTACTGTTTGCAGCTACACTAAAATAACCATAGTTTTTGTATGATTGTGACACTGTTTTAAGTATACAACGTCTACGCACACAATTTATGCATAATTAAAATATTCTTTACTGGTATTAAATTTTATCCCCAATTTTAAAACCTGCAAAAATGTTCTATTTATATGTCGTGTGTATTATTTTTGTTTTTGGTTGTCATTCCCTTCCCCTCCCACACCACTGACACAATGTTTTATGTTGATGCCTTGTTCTATAAACTGGCAAACAATTTTTAAAATATTCTTTTCTAATTGTTGAAACAGGACTTACATATGTATTCGGTGTAGGAATACATGTAGGCTAGCAATTTGCAAGAATGATGTCAAAAGCAACTAACGGGAAGGCTGCCTCGAATATATTTTGTAAAACAGCCTGGGGATTAAACAAATGTTCGTTTGAAAGCGGGACGTCTTCTATTTCATCAGTTTAATGCAATACGATTTTGAAATGTGGTTTAATTATTTGAAAATTTGTTGGTTCCATTTTTTTTTTGGCTTGACTATAATTACGACATTAATAACAAAATCAACAGTACTTATTAGACAAATTATTAAAGAAATCTTACAAAACTGAAATTCATGCAACATTAACTAAGAGACAAATCCCATAAATTTTAATATAGAAAATATATAAAAATAAAAATATGTAGAAAATATCCATTTCCTGATCCGGTTTTGGCAACATGACGTGAAGAAGTTCTAGGTTTGTAAAAAAAAGTTTATATACATTATCTTTTGTGTGGCCTGTTTCAGCTATAATATCTTCGAGAGTTTTGACTTCTCACTCTCTTATTGGCTAATGGAAGGCCTCGAAAAACTTTACCGAGTTACGATTTTCTGTGGTGTGTTTCAGTGATGCAAAATGTGGTACAATATTTTATTTTAATATTTGATGGCTCTGCGGTACTTTGTAGTCCTATTTTTGCCCTTTTACCTCAAATGTCAACTAACTACTTCAACTAACCGTTCAAGCGTTTAAAATAAACTAAACGCGTTTAGCTTTTATTTTTGAAAAATTTTATGAATTTTTTTTTTTAAATTTTATTGCAAATCTTTTAGGATTTTTTTTGTAAAAAATTTTCTTTTAGAAATTTAATACAAATTTTCTAGTAAAAATTTTATAGAAATTTTTGGGAAAAATTTGAAGAAAAAATTTTTGTAAAAATTTTAAGAAATTATTTGTAAAAATTAATTTTTAGTAATTTTTAGTAAAAATTTTGTAGAAATTTTTTGATAAAATTTTATAAAAAGTTTTTTGATAAAATTATATAGAAAAGTTTTTGATAAATTTTTATTGACATTTTTTTTTAAATTTTATTGAAAATCTTTTAGAATTATTTTTTTGTAAAAAAATTTTTTTTAGAAATTTTATTGTTAAAATTTTATAGTAATTTTTTGTAAAAATTTGATAAAAAATTTGTTGTAAAAATTTGATAAAAAAATTTTTAGTAAAAATTTGATAAAAAAAATTTTTTTGTAAAAATTTGATAAAAAAAATTTTTTGTAAAAATTTGATAAAAAAATTTTTTGTAAAAATTTGATAATAGTTTTGTAAAACTTTAAGAAAATTTTTGGTTAGAAATTTAAAGAAATTTTTTTGCAAAAGTTTTATAGAAAATTTTTAGTAAAAATTTTAAAGAAATTTTTTTGCAAAAATTTTATAGAAAATTATTTGTAAAAATTTTATAGTAAATTTTTTGTATAAATTTTTACAATTTATTTTCAATGAAAATTTAAAAATTTTATTCAAATTTTTATTTATTTTTTAATTTTATAGAATGTTTTTTTTAATTTTATAAGAAATTTTTTATAACATTTTTAAGTAATTTTTTTATAAATGTTTTTTGTAAAAATTTAATATAATTTTAATTTTGTGGAATTTTTTTTTTGTAAAAATTTTATAAAAAATTTTTTGTAAAATTTTTGTTATTTATAAGAAATTTTATAAGAATTTTAAGTAATTTATTTATAAAAGTTTTAATAAAAAATTGTTTGTAAAAATTTTATATAAATTTTAATTTAGTAGAATTTTTTTTGTAAAATTTTATTTAAATTTTGTTTGAAAAATTTTATTTAAATTTTTTTTTGTAAATAATAATTTTTTTGTAAATAGTATAATGCTCGAGAAAAGAAAGCAAAAATCATATAATTTCAATTTAAATAATAGCGTGCTTTTATTAACCCATATTATAAACTCAATGATATTGATTTAACACAAAATGAGCTTTGGTGTTAAATAGCTTTGACTTTTCAACTTAAAGGTATCTTTAGCTTATCCAAAATTTGGGTAACGGTCGCCTGATGAGCTCAATTAAGCACTTGGTGAAATTTCCATAGAAACTAGCTTACCCCGTAGTAATAAATTTCAGTGAATTTATAAGTATATTTATTATTTAATTATAATTTAATTTTTAATTATAATTATTTTTTATTATAATTATAAAAGTTTAAACGAACACCCAAAATATAAATCATGAAAAATTATACATATATTTTGATTGATTCACCTCATGGAATAATAAAAAACTCATAAAAGCAGAGGCCATAATACTTGAGTGTATTGATTCAGCTCATGGAGTACAAAAAAACTCATAAAGGTAGATACCATCATAATATTTCAGTGGAGGCCGTTAATCTCACTTATCTAACGTGGTGAAGTCTGAATATAAAAAAAACTAAATTTGATACATTTGTAGGTAAATAATACTCTGAAGGCAAAATTCGGTTGCATGTTTTTAAAGGAGGGAGGCTTTTCTATATGTACATTGTTTATCCATTTTGATTCAAGTTAAAAAAGAGTACCATACTCGTATGTGCAACGTGTTTTATAATTGGCGGTTACATTTCAAGGATTTTATAATTTTTGAATAACCACATGGATAAAATAAAAACTCATAGGTCCAAAGGAAATTATAGAAAGTGGAGCGCATAATCGTTGAGGGGACGATTGCAACCTCAGTTATTAAGCGTGGTAAAGTCTCAATAAAACCAAAAAGCAAAATTTGATACTGGTGGAGAAATGTAATAATCTGGGAAAGTATTTCCTTAGTAAGAAGGCTTAATACGGCTGCATGTTTTTGAAAGAGACTACTATATAAGTACATACATAGCTGTTTAACCTAACAACTAAAACTTGATTGGCCATATTGATTAAAGTAAAAAGATATTTATACTCGTATGAGCATCAGTTTCTACTGTTTTCTAGCCAAGGATCGTTTAAAAGGTCCTTTAGGTGTTAAAATAAAATAATAAAATGTCGATTTCGTAATAATGAATTCGATGATGAGACAAATTTTTCACTTTCTTAGTGTGAAGAGTGTGCCAACACGCATCTAGAGCAATGAGGATCAATAAGAGACTCAAAAAAACGTTGCCATTTGGTCTAGAATAGAAACAGACCCGAAAATGTTATGGATATGAAATACAACTTCACTTATGATCGTAACGCAATATGACCATATAATGACCCGCTATATTGTTTGAAGACTTATGCAAAGAAAGGAGTAGCCAGGATATTTTTAAAACGAACATCTGTCAAACTGTGGCCCGCTATGATAATGTAAATTGGCCACAAAGACTATGCTCTTTATTATAGGATATTTTTGGCTTTATTTTTTGGATTATGTAAAGAATGGAGTTTTGGAAACAATCATCCAACCCTTTATGCTTTAAATTCAAAAACCGGTCATATTATGGCCGGCTATAAAAATATTAATTTGCCACCAAGATCGTGCGATTCATAGCCGCTGGCTTTTTTAAAGAATTACGCAGAGAAATAAGGTTATATTACGCGGTTATGCTTTTAAAACGAACATTTGTGATATTGTGGCCATGCTATGTGGCCGCTATATTAAAGTAAATTGGCCACAAAGACCATGCGATTTATTACTGTTGGCCTTATTGGTGAAGTTAGTAAATGAAAGATGTTTATGCAAACAATCATGAATCCCTTGATGCTTCCAAATCGAAAATCCGTCATTTTATGCCAAATTATGGCCCGCTTTAAAATATCAATTTATATAAAATATCAATTTTATATGATGACTTATGCAAAGAAAGGAGTTGCTCTGGATGTTTTTAAAACGAACATCTGTCAAGTGGTCAAGCCTTGGCCCGCTATAATAATTTAAATTGGCCGCAAAGACCATGCGATTTATTACTATTGGGTTAGGCAAAGAAAGACGTTTATGCAAACAATCATCGAAACCTTGATGTTTTGACATCGAAAATCCCTCACATTATGGCCCGCTATAATAAAACATCAATTTGGAACCAAAATCGATTGTTTCACTACCGCTTGCTTGTTTGGTGACATACGCAAAGAAAGAAATTTTTGCAAACAATCATCTGGCTCTGGCCCAATGTATATTGGTCACAGAGACCATGCGATTTATAAATTATGGCCTTATTTTTTGGGTTGCAAAAGGAGTTTTGGAAACAATTGTCGAATCCTTAATGCTTTAAAATCGGGAATCTATTATATTATGGCCAACTTATGGCCCGCTATAAAAAAAATATCAATTTGCCACCAAGATTGTGCTATGGCTTTTTTCATGACTTGCGCAGGAAAAAGAGATTATGGAAGCAATTATCTAGCTCTGGGTGTTTTTAAAATGAACATCTGTCAAATTGTGGTAAAGCTGTGTCTCGCTATAAAAATTTAATTGGCCAAAACGACCATGCGATTCATTTTTTTTGGTTAAGCAAAGAAAAGAATTTTGAAAACAATCATTTAACTCTTAAAGTTTCATAACTTCAAGAACGTCCCTTTATTTTTTGCCAAGCTATGGCCCGCTATAAAAATAAAGTGAAAAAGGGTTTAGTCCTGAAAGATGTCGCGTGGATCGTTTTTTAATGGTGTATCTTACAAATAATATCAATTTAGACATTGCAGACGTTTGTTTTCCTCATGATATTTTTAGAACCACAAATGGGATAACCCTGTATATAATATCTAAATAAAAAATCTTAAAATAATTGTTATTAAAATAAATATAATAAAACAAACTTACCTTAAATTTTAACGAAAATGAAAAAAGGAAATGATAATACGGCTTTTTGTATGTACAACAACAGAAAGATACTCAGAACAAAATTATTATGATGATGCATCCCAAGAAATGTTTGTTTTTTAGGTTTTTGGTTTTTGCACAATCAAATACAAAATCAAATCAACAGTATTGTGGTATGTTTTTTTTTATGGGAAAATAAAGGATGAAGAAATAAAAACAAACAAAAATTGTTTTTCAAGAATTTTGATAAAATTGTGCTTAATTGGAAATGAAATATTTGTATTGAATGAATGAATGGCTTCATAAGTAGCTAAACGAAAAAATAAAGAAATTATTTATAAAAATATAATTTGTGCATAATTAGAAAAGTTTTCCAAACAAAAAAGAGAAATTTGGACAAAACACAATTTTTTTTTGGGAGAAAGGTTGGTGGTTGGTGCACATACACAAATCTAGGGTGCTGTACATAGAAAAAACACAATCAATAATAATAATAAAACAGGGCTTTTGAAGCCCCTTTAGCTAAATAAACACAACTACACAAAAGAAAGCGTTTGAAGTTAAGAGAAATTGAAAAGGGATTTCGTTTGTTTTGAGGAAAAGCTATTTATAGCTGGTATTTTATTAACCAGCCTACCTCGAATTTGGACTCGTTGATCTACTGCGCTGTTGATTTGTTTGATCGTTAACATAATGTACAATAGCCGAGGTGACCTCTTTAATCGAGGACTGTATCTCGGGTGTAACGGGTAGTAATTTATCATTGTTAGCCGTCACCGTTTGTTTT
This sequence comes from Phasia obesa, assembly GCA_949628195.1. NCBI lineage: Eukaryota > Metazoa > Arthropoda > Insecta > Diptera > Tachinidae > Phasia > Phasia obesa. Next base: position 134,083,130 of record OX451216.1, on the reverse strand, counting down.
GTGGGTGATGTGCGTTGCTGTTGAGACAATAGGGAAGAGGCCAATCTGCAATTTAAATTTTTTAATTAATAAAATAATGTTTACAGAATCATTCAATTTATTTTCTTACCTCTCATGAGCTGTTCTTTGTGAAAGTTTCTCTTGACTACGCCAACCCAAATAGGGCTGACGCATTGAGTTTCGTATCACACTGTGACCACTGTTCACAGACATAAAACTAGAGTTGATGGGACCTCCACGAGAAAATGAACCTCTTTGTGAAACACTGGGTGATGTTTGTGATGAATTCAAATGTGAGGTGGACCATCGTGAAAATGCACCACTACTTGCAGTCGTACCGCTACCAACTGTATGGCCATGTTGGCCCGCATGTTGTGTACTACTCTGACCACCATGATGACTGTGTGCCGATGGACTTAACAATAGGGGACTACGATCAGATCTCTGTGAACCCAAAGAGCTTAACGATGTGGTCTTAGAGTTAAGTCCCACCCATCGTCCGGAATCTTGGGCACGTTTACGTGTAAAGTTACCGGGCTTGTAAGACGTAGCACCTGTGCCATCGGGAGATTTTTGATTTTGATTATATTGTCGGAACCAGTCGGGTATGTTGAGCCTTTGCAATGAGGCTTGTATACGCAATTGATGTTCACTTAAGGCGGCCGGATTGTGATCGTGGGATTTTTGAAGCTCATTTTCGGGGGGCTAAAATGAAAAACAAAATGTGAAAATTAGACAGAAATTAATTAAATAAATACATATGTATTAAAATACCATAATATGAGAATTTATGAAAATAGAAAATTAGTTTTTAAAGGGTTTTTAATTAGTGTTTGGGTTGCGAGTTCGATTCTCGCCTTTGTCTCTTTTTACTAAAACATTTGAACTAAGTTTTTAGTCTCTGCAAATTAAGTTAAAATTAAAGAAGGAAAACTCACTTAGCCTTAAAAAAAGTAATATGTATAAGGAGCACTAAGAATTTAAATTTTTTAGCACAATGGGACAGCATCAATTTCTTTTTAATAAATAGGACTCCGGGTAACTCTATCGAATTTGCAATTTTCTTTCCCTAAATCCAAAATTTTTTGAATTTTTACACCCATTTTATTAAAAAAAAATAAAATATATTTGGAATCTATTTTAGAACAATTTTTTCGAACAAAAGTTGTTCTAAAATTCATTTCAAATAGGTTTTATTAAGAAATAATATGGGGGATGATTTTTAACGGGCATATTTTGTATGGACTTTGAAGGAGATTGATGTTTATTCAGGTATAAAGCTTTTTAATTAAATGGCATAATAACACAATTCCTAAAAAGGAATACAAAAAACCCAAAAGGGATTTCTTTCAAAAATAAAATTTTGCGAAAAATTTTAGAAACTAAGAGTAAAAACAAAATGTTGTCGCAAAATTGGTCAAATTCAAAGCCCAGGAGGGGCAACACCGTTAAAAATTTCCAGCAATTTAGAACCTCGCTGGGCTAGTAGTGTGCTAGTCTATCACTTGGGTTGTTGGTTCGATTCCCACTAAAGACTGGAATTTTTCACTGCAAGTTAGAAGGACCGAGGAGGAGCTTGGATATAATCTGGGTGTCTGCAAATGGTTGTACTAACTGAGTTAGTACAGATCACGGACTCCCAAGTATTATCTGGCCAAGTTAAAGCAAGGCTTTGGACCACGGGCTGACACATATTGTATGAAGGCTACCTTAAGGCTACCATACCATAGACTCTGTGAAGAAGAGGAAGAATGTCGCCAGTCTGAAATTACTACAGTCGAGAGTAAAAGGCTAGTGACAGCACGAGAATTAAGTAAGGTTTTCGTAAATTTCCAGTCGAATACCAGAAATCATTGAGGAACGATGGGATTCGAAAAGGGACCCAGTTTTCGGTATCCCCCTCCAAAAATCTTCCAAAATTTCGTGCACTGAGATGCCTTTCAGATGACTTATGTTCTTTAACAAGAAATTAAAAATAATGTAAATTGTTCGGGCAAAAAAACTCAATACAACATCGAAATTTAGGAAAATCGTGAAAATTATTCGATATTATGAAAAAAATCGAACTTAAACTTCGGCTTTCTTAAAGGGTGATGCATCGGAGATTAGGAAATTGAATTTGATTTGATTTTGAAAAATAATCCTATCTTTCTACAAAAGTAGATTTATTAATGATATTTACAACTCTTAACGCCTTTGGAGGTCATGGGAAATATTAAAAATATGTGCGAGAATTTTTCGCAAAAACTATAAGAAATTTAGATAGAAAATAGTACTCAAGAACTGAATACTTTTCTGAGAAGTTGTCATGAAGAGAATGTTACTCCAAGCACAAACAGACGAAAATTTACTTAAGAGCTGGTTTGATCGGATGGCCAGTTGTCCATGGAGGGATGGATGAAATAGCAAATGTTGAAATTAGATGAAATGCTCTTGCTAAATGCTGATTTGAGCCCGATGTCTCCACGAAATCAAAGTTCGCATTCACAGAATTCAAGCTGAAACAATGTTTCAATTGCCACCATTGATGGCCAGAGTCTTAAGTTTTTTTCGCTTACTATGTAAGTTTTTCGTCGCCCCAAAGAAAAGCAAAAAAAGTGGAAATTTTGAAATCGATGACAAAATTCGAATTTTTTCATCCAAATTGAAAGAACGAAAGAAATTGTTTCGAATTATATGTTCGAATATAAATATTTTTTTTAGGACTTCGAGGCCTCGATATCTTCACTAAATAATCAATCAAAATAAAAAGAAATTTTTATTTTTTTTTTGTTTTCACAAAGTTTTATTTATCTCAAAAATTGGTATCTTAAATCTAAACAATCAAATATTTAAAGTCTTATTTAGACTGACTAATAATACAATAGAAATAAACTTAAGAACTAATTTTTGTTTATAAAAAAGTGCAATCAAACCACGACTGCCTTATGATGATTTCCCAAAGCATCCAGAACGGTTTCCATATGTTTATTGCAGCTGCTCAAACAGATTTCGGCATAACGGCTCAAAAAATACATGTAACTATCCAACTCCTCCACCGAACACGCTTTAAAATTGTTATTGCAGCCAATGTTGCTGATGTCGGATACAATGTTTTTGAGATTTTTCACATACTCGGGAGTACCTTTGTAGGCATCCAAAGAGTCCTTGGCTATGTAGGAGGGTTTGCCGCAGTTGGAAAGTTGTTGTTGCACACCATTCAAGCGTTGTTTTTCGTATTCGACGGTATTAATCATTTCGGGAACTGACATAGTTTGTGTTTGCTGCAATTCTTGTTGATATTTCATGTCGTTAACTGACATTTTTTGTGTTTGTTGCAATTCTTTTTGGGGGTTTCGACTGTACTTGCCATTAAAAAGTTGATCTAAAGGTTCATTTTCATATTCACCACAGAACGATTCAAGACTCATCATGGCCAGACTGTTGCGTCGCATGGACAATTCTTCGTTGTCTAAGCAGGATAAATTGTGATGGTTGCTGCCGAAGGGTGAGAATGATAAACGACCACTTTCGACTTCTTCATAATTATCGGCTTCATTATCCGATTTATCCAAATCACTAATCATGACGGGTTTGCTATGAGGCCAGGCATATTTGCTGCGTCCTTCTAAGCCATTACTGTCGCCTGTTTGTAGACCCACTAACATGCTGTACTGACTGTCCACCGAAAATTTGGGGGTTTGATACCAAAATTCAGGAACATTGGAGAATTCAACTTCGTCAACACCAAAGCGCAAGACACCAGTTTCTTCTACCGTTTCCTTAATAACATTGAAGAGCCGTTGTATTTTATGTGATGCTAAGAATTTACCATTAAAAGGTATGGCCAAGTCACCGGTAGAAAACCAATAGTGAGAACTACCTTTAGCAGCTGGTATGCGTGTTGAAATATTATTCGTATCCAAAGGGCTATGAACCGAAAATTTATGATTATCTATGCCGAAATGTAAATCCTTTGTATCACAGCTGGTTTGACTAAAGATTTCATACAACAAGCGCAACCTGCCGTTGTCTATGTAGTTGATTTCCAAAGCCACCGAAAAGTCTCCACATTTTATCCAAAATTCTGAAATCTTATCTGTTGGTAATTCAGTTGTATCCTTGGGATTCTCAATGGTTGGCGCATTAGCAAAGAAGTTTTGTTCTGTTTGGCTGAAGATATTGTTTGAGGTTTCTAGAGGATCCAAAGGCTGATCTTCTCTAATGACTTGCATGACCAAAGAATTACGTCGTGAATCCACATCATAAAAAGATTTGCGACGACTTTTGGTGGTTTTGGAAGCAGGACTAAATAGTCGTTTGGCTGAACTGGTGCCAGCAGCGGATTGTTCCTGATTTTTAATGGGTGTTGAAAAGCCGAAACTGCCTTTAGCGAAATTTAAGGTTGTTGACAAGGGAGAATTTATGGTCTCGGCCTGATCTTGCATCGCGGATCTTTTGAGTGGGCTGTCTGCATCGTTGGTGGCTGTTTCGAAACCTTGATCCGTTAAGCTTTCGGTTAAGGAAAGTTTTTTAGCTGCAGTGTTTATTTGTGTCTGTTGTTTAGTGGCAAAGTTTAGTGATACCCGAGGAGTACACAATGGGGTTTGGAAATCATTAACGGTCAGGGTATAGGCCGATTTTATTTTACTTGGTGAATTTACTAATTTCAGGAGAGATTGATTTAAGTCTGCTAAGCTAGTATTGGATTCAGCTCGTGCTGTTGTATCTTCTTGTGCAGCTGTTTCCAGCGAAAGGTTTTTCTTCTTATTAAGTTTAGCCTCGGCTTGCTTATTATCGGACTCCGAATCGGTTGTCGAGATGATTTGTTTGCCTTCCCTCAGTGAGACTTCTTTCTTCCATACTTGATTTTTGCGCAATTTCTTTTTGCGTAAAGGCTTCAAGGGTTTGGCAAATTCAATATCATTTCCGATATGCGATTTATCAGTTTTAGCTGCGTGGCTTTCTGGCTGTGATTCTTCGCTGGTAGTCTTTGGCAGTGATGACAAACCCGATTCACTTTCTTCGGTTTCTGAGGGCTTAGCAGAGGTTGCTGACTTCTTTTTTCGCGGCATAGGTTTAGGTTTTGTATTGTTTTGAGTAACTTCTAATGTTTCTAATTTTGCTATAGCTTCTTCCAACAGCGTATTTATAATGGATTTATGCTTTTCTTCATCAATTTCGGATTGAGCATCATTAGCGCTTCCACTTTGCTCCTTGAACCAAGAGAAAAACATATTTTCTAATTGTTCACTATCAAAGACTGATTGTGCAGTGTTGGGGCTTTGTTTATCATCTGTGGATGTGGATGCTGATGCTTCAAATGCAGGATTTTGACAACGCGGTAAGGATTTGGCTTTTTGCTGTTTCGCAGTCGTTTTCTTTTTCGAAATAACTTCAAATTCTTTAGCTTGTGATTTTTTTCGCTCAGCACAGGCTCTTTTCATCGAATCCATTCTTTGTATAGCCTTGGTGGCTTGGGTTTTTGACTTAGGAAATACATTATTAAATTCAAGTTCCTCCAGCAATTCCTTAACTGAGGCTTGTTTTTCTTCAATAACTTCTCCACGCTTAGTTTTGTGATTGTTTCTGTTTTCCATTTGGCCAAAGTTGGGATGCTTTTTAGCCATCTCCTCCACAAAGAGAGTATACAGTTGGGCCTTGTCTCGAACTGATAACTTGGCAAAAACATCTTCCGGCACAAAGCAGGCAAAGTACTCTTGTACCTTAGCAAATGAATTGAGTCTTGGAGAGGGTATTGGTGGTTTTGTTAAACGCGTTCTTGGCATTGGCATTGGTATCGGTTTTACCACTGTTGTTGTTGCTGTTGGTGACTGACGTTTACACTCCGGTGAAAATTCATTAACCAAAGCTGTATACTTGCCCACATCTACTTCACCTTTGATCATGTGCGATATTTTAGAGTTAAACATCGAAGCCATTTGTTTAACTTTAGATTTCCTCATTTTCTTCGGTGATCTGGTGGTCATAGTGTTGGGTGTTTCAAAAACAGTTGATGGAAATTCGTATTTCACTTTCAAATCTTCAATAGATCGGCGTTTGTTAACTGGCGATGATGGTTGGTTGTGATTAAATTCGGCGTTAGTGACCATGATAATAATTTTGTTGAACTTTGAATTTAAATATTTTACTTTTTCTTGTCGAAGTTTACGTTACACGTTGTAGTTTAAAACTATTAGAGTTTGCCACAAGTCATTAGGTTTATATAGCCAAACGCACTTTACTTACAGGTAGTTACGAGATGCTTTATGATCCTTCACTCATACACAAGAGATACAATTTAAATGTGCCCTTCGAATTGGGTAAAAAAAAGTTTGGGTACCTGTTCTTATTGGGTGAAGCAAACATTAAATTAATCCGACTGCTTGTGTCTGCTTAAGCAAAAATGTTTCATCCTTTTGCTCAAGAAAATTATTAGGGCTTAGATTTACAGCCTTTTTGAACACGTGCAATTAACATATTTGGAAATTATTAATTTTGCAATAAGCAAATTGTGTTAATTTATAGATTGTGTGGCATGGGAAAATCCTGCAGATGATAAGTAGAGTTGGAATAAAGACTGATATAAGTGAAGCCAAAGACAGTTTCTAATATGTTTTGTAACCATTTTTAGATTTCAAGCGAAATAAGAAAATTGGTTGGTTGGTTGGTTGTTTATAAAGATTGAGTTCTTTGCCTTCAAACATAACCAGTGCTTTAAAATCTTTTATCTACATATGTGACCGCGAGTGTAAAAAAACGTTAAGAAAGTGTAAGTGACCAAAAATGGTATCGTGAGTTCATGTAAGGTTACGTGAGAAACCTCAACCTATCCTTAATTTCCTTTCTCTGCTCGCGGTCACATATGTATATAGCTTTAAATGTGTGTTTGTCGGAAAGCTACAACTGCCTAAACCAGTGGGCTGATCTTCCTGAAGATGTCACAATTTATTACTAGATATCTAATGCATAAAATAGTGTATATATTTTTTGATTATTTAAGAGGGCGTGGCAATTCCCATTCAAAGTAAATATTAATCGTCGTGTTACTTAGGAACTATAAAAATAAAATCATGAAATTTTAAGCAAGTAATTCCCTTATTAATGTGCATAATTTAGCAAACAACTAGCTGGTTTGGAACAGTGGGCGTGGTACCACTATAAAAAGTTAAAAATTATTATCGTGCACCTAGAGAACATATAATATACATAAATATGCATAGTCCAACAAAAACTTGAAACTTAAGTTTGCAGAGAATTTAATTTGAAAAAACACAACAATAACTAAGAAATACAACAACAACAAACAAGGTTCAAATGCAAAAATTGTATAGGTTAGTACAAAAACTGCTGTTTTTAAAGTAGAAAGTGCTATTTAAGGTCCTTACACTTAACCAAAAATTTAACTAAATACTGTGTAGAATTGAAGAAAAGTAGGTTATTATACAGCTAACAAACTTTTTAGTCAAATCTACATATGATTTTCGTAAAAAAATATTTTTTTTTAAATTCCTTATATTAAAGAAATTTCTGCAATATGATTATTTCTTTTCGTTTTTTAATAGGGTGTAAATCTGATAACAAATAAGTTAAATTAACTAAAATTTATAGTTAATTTTTTTATAAAATTTTATTCTTTATAATATCCTTTCATCATTAGATAAAATCATGCAACATGTCTTTTTAGCTTTTTTCGCCTTTTAAGAAGAATAAACGAAGAAAGTTGTAAGTTTCTGTTGCAGACATTTCACTTGAAATGTTTAAAATAAAAAATGTAAATTCAAAAAATTTTCTATTTTTAATGTCAACTCAAATAATTTTTCTGAAGTTAAATTTAACGAAATTTCTTCTTTTTTACAGCCCTTTTTTATTTAAATATGATCCGTTTTCTTTGAAAGTGATGTAAGTGTATTTTATTTAATATGGAGATATTTAAGGTTTTACATTTGAATAATGTAATGTATTTTTTAAATATTAAATTGATTTTAATTTATAATGTAATCATTTATTAATTGTGATTAACAAAAAGTCAGCTAAAAGTAAAAATCTTTATTTATAAAATTTTTGGGAATTTAAATATTAATTATTTAATATTATGCTAATTACCCATAACGTTTTATAAGAAATATGCAATTTATTTGTTGGGGGAAAGAGCTAGTCCCTATACGTATTTCACTGGTTGCTCAGGCCAGATCATCAGGAAACCTTTTTCCTAATTTTAGAGAAGCCAAAAATACTCTATAAGTAATAAAATTCTACAAAACACAATGAGAATTATGCATGTTAATAGAATAATATTACAGAATATTAAAGCTTCAACAAAACACCAACAAACAAACCACGTTTTTATTTTTCCTTACTGTCCTTCTACAATTGGATGGTTTTTTGCCATCACTAAATGCAGACGTAAGGTGTGAGGAAAAGCATACACAAGTTAATTTTGTTCTCGCAAGAGAATCGAAAAAAAACCAAGTGTTGCCAAGGTTTGCACAAGCAGTTGCATATTTAGTTATTAATATTCTGTAATATTATTCTATTAACATGCATAATTCTCATTGTGTTTTGTAGAATTATATTACTTATAGAGTATTTTTGGCTTCTCTAAAATTAGGAAAAAGGTTTCCTGATGATCTGGCCTGAGCAACCAGTGAAATACGTATAGGGACTAGCTCTTTCCCCCAACAAATAAATTGCATATTTATTATAAAACGTTATGGGTAATTAGCATAATATTAAATAATTAATATTTAAATCCCCTAAATAAATTATGTAGTACAATTTTCAACTAAAAGTAATTATTTTTGTAACTTCATTAACTACGAAAATTTATAATCATAAAAACAATGAAAATTTTAACAGATTTTTTTTGGAAGAAGTCTATAATTATAAAGTAAATTGTATTAATTTTTATCATTAACTAATTTTTTGTCAAAATAGACTTACACCACTTTCACAGATAACGGCTCATACTCGTATATTGAATTTTCTTCAAAAATAAAATAAAAAAAACTTATTAATATAAACGAAAAATTTGTCAAATCAACGGACAAATTAATCACATTAACTTCTTTTAGGTATGTAGATTTAACTAATTTATGGGTTGTTATTCTTAGAATGTTTTACTACTGTTTTAACTAATTTTTTTGTAAATTTTATTTGAATTTTTTGTAAGTTTTTTTCAAGTTTTATTAAAATATATTTTTGATAAAAGAAATTCTGGTTATGCGAATAAAATTAGTTTATATGAATAAATCGTATATAGATGACGGTTACCAGATTAGTAGACTTGGGTAGTTCACGAACGAACTAGTTCAATTGAACTATTCTATCAATTAAACTAAATGAACTCGTTCAAATTTTTATGTCTACCCAGTTCAATTTTTGAACTATGGCTTTGTATTTGAACTATTAAACAATAGTTTCCTTTTTTTTGACAACAATGAAGAACTGCCATACAATTTAATAACCATTTTATGAATGTATTATTTTTTATAATTATTAGTAATAAAATTATAATAAGATTAATAAAAAGTATTTCAGATCACAAATCATAGTTCAAAAGAAAAAAGAGAGTTTGAACTAACAGATTGAATTACTAAGTAGTTCAGAATACAAATCATAGTTCAAAAGAAAAAAGAGCAAGTGAACTAAAAGATTGAACTAGTTCACTTTTTTACTTTGAACTAAAATGAGCGATCTCTAAAATGAACTAAAATGCACAAGTCTACAGATTAGGGGATTTTCCCCTTGATTTAGGGTTTTTTTCATTTAGGGGAGAATTTGGGGAGAATTTTTATGTTTTACCAGATGCTTAATTGATCCTATTTTTTTAAACAATAAATTAAAAATATGTAACAATCGGCTTTCTGATAGGTTCTTCTAAACTATTTAAACAACGTAGTAGAAAGCTAATTTTTTTTGTTATAGCATGCAATGAAAAATCAACAAAATCGTACATAAGTAACGAACTCTTATTACTCTTACAAAAACAACACAAGAAACATCCTAGTGGTAAAATTAAGGAGTCCTTCTCACTTCTATAAGGCATGCTTAGACCTTGTCTCGGATATGATCGTCATTTTTGTGTGCCTTCCAAAGAAGACCTTGTTCTAAAAGATCCAGTGCACATTCCTAGTTCGCTTCTTTTAGCAGGGAAGTAGGAATGTGTACTCTTTTTGTATGACAAATACACAATTTTCTATTTTTAGATTTCTTATTTATAAATCCCAAAAGTTCATTGAATTGCTTTTATCAACTTCATTGCTGCTTGAAATTGAGATGCCTCGATAGACTGATTGGAAGTGCGAAGGTCTATCGTCCTGGAGGTTGACGGTTCGAATCCAAAAAAATTTAATATTTCAATTAAAAATACAAATAAATTAAAAGTGCTTAAAATTGAAAAAAAAAACAGAAGGCCTTGTGCCTCAAAAAAAAAAAAGAGTAAAGAGGCCTTCTAGAAGGCCCTCATACTCCTTCTTTTTACCACTGGGTATATTTATATACACATACTTATGTATATTTATAATACATACTTTTATATAATAAAAACTTAACCTAAAAATTTTTGTTTGGGGGATTTATACTTTAATATAATAAAAACTTAAACACCTAAAATTTTTGTTTGGGGGATTTTTGTTAAAATTGGGAGTAATTTAGGGGATTTTAATATTTAATTAATTTGCATTTTATTTTTTGATAACATAATAAACAAAAATTATTTTAGGGTATTTTTTTAAAAAAAGCTTGATTTTAGAGGTTTTTTATTTGCTTTTAGGGGAGAAAGAAAAAAAATCTGGCTACCGTGATATAGATTTAAATAAAAATTAAGTTGACTTAACAATTTTTGTCGTTAAGGTTCTACTAATTTTTTCGTTAATATTACCTACGAAATTTAGTTCAGTGTACACATTTTCACATTGTATTGGTATGTTCATAAAAATTGTTCAGTTTTACAGTGGTTACAATTGTCTCATATATTGTTATTGAAAATTTAAGAGACGCTGTAAATTATGCTAAATGCTAAGGAAAAAAAACTTAATTTTTTTAATTTTTTTTTTTTAAAGTGCACGTATAAATTATTTTTTTGACATAAAATGTATATAGAAATTATTAAACTCATCTTCGGCTACATTAATGCCGAACAAAGTGAAGCGCTATCACCTAGTTTGAATGAGATATTAGACAAAACCTGATGACATCTTTTTTGAAGGGCCCACTGATTTTCGAATCTTTCGAGGCCCATAAATAAAAACTGATCACCGATTTCCCTTCAAAAAAGATGTCAACAATTTTTGTCTAATATCTCATTCAAACACGGTGATAGCGCTTAACCTTCTTCGGCAATAATGTACAAAAAAAAAAAATAATTCTGCACATTTGTTTTTTATTTTTTTTTTAAATGCTTTAGTACCAAATTCTAGCTGGGTGGGTCATATGTTTGGATAAACAAATCATAGCTCAAACTGACACATGCTTGCTGCTATATGATTCATTACCAATGGCTTGGAAAATGCTTAAGCCCAAGGCGATGATTTGGTTGGTTGGTGGCCTCAACTATTGATTTGATACTTTTTCTCAAATCTTTAACTACCATCATTAGCAGATTAAGTTGATTATTTTGTTTTTCTACAGAATGGTTTAAATCCAGTCTAACTAGAGGTTAATTATGTTTCATAAGTTTACATACACCAGTGAAAGTACGCACACAAAGGACATCCCTTTCCAAATTACGCACACAACTGATCCTTTTTTCTAGGTAATAAAATTTTCACTGTTAGCGCTGACTACATTTGATTTGACCTTTTTACCGTTTTATTTGCATTTATTAGCGTTTAAATTTAACGCATGTATTTTCAGGTTACCTGATGCGATTAAAGCTGTTTTATTGGGTTTTTATTTGCAGCTGCTTCATGTTGTAGGGTTTATTTTCTTAGAAATTGTATATTCAGAAGGGAAATTCTAAATTAAGGTTTTTTAAATCGTAGTATTTAGTTTAAGTTTGCAAATATTCACATTTTGTTTTACCAAGAATTTTTAGTAACAAAATTTCCAGATTATCAAGGAGCAAAATGTTTTTAAGGTAAAAGTGCATATAAGACATATTAAACGTTTCAGTTTAGAGTATGCAAGACCTGCAGTGTTTTAAGATTAAGTAATAATTAAAAATAGATTTAGTTACTAAATATAAATGGAAAATCTCTAATGCTTTAAAGAAGTGTTAAAAGGAAATAATATGTTTCCGAGCAACTTTTTAAAACAAAAAATATATTTTATAAAAAAATCATCTTAAATGTTTTATGCCAATTTTTTGGAAAACCACTGTATTGTTTATCATCATAAATTGATAGTAGTCATGATTCCATAACTCTAAAATTTTTATACCTATTAGCACTTGTCAAAACTGGTACCATTCCATACAGTTGTACACAGACCGCTGAAATTTACAAAGAACCTGTATTGCTAAGTCCGCTATAACAAAAAGTATAAAATTTGAATTTGGAAATAAAAGGGTGTCCCAATAGTAAATGTAATTCTACGTATGTGCCCAAACTTTTGAACTGTTATAGACAGACAGCTGCAATTAACAAGGAACCTGTACTGCAAAGTCCATTATAGCAAGTATACAATTTAAATTTAGAAATTAAAGGATGTCTCCATAAATTATGTAATTTGATCTAGTATATGGCCCTATCTTGAACCGTTAAACAAAAATACTTGAAAATTAGGCAGAATGTCCAATACTTTCTCTGGTATAATAACAAGTATAAATATTTGGAATAATAATGTAAAGGGTGTCCCAATAGTTCATGTAATTTGATCTATATGGCCCTATCTTGAACCGTTAAACAAAAATACTTGAAAATTAGGCGGAATGTCCAATACTTTCTCTGGTATAATAACAAGTATAAATATTTAGAATAATAATGTAAAGATTGTCCCAATAGTTCATGTAATTTGATATATATGGCCAAACTTTTGAACCGTTATATACAGATAGTTGAAATTTACAAAGAATCTTTGTGGCCGAGTCCTCTATAACAACAGGTCTTTAATTTAAGATTTTAAATTAAAGGGTGTTCCAATAGGTGATGTTATTTGATCTATGTGACCCTATCTTTGAAACCGTTATAGACAGAGGCTTGAATGGTGTCCCCATAAAAAACGGATGCTGGTGAAAAAGGCTTAACTTTTGAACAGTAATAGGGAGAGGCTTAACATTCACATAGTCTTTTTTTCTCTCTCCAATTTTGTCGCATTTTTTATTTGGTTTAATTCTAATTATTTGTTTGTTTTTTTTTTCAAGAATTATATCAAGTACACATTACATGTAATTTGCAATTGATGAATTCCAATTACAATTACATACTTGTAATTTGTAATTAAAAATATTCCATTTCCAATAATATGTTATTTATTACTTATAATTGAAAAAAATTAATTCGATAATTAAAAAAAAAAAATTAAGCCCTCATTAAGATATTGTAGTTGAAGATTTCCAATTACAATTACTTGTGATTTGTAATTAAAAATATTCCAATTTCTATAATATGGAATTATAATTGAAAAAATTAAATTATATGTAATTGAAAAATTGAAGCCTTCATTAAATGAATTAGGTAATTATTACTAAGTAAGTATTTATTGACCAAAACATATTTAATTACAAAAATAAAATAAAAGTTTTGAATAAGAATAACAATCTTATTAATATAATATATGTAACTATAATTCATAATTTGTAAAATATAATTAAAAACAAAAATACAATGAAACAAATTATATAATAAAAGTCAATTCAATTAATTCTAAATAATATTTAATTACTTCAACTTAAATTGTCCTAAGTGTTCAGAAGTTCATTTGCAATGTTTTTAATTAAACTTATTGGTTTTTAAAATATAACTGAATTGTGTTTCATTGCAGGTAATGATTAGTGTCTAATTATAATTACTTGTAATTAAACATTTTCAATTCAAATTACGTTTAACAAGTAATTGAAAATATACTGTATCGAATTATAAGTAATTATAATTGAGTTTTTTCAATTACAACCCATTTGTAATTGACTTTTGTCCTTGATCTCAATTACAATTACTTATAATGTGTAATTGGAATATCCAATTAAATAAAAATTGGGAATAGCCAATTACACATTACGTGTAATTGAAATTCATCAGAGGGGAATGCCATATTTAATTAAATTCAAGATGGGCAAAAAAGGAAAGCTTTAGCAAAAATCAAAAATTCACCATAAACCAAATTAAAGAAAAATCGTAATTATTCAGAACTCAAAAACTCACTAAAGTTGATAAGAATCGTAAATTACAAAACCAAAATGCACAAAAATCCACATATATACATATAATAAAATAGTAACTCATTTTATGGCTGTCTGTCTCTTATTTTATGTTCGCATCCCGTTAAAACTTCTGTGTGGATTTTAACAAAATTTTGTAAGGAGGTACCTTAGTATCCTGATTTCAATATAGGATACTTTTTTCCCTCAAAAATATCTCGTTTCCAAGAGAAAGTGGATAAAAATACGCCGATTTTTTACTGATTAAAAGGTACTGCAATATATTTAAGCAATGTTGCGCAACAGATGGAGCTGTTTTAAAATAATGACAGATTTCCTGTCTGTCTGTCTGTCTGTTACATAGCTCTACAATAATTTTTAGAATTTTAAATAAATTTTAGAATTTTATCCAGGGATGGGTACCTTTTTATAAAGTAAATGCGTAAGAGAGTAAAATTTGGTGTTCGATTTTGCTTTGAAAGTAATCCCAAAGCAAAATCGAACAAAATATTGTGTTTGTTTGTCCGAAAGCTGTTTCTGATATTTATTTTTTCTACTAGCTACTATACATATATCTGCGGCAAAAAGGAAAAAGTGCTTAAGTCTGATTTTTAAGTTTTGTAGGAGAGCAATTTTAAACTTAAAAATTATTTTTTTAAAAAAATATCTGATCTTTAAACTTCACACATGGGAGTCAGACGTATGTTTTGGAAATTATTTTAGATCTACGAAAAGCACGCAGGCGTTGCAATTAATAAGTTGTGAAAAAAAGATTTTTTGATTTGGAAAAATAGCTTGTAATGGGTGATTTTTTTGAAGTTAGGATTTTCGTGCATTAGTATTTGACAGATCACGTGAGATTTCAGACATGGTGCCAAAGAGAAAGATGCTCAGTATGCTTTGACATTTCATCATGAATAGACTTACTAACGAGCAACGCTTGCAAATCATTGAATTTTATTACCAAAATCAGTGTTCGGTTCGAAATGTTCAAATGTGACAAATTTTGTTCAGCGATGAGGCTCATTTCTGGTTGAATGGCTACGTAAATAAGCAAAATTGCCGCATTTGGAGTGAAGAGCAACCAGAAGCCGTTCAAGAACTGCCCATGCATCCCGAAAAATGCACTGTTTGGTGTGGTTTGTACGCTGGTGGAATCATTGGACCGTATTTTTTCAAAGATGCTGTTGGACGCAACGTTACGGTGAATGGCGATCGCTATCGTTCGATGCTAACAAACTTTTTGTTGCCAAAAATGGAACAACTGAACTTGGTTGACATGTGGTTTCAACAAGATGGCGCTACATGCCACACAGCTCGCGATTCTATGGCCATTTTGAGGGAAAACTTCGGAGAACAATTCATCTCAAGAAATGGACCGGTAAGTTGGCCACCAAGATCATGCGATTTGACGCCTTTAGACTATTTTTTGTGGGGCTACGTCAAGTCTAAAGTCTACAGAAATAAGCCAGCAACTATTCCAGCTTTGGAAGACAACATTTCCGAAGAAATTCGGGCTATTCCGGCCGAAATGCTCGAAAAAGTTGCCCAAAATTGGACTTTCCGAATGGACCACCTAAGACGCAGCCGCGGTCAACATTTAAATGAAATTATCTTCAAAAAGTAAATGTCATGGACCAATCTAACGTTTCAAATAAAGAACCGATGAGATTTTGCAAATTTTATGCGTTTTTTTTTAAAAAAAAGTTCTCAAGCTCTTAAAAAATCACTCGTTAGTTTCTTAAGCTTTTTTCCCAATGCGTTTAGACATTGAAAAAAGATAAGCAGAATTAAATTTCGCTATAACTTCCTCAAAAATGGTACAAAATAATTAAAACTTTGCCCATGGGTACTTTGGAGTACGGTGATTCCAAAGGTGCCACTAACTTAAATTTTGCTTAAGTCGACTTAAGCACTTATTCCTTAATGCCACAGATATATTTTGTTTAATATTTCAAGTGGGCATGGCATTTTCCATTTTACATCGAAACTGCAATATGTAAAATATGAATATTTTGTTCAAATTGTTTAGTTAAAAACCGACTGGAATGACATAGAGGGCGTGGTACCTCCCATAAAAAGTGAACAATTCTTATCATCTACCTACAGAACTATAGAGAAAGTGAAATGGTGTACAAATTACCTCCATATTGATAAGCATATTCTAAAACAGACTATAAGAAACAGTGGTACCTCCCATACAGAGTGAAAATTTATTATCGTGTGCATGAGGAGTTTCTCTATATTAATATGCATAGTCTAGCAAAATAGTGGGCGTGATAACTTATATACGTAGTGAGAAAAATGTATACTGTGCCTAGTGCACGTAAATTGTTGGTATTTTGCACGGTTGTGCAGAATTAAGCAAAAAACTGGCTAGATTGGAACAATGGGCGTGGTAACTCCTATATAAAGAAATAATTATTATTGTGTAATTAGAGAACTGTATCAATGCAAAATTTTGTACGAGGAACTCCCTTAGTATTGTGCATTACCGCACAAAAAATTACTGGGAAAAATTTAATTGAAAGACTAAGGCCCATTATTATAACTTGCCTTTAGCTAAAGTTGGAATTTTGTTAGAGCGATAAATAGTTTTTCGTTATTAAAATTAAGCTAAAATCCACTTTAACCTATCACGTACTATAAGGACAAGTTATAGCAATGAGCATTATCCTCATTGTTATAACGAAAAACTACTTATCGCTCCAACAAAATCATAACTTTAGCTAAAGGCAAGTTGTAATAATGGGCCTATGTGAGATAACTCAAATACAAAGTAAATATTTATTATTATGTAAATTAGGAGCTATAATAAGAAGTATTTTAAAAATATTTACTACCAAATAAGAATGCTAATAAACAAGATTAAGTCACGCTCATAATTTCCCGTTAGATGACGTAGTTTGGCCAATGTAACGTTGCTAAGTCTGGACAACAAAAAATTGCTTCAAATAAATACGAACAAATTGTACAAATGTTAATAATAGGCAAAAATAAACTCTCATAATTTATATTTTAACTGTCATAATTAATGTTTATACTCTCATCATTTATATTTATGTATATTCTCAATCAGAATTATTAGCAATTTTCGTGACGTCATTAGGCAGTTATGCGCAGAAAATTTAAATTTTATTTTCGAGATGGCGTAACCTTGCTTTCTATCATTCTTGTACGAAGCTAACCAAATTAGCGCAACAGAAACGCTTTGGAAAATCAAATTTGGGCAGAGGGTAACGTAGTAAATTTGGCTGCAAACAAACTGTCATTATTTTCTTTTGTGGAAAATTGATGACACTTTAATTACTTTCTGCTTTATATAGCGATTTTAAATCTATTTTACTTTTTAATTTATTAGATTTTATTAAACAAAATAATTTAAAAATACGGTTAAAGACAAAGACAGATGCACTGTTATTTAGGGCGTTTTGACACTATAATACAAGTATTATTACTTTCGGGGAAAATGAGATCCTGGCATTATGAGTTGTTACTGTTTTTTGAAAAATTCCAAAAAGCGATTAGGTCAGGGTTGCAATTTATGCAAAAGTATTACTACTTCTATTATAGGATTGCCATCGCTGCGTCAAAGAAGGCGCTAGACAGCGTTTTTGCGTAACGGTTTGTGCGTATTCAGATTTACTGTAACCTCCATATTATAGTCGAGCAAAAAAACAAATTAAAATATAATTGTCTTGAACCTAGGGACCTATATTGGGTAGAGTGTTGAAATTTTGTTCTCTGAGAATAAAGTGTGTTTTCAAGTTAGACCTAAGTAATTCTTAAAGGCTTCTCTAAAAAACGTACGCTTTCATACTTTTGCTTTCAAGTATTCATTTCATATTTGGAGTATGGGGGGACAGGGAAAAGCACCGGATTATTATTAAAAAAGAGATAAAGTTTTAACAAAAAATAAGAAGTCCTTTAAAAAACTTGATTTATCTGAATTGACGAAACTTGATTTGTACAGACTTTGCCTTTTTTAGGATTAAATCGATATAGTTAATTTAAATATTAAAAATTTCGAGAATTTCAAGAAACGAAATTTATATTGATTGACAAATTTATATTGATATTGACATTTTTAATTAAATCATGATTTTAATTAGTTTCAGATGAAATTTCAGATGACTTCAGAAAGAACAAAATAAAATTCCAATCATTCCAATTAAATTTAATTAAATTGAATTGAATTAATTAAAAAAATTAATTGAATTAATTAAAAAATTAATTAATTCAGTTAAAATTTAATTGAACCAATTAAAAATTTAATTGAAACAACTAAAAATTTAATTGAATTTTAATTAAAACCTTTAATTGGAGCAAAAATTTTTTCTTTGTGTAATGATGACATTTTTTATCCCTATTAAAATAATACAAAATGTTTTTTTTTGTTTTTTGTTTTACCATAGCAGTTGTTTATTAATTTCAACTTAAATTGATTATTTAAAAAAGTAATACTAAATGTCTTCATAAGACTTGAAAAAAATTAAAAACTATTTACAATATTATGAAAATTAAACTAAATAATTAAAAAACCCAAACTTTTCGAAAAGTTGTAGTCAAATAAAAGTTGAAATCTTAAAAGGTCAGACCCGAGTTAAACGTTGACTCATAACCACATCTAAAATCTTTTCTATGTGAGCGGTGCAATTCGCCAAACATAAATCGGCATAGCGACTTAGGAACAACATAAAGCTTTCCAATTGTTCTATGGTGCAGGCATTGAAACCATTGCCTTGACCAATATTATCAATGGCCGCAATAATACTTCTTAGTTTACGCATATACTCGGAGGACTCGTTAATTTCAATCGACTTTTGTGAACCCGTTGTATTAGTGTAGCTTAGCATGCGTTCTTCCACGCACTTCAATTTGGATTGTTGATTTTGTAGGGTTTTTAAAATTTCCGGTACACTACAATCATAGTCTAAGGCTTGTTTATCAGTTGGGCTTTTGGAAAGATTAAGGAGTCTAGCGTCTTCAAAAATTTGTTCCAGCGAAACGGATGATTGTTGATTTTTGAAACTAGCGTGTTGATCGCTGTTAAAGAACGCGCTATCAAAATTTTGGCTTAGACGCTCATAGCCTTCCGAATCAAGATCGGATTGATCTAAATCACTAGTTTTAAGCGGTGAGATGGGTTGAGTCCAAGTATTGTTCCCTCGGAAAGGAGTATTGAGATTTTGAGTTTGAGTTTGTTGATAGATGTTCGAAAATTCATAATTATCTATGCCAAATCTTAAGAAACCACTTTCCTCCATAAATTCACGTATGTAATTAAAGAATATTTGTATCTTCTTGGTGGTCATTTGTTTGCCTCTGAAGGGTATTAAAACATCTCCGGTGGAAAACCAATATTGGGAACAATTATCTTCCAAGGGCACTTTTTTGATGATCTCATCAGGTGTTGCGGTATTATCTAAGCAGAATTTTTGATCGTCTATGCCGAAGTTCATTTCCTTAGTTTCCAAACTCTTTTGGGCATAAATATTGCTTAACAGCAAAAGGCGGTCAGATTCGTAGTGCTGTATGGCAATGGAGGTAGTAAAATCTCCCGATGTTATCCAAAATTGAGAAGTTTTCTTTTTGTGATTAACCTCTAAAGCATAATTCGACTGATTGTTAATAGAATCTTGGCTAAAGAATAGAACACTTTCGAATAAAGAACAAGGAGTATGCTGCCCTTCTTCCGACTCTTCCACATTGGAATCTTCATTTATAATTTCCATGCTTAGACCTTTTGGGTTTTTCGACGGACACTTGGAGCACGCTATCGGTGTGTTGTCATGAGGTATAACTATTGCTGGTTGAGCGTGAAATAGCTGTTCCGAATCATTTTTGGTTGTAATGTCGACAACTGCCTTTCTGGGCAATCTTAAAGGCGAGTCGTAATCATTCGAACCAGTCTCGAAACCTTGGTCTACGAAACTATCTATTAATAGTTTTTCTTGCTGCAGTTTGCTCTTGGTCAAATCCGTAAATTCTGTGCTCACAGCCTTGTCCTTCAAGTAATTGGTATCGCCATCCAAACTGGCTTCCAATAAAGAGGGCCAAGATTTTGAAGCCTCCTTGCTGATGGGTGTTTTGGGTAGATCAGTATCATAGAAATCACTTTCAGAGCGTGGAGATGGAGAAGACATAATTGTTAAGGTGTAGGCATTCTTGATTTTGGATGGTGAATTTACTTGACTTATTAACGATCTATTCAGCTCCAATGTACTTAGGCCACTGTTCAGCTGGTTATTCTGTTCTGAAGGCGGCACTGGTGAATTATGGGTTTTAAAAATCAGCTTTTTAATATAATTGGTACATTTTTTGGATTTGGGTAGGGTAAAGCTTTGCATTTTCATATTGGGCGCCTTGCAATCTGAATCGGAATCTGTGGAAAATAAGGAGTTTGACTCCGCTGCATAGTTCTCCTTTTTTAAAGTCAACGAGCGGCGTAATTTCTTTTTACGCAACGGTTTTGTAGACTGTAGATTTGAAACTTCGTGTGACTTGCACTCCATTTGGGAGTCTTCGCTAGTGGTCTGGAAAAGAAATATGAAAAAACAATTGAGTTTTTAGGAATTTTTAGAAATTGTTCATTGCTCACCTTGGCTATACTAGTCAAGCCCAAATCACAATCCGGAGTTTCAATTTCTTTAGTTTCGACACCACCTGGAATTTCAACATCCAGCGGCAGTTCCACCTCGATTACGGACTTTTCCAAGTCCATTTCATTATCTATGGTATTTTTTATCAACACTATGGCATCATCTATTTTGGCTGCTGCAGCCAAATCTTTTTGCTGGTCTGATTCAAACTTGCTGATGGCTTCTTCCAGCATCTGTTCCACTTGTTGCTGAGGTATAGCATTGTCCCGAGAGTTCTTGGGTACAATCTCAATTATATCGTTTTTATTATTAACGGGCGCTATGTCGAAAGCTACTCCGTTCTTTTCTTTCAACCACTGATAGAAAAGTTGTTCCAAATGTGGGTTCTGAAAAAACTGCTTAGGAGCCAAACGTTCATGTCGGGTACGCCTTATCTTTCTGGGAGGTGCCAAGGGTTCCACACAAACAGATGAGCGTATCATGCTTTGGGTTCTTTTATAAGTCGGTTCTATAATGCTGACATCTGGAACAAAAGTAACGTCCTTTTTTTTACGTTGATTTTTAGTTTTAATCGGGTACTTTTTTGGCTCAGGGCTGGATTTTAAAATCACCGTTAGTGTGCTTACGTGCAAGGGATCTTGAGAATCATCTTCCAAATGCAAATCAGATTTATCTGTTTGTAAAATATCTTCAAACTCCTTAGATTTGGGTGGGATATCTACTGATAATTTTGAAGTTGATGTCCCAAATCGTTGTAAAGTTTTTGATAGATTTTTGCCAGGTGTTATTTTTGCTTCAAAAGAATCTCTTAGATGCTTGACAGAATCTTGTTTCTCGAACACAACTTCTCCTCTTTGCATTTCTTTTTTAACATTCGATTCCAATAATTCGGCATGTTTACGGAATTTCGGATTTTGCTCGGACATGTCCGCTATAAACTTGTTGTACAGCATAACCTTATCCTTTACTGTAAGCTGAGAGAAAACACTTTCTGCCACTAGACAAGTTGTGCTGGATTGTTTTTGCAATTGTTTGCGCTTCGTTAATGGGCTGTTAGTGAGCGAGTTAATGCTGGGTGATTTTTGTAATTGTTTTCTCTTGAAGAGAGGACTGGGTTTTGGATTTGGCAATTTCATTAAAAACTTGGGAAACTTTGTTTTCTGTTTGGGCGACTTGGGCTTGAGGGTAGAGGTAAATGGTGGTGAGGCTATAGACTCTAAGCCTGGTGATACCGGTTCTGGAGTTTGTGGTTGTGGTTCCGGATGGGGACTTCTTTTCATTGAACTAAATTTATTGTTAAACATTAAAGCCATTTGCTTGACTTTAGTTTTGCGTGATAACTTGGGACTTTTAGATTTCATAGACTCAGGAGCGGGATTGCAGGATTCAGCTTCCAATGACGTATCATATTTTTTCTTTAACTCTTGTACATGATTCTTAACTTCTGGTTTTTGTATTTTGCTTTTGTGCAAAGTTGATGGTGTAAAGCTGCACTTATGACGCATTGAAGCTACTGCCGCTGCTACTTTTCCTTTAGTGAACTTTTTTTTGGGAGTAGATTTAACCGAACTATCATCTTTGACACCCACATCTTCATCGAAATACTTCATTATATTTTCAATGCTATTCACCAATTCGGCACGTTTTTTCCCCGTCTCATACGTGGTCTCATATTCCATAGCCCTTAGGAACTGATCATCATCAATATTGGTTGATTCAAATATCTCCTCTCTGGTCATAGTGGCCACTATGGTATTGGAACGCGAAGAACGTCTTCTTTGAGATCGACGCTCTCGCGTGCTACGTTCAATTGCCTCCGAAATATTCACATAATCTTCCAAGTCTTGATTGTTGAAATCAGTGGTATTAACCACTAATGATGCTGGAGATTCGGGCTGTTCATCTTCAGCATCTTCAATTGATAGATTCGACTTCACGGTTGAGTTAAGAACCATGTTTTGAATTTTTTCTACGCTGGGATAAATTTTGACGGCTGTTAACGTTAGACGTGTTACAGAGCAACTAATATTTCCGCAGCAAACTAAAAACCTTTTATACTAAGGAAATGCAATGCGATCTATCGCATTTGACAGGTAGTAACAATTTGCAAAAGAAATATCTTCGATTTCAGGAGATGATTGTTGATCGAGCAAACACACTCATCATTGCCATTAACAAAGAAATCAACATCCTCTTGCTGTTTCCTTTTAAATGAGGGTGTTACTTATCCTTGTTGTGATTTTTACCTGTTCTATTTTATGCTGCAAAGCAGAATCGGCCCTTTGAAAGAAATTTCGAAACACTAATGACAGCTGCATTGTTTGTTTGCATAAAATTCGCGGTATAATTAAGAGATTTTTATTTTCTCTTGGGATTTTTTCTGTCATAAATGCAAATAATTTTAAAATCTTTTAGAGTCTACTTAATAGTTGGTTGCAGGGATGGTAAATTAAATTTTCATATTGTACCAAGCGGCTTTTTAATTTGTACTTTTCGAACTTAAAATGTAATAAAAAAATTTTATGTTTTTTTTCTTGCGAGGTTTTCGACAATCACATTCACACTGTGTGTATTGAGGTTCAATTCCGGTAACTGTTAAATTCATAGGAATAGAAGAATTTTGTGAAATGAGGTTGTCAATATTTAAAAGGCGTATATCTGTGTGTTTATTTCATTTCCACTGTTCGAGAATTTGGAATAGTGATGAGGTTGTGGAAAATATGTTTCATCTGCCAACATTGGCTGGGAAATCGCATCCTGAATGACGTCTCTACTAAAGAACTTGATAAATAGCTGTGTCTGATCATAATATATTAAACTTTTAGTAAGCTAATGAGACAGCGGGTTCCCAGACTCAAGCTTAAGCTACGTTCATTTCAAAGTTGGGACATAGGGTGTAACCAAGGATAATAGCAGACAAGGTTACGCCAACCCGAAAATAAAATTTGAAATTTTCTGCGCATTTCGGTCTAATGAAGTCACGAAACTGTCCTCCTATTGGCTAATAATGCTGACTGAGAGTATAACTATAAATTATGAGAGTTTCTAATAAAAATGTTGAGAGTTTTTTTTTGCAGGTTTGTCCATTCTTGACTATTGCTTAGATTTATTTGTACGTACTTATTGCAAGCAATTTGTTGATTACAGACTTGGCAACCTTACATTGGCCGAACAACGCCATCTAACGGGAAAACATGCGCATGGCGCAATCTTGTCTTCTATCATTCTTGGGTTTAACCCAAGAAGTTAAGTTTTAAAAATCGAAATTACAAAAGGAAAAACATTAAATTGTACCATATTGTATCATATGTCATTGGTGTACCATGTTACCTTTGAGGTTAAAAACGTACTGAAAAAGTTGCCAACTTTACCAACCCTGGTTGGTTATAAGTATCGTCCTAAATTCGGTAATTTTGTTTGTATCCAGAAATGAGTTTCATCTCTGAAGTAGACTTTCCGATGAAAATTTTTCCAATATTTCCATTTTGATAAAACAATTGCAACAGGCCAATTCGACGGATGCAACTTCAACAATATGACCGATATCTGCAGTTAAGGTTTGGTATAAAGTTGAATAACACTGCATAAAATATGTCAAAAGAGTTGTAGTTTAAATTTCATGAAATATTTAAGGATTTTGAAAAATTGCTGATGTTTTACAAGCTATTTTTACCACAAATAATAAAAAAAATCTAAAGCTTTACAAATTTCACGAATAGTTCACTTAGTGTAAAAAAGTTAAGACATTATGGACCGATATCGGATATAATATAAAAATGCTCTAATAAAAAGAAAGAAAATAAAAGCAGGGAAAATTCATAATGTACTTAAAATGACTTAATTGTATATCCATAACTGTATATATTAATTTTTAGTAGTTTTTATTTATAAAGGTAGGGTAACGTACAATACACAAAATTAATTTTTAGTATCTATACATATAATAAAACTATAACAGGACCCGACATTTAAAATTTTTTGGAAAATTTGGTTGCTGGTAAAGATAATATTCGATATGGAATACAAAACACCAATTTTTGTATTTTTTTTTTTTTTTTTTGTAAAAAGTAGAAGATAAATTTAAATAAAAAGGTAATTTAGTAGCTCGGCTTAAATATGGGATATTTTTTCGCATACAAATATCTCAATTCCAAGAGAAAATAGTTTATTGAGATTGTTTGTCTAGAAATATTTCCTCGAAAATATTGAGAATTAAAAAACGGGTATTAGTTTTTTTGGGTTTTATATATGGGGTTTTATTAAAATAATTATTAGGGTTTTTTTTCTTTGTAATTTTGTACGTACCGTACACTTCGGGTTTACAATCGTAAGTAAGTATATCATAAAAAGGGGAATAACAATTGCGCCAATAACTTAACGAATATGTGTAAAAACGTCTATTGAACAATAATTATTAAGATGTTCATACTATGCGCGTAAACAGAGATCTTAGGTTCATTTTTGTAGTTGATTGTTTCCTTGAATTTTGAACGGTTTGCTACCTATGGAGCTGAACAGGGGAAAAAAGGTAAAAAAAAGTTGAATTTTTTTAAGTTTTTTGCTATTTTGACCTTGAAGATGAAGTTTTTTTGATTTTATATGTTCATAATTTTTGTTCTTTATTACAAGAGCTACAACTTTGCCTCAGAGAGTATATCAAAATTTCAAACGGTTTGCTTGAGTAAATGATAATTTTTTTGCAAAAATGACATCGAGGCCCCACATCTTTGAGGGCCCATAAAAAAACCTGGAGGACTTTGGGCAAAACTGGGAGACAGGGGTCTTTTTTTTGGTCTTTTATCACGTAGTGGTGTCCGTATATGGTTATTTTTTCCGTTTTGCACTGTGTAATTACCCATCTCTGGATAAATACTCAGGATTAGGATAATTACATAGGCTTTATATAAAATTATAAAATTTTTATAAAATTCTAAATTATTGAAGACTTCTGTAAATAGTGTTTAAAATTTCCCGCTGACGAAAATAAAAGGTGCTGCCAAGTTTGCAGTGTCATTGCGTCAGTAAAATGAGTATATTCACTAATTTTTCTCCATTTTCTCTTGAATATGAGATATTTTTACGGGAAAAAAGTATTCTATATTTAAACTGAGATACTGAGGTAGCGCCCCATAAAATTTTATGAAACTTTATTCAGTGGTTTTTACGTGATGCGATCACAGACAGAAAGACATACAGAAAGTTATTGTATGTATAGATACTGCACCCTAAATATAAAGGGGTCACAACTCAAAATACTAAAATTTTCAGGAGAGACAAAAAATTGTTTATGTGCAGAAGCAACACACTTAAGATAAAAATAGACATACATGTATTTTTTCAGTTAAAGAAGATATTGATGTGAAAGAAATTTGTCCAAAAGTCAGTTTTGGAAAATTTTAAGTTGTGACCCTTTTCTATTTAGGGTGCTATATGTATGTTTCAACACCCAGATTTACTATCCAAAGATAGGTAGCTCTATACACAGTAAGCAGCCTAAAATCATATAAATTTCTTAAAATTTTGTTGTGGATTATTTTCAAAACAAAAAAAAAACAAATTCAAACAAAATATTGTCAGAACGCTGACGAAGTCGCAGGCTCTGCTATTTTATTATATTTCGACTTATATTTTAAGATGTATTGAATTGTATGAAAACTACCCACATTTTCAATATTTTAAAATCCATTTAAAAAAGGAAATCATAAACGATTACCTAACCAATCTATGTGACACCCTACTTCGGCCAATTCGAAACTTAAGCTTCATTTTAACCTCTTCTCAAGCAACGTTCATTGAATTTGGACTACCCGTTGAGAAACTACTGATTAATTTATGTTTTGTTGGCATATCACCCACTGTGCGCCGTATACACTGTATCTACATTTAGGAATTTTAAATTTTATTTATTTATTTTCATTTATGTTTTGGTTGATCCTACTATGCAAAGGCTTACACAAGACAATTTTTCTATAAAAAATTTGCCTACAAAAGGAAAAGAAAAGCATTTGTAATACAGAAATAAGACTACAAAAAAGTTTAAATATTTAGCAAACTTATAAATAACAAGCAAACTTATATTTAGCTCTATTCTATTGTATAAGACTCATTAAAACCTTAAACGATAATGCATTACATACATAGATGACAGCGACTACACAGCTACATGACTACAAAAAGCTATATCGTAATATGTGATATTGTTGTATAAATAAATATTTTCCCCCATATTTATAAAAAATAAAATATATTTGTAATCCATTTTAAAACAAATTTTTTCAAACAAAAGTTGTTCTAAAATATAATTTCAAATAATTTTTATTTTTTATAAATTTAATTTTATAAAAATAATTTTTTTAAAAACTACTTTTACCAGTTCAAAACAAAAAAAAATTATTTGCTCAAAACCTGAATGAATTAATTTTTAATTTTGTAATATTATCTTCTGTTTAATAAAATAAAATATTTTTCAATCCCCTCGCCCCACTATCTCAGATCGCATTTTCATTGTCGCTTACAAAAATAAAAATGTGCCTAATGTTTTAAACACATAGACAACAGTGGCTACACAACTACAAATCTCGTTGGTTACAATCGTCGCCTTGTAGTTAGCTAATTAATTTCATTGAAGACGACAGCTACATCGCAACTATGACATTGTTGTAGAAATAAATATTTGGCTTTTATGAAACTTTTAAAACTTCAAAACAAAAAAAATTTATTTGCTCAAAACCAAGGCGAATCTATTTTGCTGGGAGGCAGCACGGCGAAATTAAATATTGTTTGCTTTACTTTTTTTTGTACATGGTAGCGTCAGAAATTCCTTTATTTTTTCTAAATTTAAAACAAAAGAAATAAAATTGTAATTAATATATATCAATTCTCTGTTCGACCTTTTTGGGTTATAAGTAAAAGAAAAATATTCTTCGAGCTCGAGGTCAAATTGTAGTGTAAAACTAGTTCTTTATTGCCAATATTTCGCTACAACATCGAGTAGCATCATCAGGGCTATGAACTCAGTGTTTACAAACAAACACACAAACGCAAAAACATTAAATACAATTTTCTCGATCGTCGTCTATTATTGCACTCTTGAGTGCAATAATAGACTATTATTGCACTCTTGAGTGCAATAATAGACGACGATCGAGAAAATTGTATTTAATGTTTTTGCGTTTGTGTGTTTGTTTGTAAACACTGAGTTCATAGCCCTGATGATGCTACTCGATGTTGTAGCGAAATATTGGCAATAAAGAACTAGTTTTACACTACAATTTGACCTCGAGCTCGAAGAATATTTTTCTTTTACTTAAAATTGTAATTATTTAAAAAAATATTTCAAGATTAAAAAAAAAATTACAAAATACTACCAGAAAAGGTAAGGAAGAAGTGCTTTTAATTATTGGAGGTTATAATTTTATTAGTACTTTTGGCGTCTGTCGTACATATAACCAACAACAAAATACATGTGGGTGTTTTTTGGTGTTGTATTTCGCCTTGATTGTAAAGGAATTTATAACATTCTAATTTTGTAATATTCTCTTCTGTTTAAGAAAATAAAATATCTTTCTCTCTCCACGTTATTCATTATAAATATTAATTAGTCTAACAGTGGTTACGAAGCTATGACGGAGTCAAAATAATCGTCTGCATATAAACGTGTGTTTTTTAATTTTGACAGGTTGCAGTCAGTAGCCTGCTGTAGTCTATGTATTTAATGGATAAAGCATTAAACACATAGACGACAGCAGAATACAGACTACAACCTGTCAAAATTAAAATACACACGTTTATATGCAGACGATTATTTTGACGACATCATAGCTACATGGCTACACACACGACCACCGTTGTGGCTGTAGTCAACTTAGGGTAATTTATATTTTTGTAAGCGACAATTTCATTTTATTCAACAAAATAAAATATCAAAAAATTAAAAATTCATTTACAATCAAGAGGTTTTGAGCAAATATATTTATTTATTTTGATATGATAAAAGTATTTTTTGAAAAAGTAATAAAAAATAATTCTTTCTACAACATTTTCATAGTTTTGATGTATGAAGCTGTCGTCTTTAAAATAATTCAGTAGCTGACGACACGGCGACGGTTGTAGCCAACGTCATTTGTAGTCGTGTAGCCGCTGTCGTTTATGTGTTTAATGCTTAAGTGCAAAAGTAACTACAAATTTTCTTTTCGAACAATAGGATAATATTTGAGAATAATTATTTAATTCCATATAAGTACGCGCAGATACACGATTATAATTCCAAAAACAATTATTGTGTTGTTTTTTTATCTATGAAATACATGCATACCAAAAAAAAAACAGCGTTTGCTCATTCCCTTGGAAAACAAATTTAATGCCAAATTGTTGTAAAACAGCTTAAATATGGATATGAAAATATAGGTCAAGATATAAGTTTAAGAGAAAGGAAAACACACATTTTATGCTAATGTCAACGAAAGTAAAAAAAACTATAGAATAAATAATTACAAAGATTTTGCATTGCACATGAGAAACATTAAATATTCTATCCTTTTTTAAATAAAAGTTTTTAATAGATTGTTAGTTCAAATATATTGAAGACTAGCTGTGCCCGCCACTTCCTGGGCATCCTGGCAATATTCTGTTCGATTTCGACTTGAATGTATTCCACACTAAATTTTAAGACTCTTAGTTTTATAGTGCTTCAGTTATGGTTTATATATTTTCGTTATATAGAGGTACCTATCCCTGGATAAAATTAAAAAATGTATATAAAGTTCTAATATTATTGTAGAGTTCTGTAAATAGTGTTTAAAATATCCCGCTGACAAAAATAAAAGGTGTTGTCAAGTTTGCAGTACCTTTATATCGGTAAAATTGCATACTTTCACTACTGTTTCCCTATTTTCCCTTGAAAATGAGATATTTTTACGGGGAAAAATTATCCTATATTTGAAGCAAGATACCAAGGTATCTCCACACAAAATTTTATTAAAATTTATTCAGTAGTTTTAACGTGATGCGAACACAGACGGACAGTAATATAAACAAAAATTGTTGTTTTGTATTCCATTTCGATTAATAACTGCACCACCAACAGCAAAATTTTCAAAAAATATTTCATGTACAGAAATGGTCTTGTTACTGTTTTATTATATGTATAGACTAGCAGTACCCGCCACTTCGTCAGCGAAAGTAATTTACAAAAAAATTTTAAGACTGTTACTTTATAATGCTTCAGATGTTTATGTATTTACTTTATATATAGGTACCCATCTCTGGATATATACACACGGTATTGCAACATAGGCTTTAAAAACTCTAAAATTTATATATATTTCTTAAATTATTGTAGACTTTTGTAAATAGTGTCTAAAATTTCTCGCTTACATAAGTAAAAAAGTGCTGCCAAGTCTTCATTACCTTTAAATCGGCATAAGTGCGTACTTTCACTATTTTTTTTCGATATTTTCTCTTGGAAATGAGATATTTTTACGGGAAAAAAGTATTCTTTATTTTAGCCGAGATACTAAGGTACCTCCCTATCAAATTTTTTTTTTAATTCATCCAGTAGTTTTTACGCGAACACAGACAGACAGAATTATATAGTTTTATTATATGTATAAATACATATAAGCTGTTTTTTTTTCAAGTGGTATAAGTCCATTTTATCATATATTGAGATATTTAAGGGTTTGAGTTTGAATCAATTTAAAAATATTGGCCAATTTTAATCAATTCGAGTGCTATTTTTTACACTATACACATATTAAATTTTATTATGAAATAATAATTACTAAAATTATTTGAAAAAATAAATGCAAATGGATTTATACCGCTTTTAAAAATAACATATTACAAAAAATAAAAAACAGGAGCAAATTTAATTTGATATTTTTATAGACTAAGGGTAATTCCAAGTCAAATCAACCAAAAAAAAAAAATGTTTTCAAATTTACCATTCCCGATTTTATTTAAACTTTTTTTGTTTATATTCGTTGACTCCCTGAATCCAAATATGATTTTAAAAAAAATCTATCTCTTACAGTTTTTCCGCTACACAGTTATCAAAATTGAAAAATATCGCTTTTTTGCATATGCGCTCGAGAATTAAATATATTCTAAGTCCAGTTATAAAGAAAGTTGAGTAATAGCTCCTTTTAAAGGGTATTTCATACGCTTTAATTTGGTATCAATCATGAATCATGAAATTTTTTAAAAAATTTTTCTGATATTTAAAAAAAAGTTTTATTAAAATCTTTGAGATAATTTGTCCTATATGGGCCTATCTTTTGAAGCGTTATAGACAAAACCTTGAAAATTTGACAGAATGTCGATTACTATGACCGTTATAATAAAATGTATAAATATTTAAAATTTTAAATTAAAGGGTCCCCTAATAGTTCATTTAATTTGATGTATATGGCCATACTTTTGAACGGTTGTAGACAGACCGTACAACCATATGGCCCTATCTTTTGAACCGTTAAACACAAACACCAGAAAATTAGGTAGAATGTCCACTACTTTCTCTGGTATAATAACAAGTATAAATATTTGGCATTATAATGTAAAGGGCATCCCAATAGTTCATGTAATTTGATATATATGGCCAAACTTTTGAACCGTTATAGACAGACAGTTGAAATTTACAAAGAATCTTTGAGGCCAAGTCCTCTATAACAACAGGTCTTCAATTTAAAATTGTAAATTAAAGGGTGTCCCAATAGGTGATGTTATTTGATCTATGTGACCCTATCTTTGAAACGTTATAGACAGAGGCTTGAATAGTGTCCCCATAAAAAACGGATGCTGGTGAAAATAGCTTAATTTTTGAACAGTAATAGGGAGAGGATACACATAGTCTTTACTTTTTAACCGACTTCAAAAAAAGAAGGAGGTTATCAATTCGTCTGTGTGTTGCTTTTTTTTTTTTTTTTGTATGTTTGTGCCTTCATAACTCGGTCATTTCTGAACCGATTTTCAAAATTTTTGCACTATTACAAAGGTTATGGCTACAGATTGGTCCCATTTTAAAATAAATTCAAAAGTTTAAAAATTAAAGGGTGTCCCCATACAACATACATGTTTTTTACGTGTATTATGAACTTTATAGGTCACCAATTTAAAATTAAAAACAAGTGCGTATCACTGTAGCTCCCAATAACAAAAAGTAATTAAAAAATAAAATTAAAAATTAAAGGGTGACCCCATAGGTGACTTAATTTAACCTTTATTCTCCTATCTTTTGAACCGTTATAGACATACTCTTGAAAGTTGCACAGAGTGTTCGTTACTATTTCTCTTATAATAAGTATAAATATTTAAAATTAGAAATTAAAGGGTGTCCCATTAGTTGGTTTATTTTGATATATATATGGCCAAACTTTTGAACCGTTGTAGACAGATAGTTGAAATTTACAAAAAACTTGTATTGCTAAGTCCGCTAAAATAACAAGTGTAAAATATGAATTTGGAAATTAAAGGGTGTCCCAATAGTTAATGTAAAAGTAATATATATGGCCAAACTTTTCAACTGTTATAGATAGACAGTTGAAATTTACAAAGAACCTATATTGCTTAGTCCGCTATTACAACAAGTATAAAAATTGGATCTATAAATTAAATGGTGTCCCCATTATTGATGTAATTTGACCATTATGTCCTCATCTTTGGAACCGTTATAGACAAACACTTGAAAAATATACAGAATGTTCACTACTATGTCTGGTATATTAACAAGTATAAATATTTAAAATTCGAAATTAAAGGGTGTCCCAATAGTTGATGTAATTTGAGGTATATGGACCCAAAGTTAAAATTTAAAAAGAATCTGTTTGACATAGTCCTCCTTAAAAAGTATTTGTATTAAAATTTTAATTTAAAGGGTGTCCCAATAGGTGACTTCATTTGATATATATGACCATATCTTTTAAACAGTTATTGATAAACACTTAACAATTAGACAGAATATCCATTAGTATATCTGTTATAATAAGTATAACTATTTAAAATTGTAAATTACAGGGTGTTGCAATAGTTTATGTAATTTGATGTATATGACAAAACTTTTAAACCGTTACAGACAGACGGTTGAAATTTACAATGAACCTGTATTGCTACGACCGCAATAGTTACCGTCTTAAAGAAACACGATTTTAAGTTTGTCTGTTTTGAAGTCGGTTTTTTTTTTGCAAGAATTATTTTCCTTCTAATTTTGGCGAATCTTGTATTTGGTTTGGTGCCGTTCTGTTTTTTGGTCGTTTTTTTTCCAAGAATTATTATGTAAAAAGTAATAGTTCAAATGAAGAAACAAGTTTATTAAGAGTTACTTTCAGTTATATTTCTTACAAATGCAAATCTTAATACTCAGTGTTATAACTGAGTATGAAACGGGCTTTAGTAATATCTGCTAACGAGCAACGTGCACTGAAGTAGCAATAATCCATAATAATTGCAATATTTAAAATTATTAGGAATGGACTTATTCCACTTCTAAAAGAAATATTTGCATGATAGCATTGTACAGCAGAACTGATTTTGTTTATTTTATGTCAAAATAAAACTCTATTGAAATTATGATTGTACCTGTGGATTTAACATTAAAATTACTGTTAACTTAGTTTTTTTTTTTAAGTGGACTTATACCACTTTCAAAAGAAAAGCAGCTCATATATTGAAGATACAGTAAATATTATGAAAAAGAAGGCGTTAAAAAATATTTTTGTTTTTGACAGTAAATAATTTACCTGTTTACACTCCAACATTTTGTGCGGTTTTGTGTCTGACGAGACACCCTGTTGCTCGTATGTTTGCTACTTATTTAGTCTTTCGTGTTGTTAGTTTCACGTATTCATTATTTTGTGGTTAAAGGTTTGCTTCTTGCACGCTGTTTTAAAAGTCTAACATTATTTTCTATTTAATTTAAATTTTATTTAAACACAACCTTTATTTTTATTTAAATTTATTTTTCTATACCCGTATTTATTATTTTATTAAGTTTGTATTACAGTAGACGGTTTGAAATAAAATCGTTCGCATATTTTTAAACTTGTATCGCCGAAAATGAATGGACTAATCAATACCGTGCCTACACAGAAAAAAATATTAGCACCAATTAATGGTTTTAATTAGCTTTAGATAGAAATTTAATTCTTTGTTGATTTAATTATATCATTCACTATCTGTGCCTGCCACTTCGTCAGCGTGCTGATAATATTTTGTTCGATTTTTCTTTTTTTAGTGCTTCAGTTATGGTTTATGTATTTACTATATATAGAGGTTATCATCCCTACTAAACTATGATCCGCCTTAAAGTATGCATATAGGTAAGTATGCATATTCAATGCCTTTTCTCTACTTTCTCTTGGATACAAGATATTTTTGCGGAAAAAAGAATCCTATATTTTAATCAGGATACTGAGACACCTCCTCACAAAATTTTATTAAATCCATCCATCCAGTAGTTTTTGCATGATGCGAACACAGGCAGACAGACAAAAAGACAGAGAGACAGACTGGAAATAAGTTACTGTTTTATTATACGGGTATGTATAGATAAGAAAGTATAAAATAATCTACCAAATAAATAAATAATTAAAGCAATTAAAAATTTAATCAAAGTTGTATCTAAAACTAATTAAAACTCTTTATTCGACCAACATTTTTTTCTCGTTCCCGGGATAAACCGTCTGGTCACTTGAAAGGAGTGTTTGGCATTGTTCAGGCTCAATCTAAGAACAATCTTAAAAAGTGGGTTTCGTTGGATGATAATGTACTAAATAAAGCTTAGTTGCCCTATCAGGCAACAAGGTTAGATTTTAAATGATGGCTGAATGATAAGATATCGAGATCGAGACATCCGTTCATATGGAAAGAACAAACAAATTTGTAAAAGACGCTGAAGAATATGGAACGAGCCTAAAGGACACTATTGTTGATGGTTTAAGCAGTAAAATATATTTTATCTAAAAAGCTATGGAATTTTTAAATTGCACGCCCCCTTTAACCGACTTCAAAAAAGAAGGAGGTTCTCAATTCGTCTGAATGTAGCTTTTTCATGTATGTGCCAGCAGAACTCAGCTATTTCTAAACCGATTTTAAAATTTTTTTCTTTATTTTAAAGTTTACAGATTGGTCACTTAAAAACAGTTCATTATTTCAAAAATTTAAGGGTGTCCCCATAACACATACATGTTTTTAACGTGTATTAAGAACCGTAACGAACAAGAATTAAAAATTTTCAAAAAATTACGTATCACTGTAGCAACCAACAACAAAAAGTAATAAAAAAAAAATTAATTTTAAATTTAAAGGGTGTCCCCATAGGTGATATAATTTGACCTATCTTTTGAACTGTTATAGTTAAAACCTTGAAAATTTTGCAGAATATCAATTACTACGACCCTTATAATAAAAAGTATAAATATTCAAAATTATAAATTAAAGGGTGCTCCAATAGTTCATTTAATATGATAAATATGGTCATATTTTTGATCAGTTGTACACAGACTGATTAAATTTGCAAAAAACCTGTATTGCCAGTAGTGCGCTATAACAAAAAGTATAAAATTTGAATTTGCAAATAAAAGGGTGTCCCAATAGTTAATGTAATTTTATGTATATGGTCAAACTTTTTAATCGTTATAGACAGACAGCTGAAATTTCCAAGGAACCTGTATTACTAAGTCCGCTATAACAAGTATACAATTTGAATTTAGAAATTAAAGGGTGTTCCCTTAATTGATATAATTTGAGCTATATGGCCCTACCTCTTGAACCGTTATAGACAAACACTTGAAAATTGTTCAAAATGTCCACTTTGTCTGGTATAATAACAAGTATAAATATTTAGAATTATAAATTAAAGGGTATTCCAATAGTTCATATAATTTGATGTATATGGCCAAACTTTTGAACCGTTATAGTCAGACAGTTGCAATTTTTAATAAATCTTTGTGGCCAAGTCCTCTATCACAACAGGTCTTTAATTTAAAATTGTAAATTAAAGGTTGTCCCAATAGGTGATGTTATTTGATGTATGTGGCCCTAACTTTGAAACCGTTATAGACATAGACGTTTGAAATTTACACAGTCTGTAATACTATATTCGCAATAAAAAAATTTAAAGTTAAATTGCAAATAACATAGTATGTGTATGAAATTAAATGATATCAGCATAAAAGACGGATATTGATGAAAATAGGTTAACTTTTAAACAGTAAAAGGGAGCTGCTTCAAATTCACATAGTCTTTATTTATTTGCCTGCTAATTTTGAAGCATTTGTGTGTCTTTTATTTGGTTTCAACGCTAGTTCTTACAGATTACTTCTTACATTTTTAGTTTAGAATTGGTGGCCATTTATCTGTTTTCGAAGTCGGTTTTTTTTTGAGGAATTATTTAATGCAAATTTGTATACAACTTTAAATTAAAATAAGAGGCTTATAAGCCATTTAAATAACTCACTTTTGTCTTTCTAAATGGTAAATGTAGCATTTCTTAATTATAAAAATAAAAATTAAAAAAATTATCTTATAAAAAATCAATATAATTATTGAAATCTAATTGAATGTTGTTGCTTAAGTTCTTTTGTAAAACTTGTTTCTCTATGTTTCGCTGCATTTTCTTGTGTAAATTCTAAAAAAAAAAATAA
Source organism: Phasia obesa (assembly GCA_949628195.1). NCBI lineage: Eukaryota > Metazoa > Arthropoda > Insecta > Diptera > Tachinidae > Phasia > Phasia obesa. Next base: position 134,046,615 of record OX451216.1, on the reverse strand, counting down.
TTTTCTTTATGCTTTTAATTATAATTTTCGCACCAACTTCTTAAAGGACCCTTCATAATGTTATTCAAACCTTTCATTCCATTTTCAACACCATTGCGAAACTACACAAAAAAAAAACAAAACAAGAAAATAAAATAAAAAACTTAATTCAATTAAAATCATGTTAATACACACCCTCCAAGGGAAATGCTTTTTCAAAAAAAAACTTAAAAATAATTTATAGACATGAAAAGAAAATTTGAGGTTATTAGACTTAAACGAGGTTTAAAGGTCAACTGGGTTATATTATTTTTATTTTTGTTATCAATGCTTTACGAGTAATTTGATTATTTGATTTTAATGTAATTAAATCTTTTGAAGCTTTATTTATTTTCTTTTAAGTTAAATAGAAATGTGCATGTAAATATGCAAGTTAATTCTAAACTTTCTTCTTTTTTTAAAAAAAAAGTTAGTTTTGTTCTTGTTGTTTTAAAGTGACCTTAAAAAGTCGTCAAAGCAGCAACAGCAACAACTACACCAAGAACAAGAACACATACAATTAACAAAGCAATAAAAAAAGTAAAACTGTCACATACACTTACATACATAAGTACATACATACGTATACTAATGCATGTTGTAAACGTTCTTTTCAAATACAATATACATACTAACAACGTTACGCTAAAATATTAAAGCAACAACAACAAAACGTAAACGTAAACGACACACTAATAAATAAAAATGAATTTCATATACATGTAAAATATAACAGGAAGTTTTACAAACGGGATGTGTCTCTTCTTCAATTGCTCTTTATAAGTGCATATGCCAGGGCGGCGACAGAGCTGGAAAATTGATTTAGCAAACACAAATGTTAAAGGGACTAATAAATAATTTAAAAGAAGACGTAGCAATGGATATTGTCAGAAGTGCAACCAGACTTCTACGACAGTAAACAAAATATAAGTTGGTTGCAAACAAAAACCTCCATCCATAATGAAGCAGCAAAAAAGTCAAAGATAGAATGGTCAAGAGGAATTGGAAATTGGAAGAGGAATTTGGTGGTTACTTAGTTTGTGGACCCTGGATGCCAGTCGAACTTCAGTTTTAATTCAGACTAATCTAAGTAATATGGCAGTTGGCTAGCCGGTTCGCCATACTCACATTACTTCGACTTATACATCCTCGTGGTAGCGGCTAATAACAGGCTCTTAGTTCTTTTAAGGCTATTCTCTGCTAGGAGGGAGACTGTCTGAAGTGATACAAGTGAACTGATACCAACTAGCCTCCAGCTTTAATATGGAGTTCTGTGTGGATAAACATTTTTCTTCATTAAGGGTAATTTTTTATAAAATCAAACAGGACTGTAAAAAAATGACAGATATAGACAAAGAAGCTTTGAGAGAGGTCGGTCTCTGGAGGAACTGCTGTTTTTATTGGCCGTATGAGCTGGACAAGAATACATCTCGCATCGCAATTGGAGGGTGGATCAATCTCTAATAACCATCCTGAGGCAATAGTCCCAGCGTAGGAAGTTTAAAAAGACGCTTATATAATTCAGATCCCTTAAACTTAAAAGTCGTGGAAATTTTAAATATCATCTCTGACCAAGACAAAAATGAAAGAAGACGAAACTTGTAGACTGTGCCTGGAAGAGTATGGATAACCACGAGACCCAGGACCAAGAGCAGACTCATGTTTAAGAAAGGTGAGATCTTAGTCTAAGACAAATGTTAGCAATTACAAAAGAATAGGATGAAGATCGACAGTAATCAGTCGATCGTCAGAAATTACTATAGTCGATAGAAAACTCTACTGACAGTACTAGACTCAATGAAATCATTTAGCTGGTTAAAAAAAACCCATTAGGTTAGTGATTTACTAAGAGCTGACTTTTATCCCTCATGTGCCTAAAGATAGCCAAACCAGACGAAAAACAGTGTCTGATAAGGGGCGAAAGGTTTAACCCAGTCCAACAACGGAAGCTGAAAAGTTATTGTGTATAATGTAAAAGCAGCTTATGATCTGTTTTGACTTTCAGTGGATCTGCATCTGGGATAAATAAGTAATAATCTAAGAACTTCCAGCGATTGGTTATATTAAATTACAAAGGCCTCAAAGGGTAAAAGTTTATGTAAGAAAGCTTAAATTGTTATTAAGAAACTCTTAGGTATAAAAGCGAAACGGACACTTAGATACAATTGCCAATGCAACTTTCAAAATATACCGACACTACCTCTTATAGGTCTCTAATAATAATATATCACATTGTGTGGGAGCCACTGTTCCAATTCACAATTATTTTTTCTCCACATTAATAAGAGGGTTACTTGTAAAAAATTCTAAGGCTATAATCTACTATAGTTCTCTAGGTAAACTATAATAGTTTTTCTCTTTGTATAGGAGGTACCACACCGACTTCCCTAATCGGCACAATTTTTTGCTCGATTATGCACATTAATAAGCGGGTTAATTAAACACAATTGTAAGACCATTCCTATTATAGATCACTAGTTATTGGATAATAATTTATCGCTTTAGGTAAAAGGTACCCACTGTTCCCAACCTGCCAACTATTTGCTTCGCTATAAACATTAATTGTAAATATTATCGTTCCCACTTAACACGACGACAAATATTTATTTTGTATGGGAAGTGCCACGCCCAATATAAATATCAAACATATTTTTTATTTGTTCAGCTATAGCTTTCTGCCAAATATCCAAGCTCTGACATTGAAGTAGTTTGGCGAAGTATTTATGTATTTTAAACACATAAGCGATTTTCATACGATTTTCATATAAGGTAGTTTAACCTTATAGTATGACAATCGCATATGTGTTTAAAACACTGTAATGAAAATATTCGTAATGAGTATAATTTTCGAAAATTGTTAACTAACGGAAGGGCGTCAGGTGTGTAAGCGTTGGATTTTCTAATTGAATAGTCGTAGATTTTACTTTGTAGACAAACTTGTTCTTAAACTCTGCTGACGAACTGACAAGACTGTGCTCGGAAGGGGGCAATTTAGTTAGGGTATAATCGGTGAAGCCACCGATTTGCCACTACTATATCCGATAGGAGAAGTAACCTATCTTGGGAAGTTAGGCTAGATTGCAGAATCTCACGGGCAATTTGGCCCAAACTAGACGCTGTAAAAACCAAGGTACTTCTGGACTTGGATAGGAAATTTCTGAGAACCGTAGTAGCCGTGCTCACTGGCCATTGCACCACTATAGCAAGAACCAGCAGATGGGTCACCGTTACATCGGACTTTTGTAGGATGTGCATGGACGAAGAGGAGTTGGAAACTGTAGAGCATATTATGTGTTACTGCACGGTACTACAACTCCACAGGCTTAGATGGCTGAGCGAAAGATTTCTCGAAGGGCTCTTCGACATAGCGCGGTGCAAAATCGATGATGTCGTCGGCTTCATCAAGGAAATCGGGTGGCTTAGTTATAGGTAACAGGACATATAGGTCTCTCCTTTTCCTTCTAGTTTTCTTAGTTTTAGTTAGCTGAAGGGAATCACAATGGATCCTCCGGGTGTCCGAGTGGATGTGCCACCTACCTAACCTAACCTGTTCTTTAACTCTATTATAGCTTTCAAGCCTGTCGTAGGTAATATTTCGAAAGTTGATAGGTATGGTTGTATCGAAAATAAAAAATATCGCAGATACCGTTATCTCGTCGAAACCAACCGATATATCAAAATTGGATGTATCCCTAAATTAAACAGTTATTTAAAAATATTTATTACTATTGAATTTTCCATCTCTGTGCCATTTTATTGTTGTATTCTTGTGTGATTATATTTGTATATATTATACATATTTTTATGTAAAATATAAACGCATACTATTAACTAACATTAGTTGTTGTTGTTGTTAGAAATGGCATATATATTTTTTCACAAATTAATATATTACAATTACATATATGTACTTATGTATGTATGTACTCGTTTACAAAATTAATTTTTTGTTTATATGCAAGTATTAGTGAGTTATGTTGAGTACGACCAACAATAATTTTAATCCTAAAAGTATACTCTTTTTCTTAACATTCATACACTAAAATTTACATTATTTTTACATACACACACACACACGCCTAAGGCAACGGAAAGCCGTTTTATATCCGTTTTAACAAATTTTCACTTTTTTCTTTGCCATCATAAGCTTTTTTGTTAATATTTCTCTATATTTTTGTAGAATTTTTCTTATTTTTTTTCTTTACATTAACACTATTTGATAAGATTTTTGTTTTATTTATAAAATTATTAACATTATTTTGTTTAATTTATTAAATTTTCCAGTTAAAAATTTATGATAGATACTCGTTCGTTTGCAAGTAATAGTTGTATCGGTTGGTACTTTTGTGTATATTATATTAAGTTGGTTGTTTGACAGTGAATGAGTGTATGAATGGCGCTTTGATGAAAATATGAGAATAAAGAAGTTTTTTTCTCGTTTTCGATTTAACTTAATTTTCTTAATTTTTTTCGTTACCAACAACCAACTTTCTTTTGAATAAGGACTTTTTGCCTTTAATGTGTATAGGATTTTTCCGAGGGAATTTCAGTGTATAGGAGCTGTCATATAAACAGAGAACGATTAAAAATGAGAAGAGAGAGAGAGACACTAAAAGTTTAACAGCGCAATACATTCATTATGAGCAGGGATGGAAATTGAAATATTTGTTTGCGGTACCAAAAATATTTGTAAAGTACTTTTTGATTTCCATAGTAATAAATTAAATTTCTATAATAATAAATTAATTATATATTTTTTTTAGTTGAACTTAAGTTTTAAAATTTAAAAACTCAAGTATGAGTAGATTAAGTATAATTCCTATCAAAAAATGCAACATTGTACCAACACTGTAATTCGGTAATTTTTGTTACAATTCTGTGGCAATAAGGAAAAAGTACTTAAGTCTAATAATTAAGTTTTGTAGAAGAGCAATTTTCAAACTTTAAAATTAATTTTAAAAAATAGCTTATCCTTAAACTTGACATATGGGAGTCAAACGTATGTTTTGGAAAAACATCTTATATCCATTGCCATTAATAAGTTGTGAAAGAATTTTTTATAATTTGGAAAAAGAGGTTGTAGTTTCTTAAGCTTTTTTCCAAATGCCAGTACACATTGAAAAAAGATAAGCAGAAAGTAATTTCGCTATAACTTCCCGAAAAATGGTACAAAGTAATTGGAACTTTGCACATGGGTTATTTTGAGTACGGAGTGCCAGTAACCTAAGTATGGCTTAAGTCCACTTAAGCACTTATTCCTTATTGTCACATAATTAAATAACATCAATGAAACATGGCAATTTTTGTAATATTTCTATCTTTATTACTGTGGAGAAGAAGAACCTTTTAGTTTTTATTTTTTTTTTAAATTTAGCATTAAAATATTCTTTTGCCACAATTTCGAGAATACCTTTTTAGAGAGGCCCAAGAAATGATCTCAAACATAATTTTATTATAATTTTTAATTTTTTTTTTTTGTGACACGTTTCCTAGTTCATGCTAATATATCGTCATAAACAATATAAAACCCCCTATCTAATAATACTCACTTATGTAGATAGGACGTTTTGCATTTTCTATGACGATATGTGGTGCGGCCTCCTTCATTTTTGAAGTTCAGAAAGTCGTTTATATATTTTCGAGGTACCTTAAACTTAAAGGTTATGTAAACTTAAAATATCATATGACCAAGATAAAGATAAAATTCGGTAAGCTTGACTGTGGTTGGAAGAGACTGGGATGGTAGCGCCCGTTGTGTATGGATGTTAAGCACTGGATAACACTTTTTGGCGGAGCAAGTACAGACATACATATATATTATATTAAAGGTAGACTACCCGTCTACAATAAAAGTAAGGGAATTGCAAATATTTTAATTGATTCCAAAAAGCCGCATCACAGACAAAAAAGTATTTTGTTATGCTTCGTAGTAATCTTCACACGTTTTTTGTTCCAGTTGGGGCATAATTTAGTCTGTCCAGGCAGACTATTATAACAGCTCTACATCCTACGTAATTATATATTCAACTCTATAACTATTCTTTTACGGATTATGTAGCGGCCATTATGCCTAGATTTACTTTTAGACCGCAGTCATGAAGTGATATCGCAAAAAAACAATAAGGCAACTATAATGCGATGTAGGGACACAACGGATATACGCTCCAATTAAAGATTTTAATTAGTTTTAGATTCAAATTTTAAACAAATAGTAAATTAATTTATTTATTTAATCAAAAATTTTTTTCAGTTTTAAACAAATGTACATATATGAATATAATTGAATCAATCAAAAAATTAATTGAACTTTGATCTAAAACTACTTAGAGCCTTTAATTCGTTCCTTGTAAGGACAATTTCAAGAAAACTTACATTCAGTTAACACGTATGTAGATTAGACTACGGTAATTCGAATTTCTTAAAATCGCATACGATACGCAGCTACGATGGGAACATGAATTGATAAAGCTTTCGAAATGGTGTTCAAGGTTTTTATGATCTTATTATAACACTCATGTTTCAGAACGAATAAAATATTGCCAGTTGGAATTTTAATTTTGGCCATGTATTCTATTTAAAAAATAAGGAAATATTGCAACTTATTTATATAAAACCGCGAAATTACGTTGAAAGTATCAAATAAGTCAGAGGAGTAACACGAAAATGGTAGTATTAAAAAGTACGAAAATTACGATCATAATAACTTTGCCATCCCTGATTGAGAGTATGTGTATAAAAGAAAAAAAAAAGCTTTTAATTATATTAAAAGTTCGCACAAAAGTAGTAACAAAATGTGAATGTCAAATTAAATATTAAAGGACTATGAGAATAGTAAAGCTTTTTGGTATAAAAGCTTTTCAAAAGCTTTTACTTTTTAACCCTAAAATGCTCAAAAATTATTTACTTTAAATTTAAAAATACTTATTCAAAAATTATTTACTTACTAAGAATTTGAGGTTAATTTTTCAAAAAAAAATTAAACATACCTGAAATGGAAAACAGAAAAGTTATTAGAATAATATTAAAAATACTTAAAAATATATTTTTAAGTTTAAAAATATATTTTTTATAATACAAAATTTGGAAAACTAAAATATTTATAATTAATACTTAAGCTTTTCCAAAAAAAATATTCCTTTTATGAATTGATTTAATTTAATTATATATTTATTTTTTGCACAATTTTGATAAAAAAAAAACAAGAAAGAGCCTGCCATTTTGAGCCGTGCTGATTCTTCATTGTGCTACAAATATCGTCACACACTTTTTCCAATTTCACAACACCATTTCGTAACACTATATCTTCGGTTCATATCCTTATGGTCTGATGGTGCGAAAGTACAATTATAATTAAAACAAATGAAGCAATAAGTCAATTAGTTTTTAATTTAAATTTTAGGTGATATTGTGATTTTTTGGCGATACATGGTGCTTTTTACTAAATTTTGAATAATTTTTTATTAATTATGGAGTTTGTATTTATTTTCGGTTTTTATTAAAATTAATTTTTATTGATCGAAACTAATTTTTTTTTTTCTGTAAAATTTAAATTTTTTGGTGCAAATTTTTGGGGTGATCGTTTTAAGAGCTTTTGAATAATGGATAACTTTTAGTTTTTTTTTTCTCTATTTTGGTTTTTAATGATATTTAAATGATTTGGTCGAAATTAAAATTTGTTGGTAAAATTTAAATATTTTTGGTGATTCTTTTTTTTGGGAAGGTGTGATATTTTGGTGAAAGTTCATTATTTTAGTGAAATTTGGATTTATAGGAAATGTATGTTCGAGTTAACGATATTTAAATATTTCGATCGAAATCAAAATTAGTTGGTAAAATTTAATTATTTTTGGTGAATTTTTTTTTTTTTATGAAAATGGGACATTTTGGTGAAATTTCATTAGTTTAATGACATATGAATTTTTCGGAAATGTACAGTTTTTTTTTTTAATAATGCTTTTCAATATAACAATGCACAAACAAGAATAACATACAAAAAACCAACAACAACATAACAAAAACGTTAGAAAAATACAGGCTCATTTGGTTTTTTTTACCATATCTCCACCATTTATGGACCGATTTGACTAACATTTCTAAGCAATATTTTTGAATCTATATCTGACAGAGTCTTCAGAAAAGACATTTCAACGGAAATGTCTGAAAATACGATTTTATTTTTGGTGATACTGAAATATTTGAAATTGTGATTTCTTGCGATACTTGATTTTCCCTTTTTTTCGTGCTTTTTCGGTTTTTAATGAAATTAACTTTCTTTTGTCGAAATTACAATATTTTGTTAAAAAAAATTTTTTTTTTTTGGTAAACATTTTGTAAAAACGTGATATTTTGGTGAAATTTGAATTGTTAAGTGAACCTACGAGTTTTTCTGAATTTTATTTTTATGGGATTCAGTTAAGGGGCACTGCTAGCAATGTAGAAAAAATTTAAAGGCGCCAAAATAAGATTTTACGTATTATTACATCTGCTCCCTGGTATATAAAAAATTCGAACATCCACAAAGACCTAAACATGCCATCAGTTAAAGCAGAAATAGCGAAAAATGCAGTCACATATCTAAAGAGGCTTGAATCTCATCCAAACCCTTTGGCGCGTAACATACTGAATGAACCTGGTTACATTCGACTAAAAAGAAGAGATACTGCTTTTCTTGCCCGTACATTAGAGGGATGACCCGCAAATGATTTCAAAATCCGTGAAAAAAACATTATTTTTGTCTAGCACTGGCTGGACTTAAAAAGAATATTTTATTTTAGACTTAAGATACGAGTAATTATTGTTAGTTCAAAAAATATTGAAGATACAATAAATAAATTATGAAAAGAAAAAAAAACAACATTAAAACAACGTAAGAGAAATACAGGCTCTCGCTTTTTTCACCATATCTCCATCATTTATGGACCGATTTGACAGACCTGCAATAGCAAAATTCTCGAAACTATATGTAACAGATTAATATAGCAAGAATTTTCATAAGCTAACTGGTGTCTTCAGTAAAGACATTTCAATACCCGGACTGAAAGTACCATTTTTTTTAGTGATACTTGTATATTTAAAATTGTGATTTTTTGCGATGCTTGTACCTTTCGGCTTTTAAATAAATTTTTTTTTTTAAATGAGATATTTTGGTGAAATTTCAAATGTTTAGTGAAACTACTAGCTTTTTCTGAATGTTATTATTTTGTAATACAACAAAGCAACAACAACATGTTGAAAATGTAAGGAAAATATAGGCGCTCGCTTTTTTCACCATATCTCCATCATTTATGGACCGATTTGACTGAACTCGAAACTATATCTGACAGATTAATATACCAAGAATTTCCATGTTATCCGGTATGTTCAGAAAAGATATTTCTTTGTATTATTTTCTTGCCTGAAAATAATAATTTTTGGGTGAAACGTATATCGTTTAGCGAACTTTTGAATTATGAATCGTTTATTAAAAGTTTACTGAAAAAATAAAAACACAACCAAGTCCTTCAGCTGTTTACCATGTTTTTATTTCTATTTCATTTTATAAAAAAACTTGAATTTCAGTAAAAATTAATGTTAAACATTTTTCCTTAAACTATTACAAACATTTTACCTAAACTATTAGAAATTTCTTTTTTTATTCTTTTAAGAACTTATAACCTAAAAAATTCATATATATCACCTTGACCGATTTCATAAAAAAATAAAAAATATCAAGCTTGCTGTTAAATTGTCTCCATCACTTTCATAAAGTTAAGAAACGCATGGCTTTATCCAGAAACTTCTCCTCGGGACTTATGGATTGTGGCGTTTTCTTTGACATATGATACCTTCGCTTGCCTTTTTTGGGGTGCTTGACGAACTGACGTTGTATGACATCATCCAAAACACGATCATAAATTTCAGTTTCTTCCATATCTTCGCCATAGGTGGTAGATGAAAGTATGTCGGCGATCGGAGCTGCAGGCTGTACATACTCTTTCTTCAGGATCAAAGAGATGAGACGAGATTTAAGGGATTTACATTTGGGATGTGAAATGACATTGGAGCGTGGGCGTATGGGATCAATATCAATATTTTCATAATAATGAGATTCTTCAGTGTTGTTGAGAAACACACCCGATTCTGCAGATACCGATGAATCTGAAGATGATTTCAATGAATTGAGGGTAACATTGGAATAGGTAGCATTACTTTGGCCCTGATAGGGCATACCATAGTATGTTTCATCATAAATATAATCAGAGTCAGAAGTAGATGAAATTTTGGAATCACCATCACAGCTGGAGGTGCCCGCCACTGAAGCATCTAAACAGGTGACAATCTTCTTGGAATATTCAAAAGACTCTTGATGCCTTTTGATTTTTCGCCTCTGACGCCGCTCATATTTAGCTTTCTCCAAACGCGATATGGCTTCGATGCTATCCACAAAGAGCTGCAAGTCCCTGGGTGCAAAATCATTGGTGTTGACTAGATTTTCAGAGTTGGACTCTTCTGCGGGTGCTGCGCTATATTTGTTGACTTCGGCTTGTTGGCGCATGATGTGCATGTAGGCGTAATCGTATATGTCACTCATTTTTTGTTTTAGAAAAAACTCTGTTTCACCACGTTGTTATCCTTGGGAACGTTAATATTATACTGATGCAGTTTGTTGTCCTCTCTAAACCTTAAATAGCAAGTAGGTACTTCAATGATTTTGGAAAAAAAAAACAGCGAAAAATTTTAATCAGCCAATAAATGTTATTTGATTTTATTACTCTAAACGCCAGTACCTGTTCCTATTACAGCCAAACAGGTAGAGGTAGCTGCTTGTTTGTGCGTGTTGGAAATATCCTTGTTAGGGTGGTGTTAAAATCTTATTTGTCATAAAATCATTGTGTTTTTCTTCTAAATATAAAGTTCTTATTAAAAAAAAAACTAGACATATTTTATTTGAGACAGACAGCAAGCATCAATAAAAGTCATGAGAGCCAGACAGACAGACAAAAGGATGTTTGGTGAAATGAATTAACTGCCTGTCACTGTCAGCAGAATTTTAAATTTTTTAAATTTATTAGCTAGCCACAAGAACAAAAAAAAAGAAAATCCAAATTATAATCCTTTACAGACAAACCTAAATTAACACACGTCAACCCTATGCAATTGGAAAATCCGATTTTCTTAGAGCATTAGGTAGTGAAGTTCGCTGCATAGAAATTGTCATTGTTTTGCTGGAAAATCAATGCCATTGGCGATTTTATATTTATTTTTCTAGATAATATTATATATTATATTACTGTTCATTAACAGAACGTTGCGCTCTCACTTAAATTTGCTGCTATGGCAGCTTTAAATCTAAATGCTAGATAACGTCACGCTTAACGCTCTGATTGAGGTTTGTTTGTTAAAAATACGTCAACTTCTTTATTAAAGCCAATTTTCGTCCTTAAATCTCTAGATTTTCTGCTGAGAGAAGTTGTAACACTTGGATTTTCCAAGAACTAAGAAAAATGCTTTAAAACATAGACGACAGCAGGCTACCCAGTCACAGAGGGGTATTTTGCCAATCTAGCCGGACATGAGGCCAAAAATTAATATTGAGAAATGAAAAAAATTATGTACGCAACTCGACAGACAACAAAATTCTGCATCGTATAGTGAATTTTCAAGGCTTTTGCTTAAGATTTGTCATTTTGAGACCGTGTTAAAATCAGGAAAGTTGAGTAAATCGCATACGTTTTTATTGACTTTATACGATTTTGAGAGGTTTGAAATATTTTTTTTTGTGAATAATCGAATAAAAATTTTGTAATGATTTTTTTGTGAAAGGCAATATTAACAGCTACTTATATTAATTTTTAAAAAAATTTTATTGTAAATTTTTATGACAAAAAATTTCTTTCTTTGCTATTTCTTCCAAATTTCACCTTTTTTATGATTTTGCTCATCTTGCATATATTGATACGAGTAAGAATCGTCGTTCATAAAATGTTTTTGGTTTCTAAGTTGTTTTAAATAAATTAAATGTTTTTATTTTAAATTTATTGTTACTAGTGTAAATTAATTATTATCTATACAAATAATAAAACTGTTATTTTCTGCCTATCTGTCTGTTTGTGTTCACATCACGTAAAGACTACTGGATTAATTATAATAAAATTTTATGGAGAGGTACCTTAGTATCGTGTTTCAAATATAGGATATTCTTTTCTTGTAAAAATATCTCATTACCAAGAATGAGGGAGAACAAGTAGTGAAAGTACGCAATTTGATCGATTCAATGGTACTGCAAACTTGGCAGCAACATTTATTTTTGTCTGCGGGTAATTGAAAACACTATTTACAGTACTCTACTATAATTATGGAATTTTATAGAAATATTAGATTTTTATATAAATCCTATGTTTCTGAGTAATTACCCAGGGATGGGTATCTTTATATAAAATAATTACATAAACCATATCTCAAGCACTATAAAATCAAGAGTGGATTACTTTCAAAGCCAAATAATAACGATGATTTAATTTCAAATAAAACTAGCGGGAAAGCTAATTAATTATTCTCAGATAAATTAAATACTATAAATAACAAATTACAAAAATTACTTTTATTAATATTCTTTGCTTCGCTTTAAAAATTAATATATTTTGGAAATTTGCAAAAAAAAAAAAAAAATTTTTAAACTCACATCAACATTTCGGGGGGTGTGATTGGAGGGATACCTCCTCCTGCCCATAAACATTTTATCTTTAGGGTAACGAGTGATTTTTTAAGAGCTTGAGAACTTTTTTTTAAAAAAAAACGCATAAAATTTGCAAAATCTCATCGGTTCTTTATTTGAAACGTTAGATTGGTCCATGACATTTACTTTTTGAAGATAATTTCATTTAAATGTTGACCGCGGCTGCGTCTTAGGTGGTCCATTCGGAAAGTCCAATTTTGGGCAACTTTTTCGAGAATTTCGGCCGGAATAGCCCGAATTTCTTCGGAAATGTTGTCTTCCAAAGCTGGAATAGTTGCTGGCTTATTTCTGTAGACTTTAGACTTGACGTAGCCCCACAAAAAATAGTCTAAAGGCGTCAAATCGCATGATCTTGGTGGCCAACTTACCGGTCCATTTCTTGAGATGAATTGTTCTCCGAAGTTTTCCCTCAAAATGGCCATAGAATCGCGAGCTGTGTGGCATGTAGCGCCATCTTGTTGAAACCACATGTCAACCAAGTTCAGTTGTTCCATTTTTGGCAACAAAAAGTTTGTTAGCATCGAACGATAGCGATCGCCATTCACCGTAACGTTGCGTCCAACAGCATCTTTGAAAAAATACGGTCCAATGATTCCACCAGCGTACAAACCACACCAAACAGTGCATTTTTCGGGATGCATGGGCAGTTCTTGAACGGCTTCTGGTTGCTCTTCACTCCAAATGCGGCAATTTTGCTTATTTACGTAGCCATTCAACCAGAAATGAGCCTCATCGCTGAACAAAATTTGTCGATAAAACACATTTCGAACCGAACACTGATTTTGGTAATAAAATTCAATGATTTGCAAGCGTTGCTCGTTAGTAAGTCTATTCATGATGAAATGTCAAAGCATACTGAGCATCTTTCTCTTTGGCACCATGTCTGAAATCTCACGTGATCTGTCAAATACTAATGCATGAAAATCCTAACCTCAAAAAAATCACCCATTATAATAAATACATTATTTTTTCAAATAATATTTTATTTTACCGCCCACAAACGGGGGGAGGGGCGAAAAAATGGTATTTTAGAATCTTCAGGCTCCAAGTTTAGGTTTTTCAACATTTGCTGACTATAAAAGTTGCATTTGCTAAACAAATGCAACTTATATATATATATATATATATATATATATATATATATATATATATATATATATATATATATATATATATATATATATTATTTATATATAGCTTTAACAGCCTATGACCATAAGAGATTTCTCTGCCAAGTTTCATTAATCTAGTTGCACTCAATAATTTTCAGAGCCAATATAAGCTAAAAAAAGTTATGTCCAGCTAGATTGCTAAAATACCAAATCGATATCGAATTGTCATTTACAACAGCCTCACTACGACGATGACAGTTGATCGTTTTTTTTTTTAACAAAACCCATCTCTAGTAGTTTATTTACGTGGAAAATTGGTGAGAATTGTTCGAATAGTACTCATCTCATGACTAATTAGAAACGGTACAAGAACTATAAATCGAATCCTTTGTATAGAGAACACATTATGTAACAGTTTTAAAAGTCTTAAAAATATATCATTTACCTACAGTTAAGCTAGTGTTCCAGTAAGTTGCACTAAACAAGCACGTTGGCAAGGTTAGGGCTAAGACCTATTACAACGTATCGTAGCAGCGTCAATTGACTTCCTCCTAAGCCATCGTCGTATTACGGTGACAAATCTGTTTTATGGAAAGTGTTAGAACTCGAGCCAATCCCTATCACCTAAGAACAAATCACGTGACAAGTCACAATTCCAGTCTCAGTCTCAGTTCCCTTTCCTCTAGGGTTTGTTTTAAAGTTTTGGTAGAAAATGGTTTTGTCTTCAGATTTAAATTCAGATTCCAGTGATGAAAAAAATTTTATATTAAAAAGAAAACTTCTTAAAAAGAAGTCCGACATCTAAATCTTATCAGCGAAGTATGATGTAGCTAAATCACCAATAAATTTTAAAGTTACTTCCAACTAAATAAACCAGAAGGCACTAGAAATTAGTGTTAGTCTCCCAATAAAATAAGAACATTGGGAAGGCATAAGTTTGCATAAGTCAAAAGTGCATTGGTTCTTTGGCAGAGTGTTATAAAAAGATATTGTCACATATTAGTCACAAACATAGTTGCATTTGACATGACAGTTGGCGAAAAAATAAAGCGAAATGACTTGTTTTATCAATAAAACAGAATCCCCCAACGTTATTGGTTGTGTGGATAGAACTCACATCAAAATTATCGCTCCACATAAACAAGACCAACACAACTATTTCAACCCTAAAGAATGTTTTAGTTTGAATGCTTATCTTGAGCCTTCAAGATAAGCATTAATTACTATAATAACTATATTCGATTTTAAATTCGATTTGCGATCTTAAAATACGATTGACATTTGAAACTGGTTAAAATTCGTTATCTTATTCTTCTTAACGCTTTCGAATTGTTAATCAAAATGGCGATAACAACATCAGAGTCGTTGCAATAATATATTGCTGTTACATTTTCTATAGAATGTCAAATATTAACAGTTACCGATAAAAAAATGACTACGAGAACTGGAAAAAATTTACAGTCGCCGAAAAAAAAAATGACGCCGTTATGCATAAATTATACGACAACTGGAATATGTATTTCTGTATACCGGATTATATAAATTATGAATAAAATATATCGAGAAAAAGCTCACCAGGACAACATTTAATAGAAGATATGAAACGAGAAAAGTTACCGATGTTTTTTTTTTTTTAAAGACAACACTACCTCTGCGAAGCTTTTCTGCTTGTCTGCAGAAAACACCCAGAGTCTTTGGCGGGAATCGAACCCGCAACCTCTAGACTGATAGACTAGCGCGCTACCAATCGGTCTATCGAGGCACTCAAATGTACTCAGAGCAGCTGACTTCGCAATAACTTCTATCGGGTTTTCGATTTAGAGCAGATCGATGTTCACAGTCTGTGGCGGCCATGTTATTTTGGTGGCGTCACGTATGCTGGCAGCGACATCAGACGGCTAATATAATGTTATCCCTTATATTAGTCCAAATGACGACTTCTAATACCTTGACGATAATGCCACCAAACCCAGGGGCTTTCGTGGGTCTGTAACTGATAGATAAGCCCTTTTGAGGTCTAATCCCACGGGAACTGGTAGCTCGATAGGAACGAACAAATCCACATTATTGTGACCAGTTATTGCTGAAGGCCCTTCAAATGAGTAACGTAGTGGCTGTGGTTTCCACCTAAGCAGCAGAAAGGGCAACTTTTATTCCACGTTTTGTTGAACTTCCAACAAAAGTTGCCGATGTAAAATGAAAGGTCGTTCCTTAGATGTCACGATTTTGTCAAATTTGACAGTATCTTATAAACGTTAGAGGTAGTACTATATTCGCTATAATAACATGTATAAAAAAATTTAAAGTTAAAGGGTTTCCCCATAAAAGACGTGATTGTGCTGTATATGTGCTTCTACCTTGAATACCGTAATACCTGTGTTCTGTTGAACTTTCGACAAAAGCTGGCATTGTGAAATGAAAGGGTGTTCCCTAGATGTAGCGATTTTGTCGAATTTGTTCTTTTCTTATAAAAATTATAGGCGGACACTTGAAAGTAACAATGGGCGTGTTGTACTAGGTTCGCTATTATAACATGTATATTTAAATATTAAAGGGTGTCCTCACAAAGGACTTGATTGTGACGTATATGTGGTTATATTTGGAACCTTAAAATAGATTGACAGTTAAAATTTGTAAGCTCTAGTGATAAAAACATAAAATTAAAAGTTAAAGAGCGACCCATAGAAGACGCTAAATAATTTAAATCTTATACTCTTAAAGTTATGTACTAAACTTGGTACGCAGCCCTACTATTTTAAATTCAAAAAGGACATCTTAACGTAGGTACCTCTACAAATAAAGATCCAGAAAATACAAACCTTATGGGTTGCAAATAAATATCGTAGAAATTACCTCTTTCCCTTCGGCAGCATTACAATTTCCATTCCAATTGCGCTCAAGGGTATAATTTAATTGAAAATAATTGAAAAATGATAAGTCATCATCATCATCAGTTGGCCATTGGTTTATATCTTGTAAACTTCTCTTATAATCAGTAAAACAATTTTTTTTGGGCAAACAAAAAACCAAACCTTACATTGTCATACAAGCATGTCCAACACTGTTTATATGGTGCTATAAAGTCCTTTTTAAATGAAGTAGAAAAATATTTTTGTGTTTGCGCAAACAAAAAACCAAACCTTACACTGTCATACAAGCATGTCCAACACTGTTTATATGCCGCTATAAAGACCTTTTTAAGTGAAGTAGAAAAAATATTTATTGTTTGCGCAAACAAAAAACCAAACCTTACACAGTCATGCAAGCAGGTCCAACACTGTTTAAATGCCGCTATAAAGTTCTTCTGAAGCTTATTATTTTATTAAAACAAACACAATTTTGTTTAAAATATATTTTCAGTGAAATTTTATTGTTAAATTTAATAAAATGTTATACATTTTAATACTTAAATATTTAAATTCTTATACAAACTCTTATACAAAATAAAAACATGAATTAAAAAAGTCTATATAATATCTATATAGACTTCAATTTAGTTTTCCTTAGATTACAATCTTAAAGGTCATATAAATCTAAGCTTTAAGCTTTCAAAAAAGCTTAGCTTAAAGTTCTACTAAAATATAGAAAAGAATTTAATTCAACTAAATACAAATAAAGAGCAGACAATATAATGCGATACGATGCAAATTTACAAAGTTAAATAACGCAAAGCCTTGTAAAGAAAACGTTCTTCCGACGAACCATCGGAGCAGGCAAAACCTTGTCGGGACTTTTTCTTCATGTGCAATGTGGAGAAGCGAGCCAATTTTTCGGATTCTTTCTCCAATACATCTTGTAGCATTTGCTGTTGCTCCTGTTCATATCTTCTCAAAGTTTCATATTCGTCGAGGGCACGACAGGAGATTAGCTCCACAGAGGGCAGTTTATTTATTTCCTTTTTTCTCACCATACTGATCATACGAGATTTGGTGGATTTGTTACATTTAGTTATCACCTTGGAACGCGGTCTCATTTCGCCGCACTCATGAATATCTTGCTGTGAAGAACCGATAGGAAAAACCCCAGATTCTTCTGAATCCGAAGTATTGATGATAGACTGTGTTGAGCCGTTGCTGCAACTGTGCTCACACGACAACTGTTTTTCATAAACGACACTGTTGCGTGGCGAAGTTGGAGCAATGCTGGGATCTGAGAAATAAGTTTCATCATATTCTGATGATTGACTATTGGGCGTACGGGGCACTTTTTTATTTTCCATTAGCAATAGCTCTTCGTCAGCTTCATCTCCGGCAGTAGAGGTAGAATTTAATGAACTTGTGCGTGACAATGTGGTAAAGTTTTTGCTCATATTTTTAAGCTTTAAGAGTTTCTTTTGTTCTCTGCGTTGTTGTTTTTCGCGAGACAAACGTGTTAGGGTCTCCAGGCTCTCCACAAATAAAGACAGATCGTAAGGCGAAAAATACTGTGTGTTAATTCTGAATCTTGAGGCATCCAGTAAGCTCACACTGTTATTAGTTGTTGCATTGGCCATTTTAAATGAAACGGTTTTTAATTTTCGTTTGTTTTTAAATAAATTTTCTTAGTTTGAATGTTGTTTTAGGATTTGCTGAATCACAACTGATACTCTCAACACAAGAGCCTTTGTTTTTATACTCAATTTTGGTGTCACTACTTTTGTCAAAGTAGGCCTTTTAGACAGGTAGATATTGTTGCAATGTATTACGTGGTAAACACCTTCCATTTCTAGTTGCTAAATCCCTTTTCTAGTTAAACGACGCCACTCGTCTTAACGAGAAGACTAAATGCACAAGTTTGCCCTCTCACTCTCTATCCCTCTATATATCTTTGTGTGCAAGTGTGTATTTGCGAGAGAGATTATGTTAATCCGTTTTTGGAAAATTTTATGCAGTTAACGTAGTGGTAATTGGTTTATGATTTTCTATATTAAAATTATAAATCCAATCTTTGACAGCTATTGCTGTTTCTCATCATCATTTTACCTGTCAACTGTCATATAAAAGAACAAATAATTTATGGGCCAATAAATTTATTGCTTAAACTTTGAGACTCGTTCTAAAGGAAACTGAAATTTAGTTGCAGCTGTCATTTGCTACAATTTTATTGGGATTTTCCTTTCATTAGCACAGCTTTGAACTGGGAATTTTTACTAACTCTTGTAAGTTTTATTACTCCAAAAGAACATATGGCATTTTATTACTGCACAAAGCTAAATAACTCGTGTCAAAATTACCTTTAGTCAGGTACGCTGAAATATATTTGTATAATGAAGGTGTCAAAGGTTAGATAGGGAAAATTTACACTATACGCTTGTATTTCGATATGGCTGCACAAATAGAGTCTATGGATACTTTGAAAGGGAATCTGTTAAAACAAAAAGGTGGTTATTTCGAAATTAGGACAATAATTTAAAATTATTAAAAATTCTAGGCTTCCCCAGTAAAAGTTTTTGAAAACTCACCCTTAGATATGGGATATAACATCGTGTAAATATCAGCCTTACTGGTCTAGTCGATGACGGGCTGGTTCTATACTGAGCATATATTGTCTACAAGTTGTCTGCATCTTAATCTATTTGATGCCATGTTCTTGACAGCACCGTTATTGCTACGTCCTAGGCCGACTGATATCTCGTTAACTTTTTAAAATGTGTATCCTCGTAACCTCTTTTCTAAATACCTTATGAGTTATCGCATAAATACAGGAGATTTTCGAACGGTGTGGCCTATCCGTACAAATTTATTTTGCGAATTTTAATATTAATCTTATTATTTTCTGTTCTTGTTCAAAGGAAGGAACAACTTTATTAGATAATGGCATGAGTTATGTTGGCTTTAAGAGCCGCTGTGGTTTGAGGTTTATTCGTATAGATCTGCGAAAACTTTACAAGAAAAGTCTAACGCACGAAATCGGTGACCAGTTCACATCACCTCAACGTGAGATAAACATCCACTCAAATAGCTCCTGCAGAGTATCTAATGTGGAATGAGCTGTGTAGCAAGTAGCGCCGTTCTTTTGTAACCACATACTATTAATGTCCATATCATCTAATTTAGTCCAAAAGATGTTGATAATAATATAGCGTTCGACGTTGACGGTGATGTCTTTGCCAACGTCGTTCTGAAAAAAATATGGAGTGAGTTTTTGGGATGCGTGGGACGTTGAAGGATCTCATGTGGGTTGGTATCGTCCCAAGTTCGACAATAGTCGGCCAGAAGTTCGCCTAATTTCTGAAGACGATTTTTCGATGAAAATTAGGGTCAGTTTGGAATTACTCCATCCAGCACTCATTCAGGAAACACACGTCGTTCTTTTGTAACCACATACTATTGATGTCCATATCATCTAACTCAGTCCAAAAGATGTTGATATTCAACGACCTATAGCATTCCACGTAGACGGTGATGGCTTTGCCTTGAAAGTATGGTCTAATGATGCCACCATCCCAAAACAGTGAGTTTTTTGGGATGCGTCGGACGTTCAAGGATCTCATGTGGATCGTCCCAAATTCGACAATATTGTTCGTTGACGTACCCTTTCATCCAGAAATGGGCATAATCTTTGAAGATGATTTTTCGTTGAAAATTAGGGTCAGCTTGGAATTACTCTAGTCTGGGCCCATTCAACGAACACACGTTGTTGTCTATGGTCATTTACCTTCAGCTCCTGGTCTCGTAAAAAATATACCTGAAAATTGATTTGTCCTGAAACCGCTTTCGCAAAATTGGTTTTGCTTAAAAAATTATTAAATACATAAAACGGTAAACAACTTCAACTTAAATATCCATTGAAAACAATAAGTCAAAAATGTTTTTTCTTTGAAAAACACCCACTAGAAATTAACTTTATTAGCACTGCTGAAAAAGATAAGGAAAGTTGTTTTGATTTGTTCACTTTCGATGCACAAAAGTAAATGTAAAAAGCAACTGATTGCAAATCTTTTTACATGTTTTAGTAGTATCACTAATAGTGAGTATTAGAGCGAACTAACGGTGAACAAATCGAATATAGTCATTTGACCTCTATGTCCTACTACTGAACCACTGTGCGACGGGTTGAATAATTACCGTTCACGTAAATTTAGAAGAAGCCCTGTAAGATTACTGCTTCCCATTGTACCATTCACTAAGGCACTGGCCAGACCTCGAAGTTTCTTATTTTCCAGGTTTAGGTTCCGTACCAGCCTCGGGTACTGGTGCCCCCATATACACCGGAAGAACTGTTAACTTCAAGGTAATAGAAGTTAACAATACAATATTCTCCCGGGGGTCTTAAAAGTTGTGTATGCAAAAAACAAGGGACACAAATCAGCACAAAAATAAAAATATGAAAATAGGGCCAAGTGTCTATCCAAAAATTTCGACTGAGATCTAAATTAATTTTACTTTACCAAGCAATAACTTAATTGTATTGGCAACATTTTAAAACTTGCTTGAATTCCAATGAATTTTTCTTAGTAGGCTCAAGTTCGTATTTTAACTACTCCATAGAATTGAAGGAACATATTTTTTTAAATTTTAAAATTGATTCTAAAAGAAAATGTTAATTATAGAACTCGCTTCGTCTTATATCTTTTATGAAATTTTCATTTTATAGAAATTTCTAACCCCAAAATATGTAAAAAAAAAACTAAATTTCTTTTGTCCCTCAATATTTAGGCTTTTCATATTGTGTCGTTTTTGTGTTTTACTTCAATAACATTGTTCATTTGTTTTTATTTAGTTAAATACAACAAATAAATCAACTTTTAGTTTATTTTAGAGCATTTAAAACTAAGAAAAACTCAAGTGTAAATCTCTCCCTCACGACAATAACTATTCGCATCAATATCTGCTGATATCTTTATCTAACATCTCCCGTCAGTGGCAAGTGAACAACATAATAAAAATATAAAAAGCAAAACCTTTAAAGAACCAACAGAAATTTACACTTCATTTATCAATTTCATTATCCTTAGATGCAATCAAAATCCTTAAAACTCATTAACCTTCAGCTAAAAATGTAAAAAGGATAAAAGGGCTGCACTAATCCTTATATTGTCATTGATATTTAATACAACGAATAAAATGCCTGGTGTGTGAAGATCAAATCTGTGTCTATTGTAGGCCTGTCTAGTTTTACGTTAAATTGACAAGTTGTCTGTCTGGATGTCTGTCTGTCTGGCTGTTTGTCTGTCTGTCTAGTCGTCATTATGTTATCTGTTGCATTAACAACAATGCCAACAACAAAAGCATTGTAATTTTAAAACAAAACATTGTAAAAGAAAACAATACGTTACATTAACCACAAGGCATGACATTTTCTTTGTCATCATTCCACTTCCCCATACTGACTGAATAAGGCTTGTCCCTCCAGCACAGCTAGACACATAAGTATGTATGTACAAGCAAAACACGCAAAACAGAAGGGCTGACAAGATTGTTATTGTAGGAAGGAAGGAAGAAAATAATATTGTTTATCTTTCCAAACGTTTCTTATCTTCCTCTTGCGATGTTTGCTACAAAATTGACATAATGAAGATGAAATAGTTATTATTTATTTTTAAAAGTATTTAGAGAACTGTGAGCATTATTTTGACAATCATTTAGGCAACAATGATCCTCTTCGTCTTGGTAGTGTCATTCAGCTTGGAACGACTTTGGGGAACAACAATGTTTGTGTATTAATAGCTGCATTTCTTGGTATACTCGCATAGAGTTGCCAGATGTTTTTTTCCACAACTAAAAGTATGTGAAAAGTTTCATGCCATATTTGAATTTGCATTTTTATATTAAAGTAGCAATACTTAACCCCCCTACCCCCCACCCCCCTCTACATTAGTCTTCCACATGTCTGAAAAATTATGTATTTTTTATATGAAGTTTGAAATTTTTTAAGGGTTGATGTTGATGTTGAAGGCTAATTAATGCAGCTTGACTGATTCATAATTGGATCAAATTTCAAAAATAGTGAAAGATTATCATCCAGTCGTTCGAGTAAAGTAATCTTAAGCGAATTTTATTATGGTCCTCATCCATAAAACACAAGAAAACTGTTAAATTTGATAAAAGCAAAGTATGGCAACTTAAAAAAACATGTGCACCATAATGCACAGTGGTTTAAAAACGCTTTATTTCGGAAATAATATGGTAGCTCATTAACCACTAAAGATATGTTAATGAAATTTCACAAATTTTGAGTGAATTTGCGAATGGTAGGGTAAAGGGGGCTTGTAGGTAAGCCTCCAAAGATAGGTACCTCGGGCATAAAACTTTATTGAAATGTAAAAAAGCGTTTGAAATTCAAATGTTAAGATTTTTTTAATTTAAATACACCTTGGTTGGGTGCCGGGTAGGCTAGTGCTAGTGCTACCGGGCACCCAACCTGGTCTATCAATATAGCGGTTGTGGGTTCGATTCCCACCAAAGACTCTGGGTGTTTTACTACATCGAGGAAAGGTTATGTGCTAACATTTCTAGGTTACCTCTTTAAGTTTGAAAGAAAATTCGCTGAGAAAAATTCTTTTTTTGGCTGAGCTTAACTTATTTTTTTTTAACTCGATGGTCTTATTTATTATCAGATTATTATTTTAGGATATTGGGTGCACTCTTGTTAAAATTTAAAAAAAAATAGTATTAAGTTTGGTTTCGATAGCTCGTTGCATTAAAAAGTTAAAGCGCCTCTGAATTGGGAAATTATAAAAATGAACAGGATTTTCCCCAAAAAGGTTTTCTCGGTAATTTTCTTATAGACAAAACTTAAGCTTAGTAGTAAAATTTTTTGGAACTCCTTTAAAGACAGCCTATAATAAATGAGAATGAAATAAATATTGGCTAAAAATTGGAACGCTACTCCCCCTTCAGCCCTATCCAAATAAAGCCAATTTTGAAACAATATTTATTATTTGTTGTTAAATTCTGCGGAGTACAAATCTCCGATTAAAAAAAGAAGGATTATTAGGGATTATTATTAAAGCTCTATCCCTTGGCCACATAATCCAAGAAGAATATGTCAGCCCCGTGGTTAACAAAGTCAGGGTGAAAATTTTATAAAAAAAAACCCAAATTTTTTGGAACATATAATTGACGATTTAGGAATTTAGATGTTAAAATACAAAATATTAACATTTTTTTATCACCACTTGTTCAAAAGCTCTCTTATCTACATATGTCAGTTTAAAATTATGATACCTCAGTCCGTTCAGAATTTATTTTAATTTAAATTCTATACTTTATTTCCCAAAAAAAAAAACTTTATCCAGTTTAAAAGGAAAATAATTCTTAAAAAATATAGCGCAAAAAAATTTTTTATCAAACACTAATCTGGAAGTCATACACTTTAATCTGATATCAATTACTTGGATTAAAATTATGTATTAAGGCTGTAGGAGATCCATAAACCTTACCTATTATTTATTTTTTTGGCATTTTCTATGTAAAAACACAAAATATGTTAAGACACATTATTTGTTTATAAACATTGTTGCGAATTTTTTTCGTGTTCATATATAATGTATATCAACATATCTTGTATTTTTATATAAACACACGCTTTGGAGCGTCCTGCAAATATTTTGTTCGATTTTGCTTTGAAAGTAATCCACACCAAATTTTAAGACTCTTACGTATTTATTTTACATAGAGGTACCCAACCCTGAATAAAATTCTAAAATTTATATAAAATTCTAAAAATTATTGTAAAGCTCTGTAAAAGACAGACAGGAAATGAGTTACTCATTATTTTAGAACAGCGCCATCTGTTGCGCAATAAAATATACTGCTTGCAAAAATAAAAGATGCCTTAAGGTACGCAGTAACTTTAAATTGGCGTACTAACACTGCCTTTTCTCTACTATTTCTTGGAAATAAGATAAAAGTATCCTATATTGGTATCAGGATACTAAGCTACCTCCTCACAAAATTTTGTTAAAATCCATTTAGTAGTTCTTACGTGATGCGAACACAAAGAGAAAGACAAACATACAGGAAATGAGTTACTGTTTTATTATATGTATAGATATAGATAACAAAAACTTCACAGATAAATTGTGTTATGATAAGATTTAGCACTGCTTCACCGGAATTCAGCAAACATTTATTAAAAGTCGTCCTGAGAAACTTAGAAAAAAAGAATACTTATTTGCCAGCAAAACCGCTGAGGTCAGTTGATTGATGTGCCATTTTATGCGTAACCCTATACTATTTAAAAAAAATTACGTTTTCTTCTGTTTATCTGCTTTGCATTGCTTGCATCTGGCAACTCAAGTTGACAGCAATATTTTCTTTTGTCACTATTTTTTTTTTTGTTTTACAAAAAGTGGGCGGTTTTTGTTTCAACATGTCATCAACTTAAATTATTATGGTTTAAATTTATCACGTCTGTTTTTGTTTACATTTTTATTATAAGTATTTTAGTCTTGTTGTTTATTTTTAAAAAATCTTTTTTTTATATTCACATTATTTTCTTAATATGAAATTTATTTTTTTTTTGCAAAAAATGTTATTTCTGTCACATTTAATTGACATTTGGATATACATATGTATGTATGTATATTGTGTCATTATTGAGGTTAGGTTTTTTGATGTTTTTAATTGTTTTGTAAAAATTATTAAATGTGTATTATTATTTAAGTTGTTCATTTAGACTGTCATGTGTTATGTCTGGTCTTTGTTTATTTACATATGTACATATGTATATACACTCAACTAGATTAAAATAAATTTTGAATTGTTTGTGTAGTAAATAAAAAAAAAATAAAACGAAATTCCAGGACAAGTAAATACATAAACACATTTAAGTAAATCAGTCAAGTGCGAGTGAGATTCACACACATAGGGTTGCATACATATGTGTACCACCTTCCGGCACTGCAGTTTTCGAGACGTAAATATCTTGGAGCAGATGTAATAGGCGACCTATCTGGAGGTGTGATAGAAAAAATCTTAGTAGAATCAGTGTATGATCTCTCATTGTAAAAGGTTATGAGCCTTATCCGCAGCCTAGAACTTGTTCGCTAAACAAAAGATCCTTTGGGTCGTGGTACTAAAGAGCGCTGTACACTATCATATAAGTATTAATACTTATGAATAAAATGCAACCCTAATCTAACAGCTGTTCGAAATTTTTTAAAAAGCAATAACAACTCATTATGTCAGGGTTTCATGTTCGTCAAAACCATTAATACTTGTATTATAGTGTGAAATGCCCTTCAGGGCCTATTACTAAATAATAATAATAAAAGTGGTTTATATGATTTCGGGAATGTAAGTCTCACTGTTAGCTTGCAGTCCACTTTTAACCGTTTTTTGGCAATTGTCCAAGTTCCTGATTGGTTTCCAAGAACCAGTGTCTACAAAGCCTTTCACAAAAAATGGCCCAAAGATGTTAAACCGCCTGATCTTATAAGCCAATTTTTTGGACAATATCAAGAAATAAATCGTTCACAAAGTGGGTCGTGGCTTATGCCACTATTGAGCTAAAAATGAGCCTCATCACTTAACAAAAAATTGCGATTAAACAGTGGATTGATTTCCAGTTTATTTTAAGCCCATTTATCGAGCATAAATAATGATAAAATTGGTTTTGTCCTAGAGAGCTTACTGCGTGATCTTAGGCGTATTTTTTATGCTGACTTCGAATCTGGGCTCAGATTCTTTCTATCTTGTCAAGATTCTTTAGGACAGCTGACAGCTGTATGTGGAATCAACGATACAATCGGTACGTCACTCGGTCCCGAAACCACCGGTGAAGATTCAGAAAGTAATCCATAATCGAAAGCTTGAAGGACCTAATACAACTGATGCACTTCATTTTAAAATTCAAGATATAGTGTGCAATTTAAATACGTTCAAATTATAGTGAAATCTTAGGATCACGGTTAAAGGGTTAGAATTTGCCAAATACAAAAATTTCTATGTATCAATCTCGTCGTGATGAATTGAAATTAATTTTTTTTCTCCCAAAGACAACATTATTTTTTGCATTGATATCCTTTTTCAGCCTTTGGTCGATCCAAAAATGTTCTTTTACCACCACTGTATATTAAATAAAGACTTTTTGAAAGAAATATTCCCAATAGTCATTGAGACAAGGGCCTCATATTAGGGAAGCGCTGAAGCATTTGGAATTTCAACAGCATTTGAAACCCCCCTGAACTCCAATTTAATTCTATTGTGCTAAGAAAATTAAGCGTGATAGAAAAAATCTCAGCCCAGATTTAGAATGATCACAAATAATTCTTTTAGGGTCACCCAGCAACATGTCTAGGACAAAAATTTTATTTTTGTAATCAGACAGGTCGCCTAAGAGTAGATTAAATTCTTGGCATAATATCGGACAATCGGAAAATGAAAGTGCGTGAGCGCTGGAGGTTTCTTTAGGTGAACGTGCACCAAAGGTGGCTAAGTTTGTGGATCTGTAGGCTAACAAGTTCATGATCTCGGTTTTTTGGGATCCCTGCGATGTCATTCATATCGTTTACAAGACGATAACCGTCAAATATTATTCAGAGGATAAAATGGTAACTCATTTCCTGTCTGTCTTTCTTTCTTTTTTTGTGTTCGCATCACTTAAAAATCCCTGGATGGATTTTAACATAAGTTTGTGAGGAGGTACCCTAGTATCAAATGTCCAACTGAGTAAAATTTGTATTATTACTTTGTGGAATTACATTGTTATTAAAATATTTTAAACAACTTTTAAAGAGCTTTACAATAATTTTTAGAATTGTAGAATTTCATATAAATTTTAGAATTTTATGCAAGGATGGGTATCTTTATATTAAGTAAATACGTAAGAATCTTAAAATTTTCTGTGAATTACTTTCAAAGTAAAATCGAACAAAATATCGTCAGGACGCACACAACGTGTATGGGCACAGCTGGTACAATATATATTGGAAGAAAAAGTAATGCACGTGTTCACACGGCACACGTGTGTGGTGGCTAATTCAAAAATCCATGATTTGAGTTTCAAATTGATACCCCTTCCTGCATCTGCTCCAGATTCATCCCCTTGCGACTATTTGAAGAAATGACTGGATGGTAACAGAAATCATCATTAAAACAAACGCCTATTTTGAGGGCCTGAAGAAATTTATATTATTTGAAGGAATAAAAAAACTAGAAGGTTACTGGATTAGGCCTGGGAAATCCTATTATTTGGAGGAATAAAATAATTAGAAGTACGCTAGATCGAGCTTAAGGCCGGGGCACATAGAATCCGTCATACGTCGACTTTTTCAACGTACAAGAAGGTTGAAATACAGATTTTCTAACGAGTGTTGTCTCCGTCAACGCAAAGTACGAAAGTTGGGCAACTTTTAACTTTTGACGTGCGTTGAATGCTATAAATTGGTTTCTCTTTGTTTCTCTCTCTCTCTCTCTCTCTCTCTCAAAATTAAATTTTTGTAGTACAAGGCGAATTCATACCAGGTGGAGTTGATAGCCCAGCTGTCGTTTTTTGCTAATGTCTTGTCAAAAATATATTGTTTCATATCTGCTAATCTAATGTCAAAGTTGTTGTTTTGTTGTAGTTATTGCTCTACTGCTCTCACCTGGTATGAATTCGCCTTGGTTTAGTGGTAGCAAAAATAAAACAAAATAATTTAATTTAATAAAGTAAAATGGAGAAAAAAGCTTTTCTGGTGTTTTCTTTTCTGATTTAATATCCATCAACAACGTACTCATTGTGTCAACCTCTTCCGCTGTTACTTTGATTTTAGTTGGGTACGTTAAAGTGTAACGTATGACGCATTCTATGTGCCTTGGCCTTTAAACGAGACCATAGTCGGAAGTAAAAGGAATTTTTGCTGCAAAAAATTGCTTTTATCCAGTCACAGAATTATTAAATTGCCCTCGTATATTATATATTGTAAGATAATACAATTTCTTAAAAATGTAAATATGATAAAGTGAGACACTTACACAATTAAATGAATTAAAATATTTTTGCAATAGTACAATTTTTTTCAATTTCAAGCTTTTTTCTGTGTAAACAAAGCTGTCACATCACATCAAGTGTTGCCAGATTGATAGAGTATATTCAAGCTTTTATTAAATATTTTATTTTCATAATTCTCCACAAGACTTATCTTACACTTAAAGAAATTTCTTCATCATTTAAAGTGTTGCTTTAAGAAATTTTCTATAGCAATTTTAGCATATGAACTATAATGAACTTAAGACCTCTTATAGCTTTCCTAAGAAATTTGCAAATAAAAATTGAAAAATATCTTGCTTATGCAAACACTTAAATCAATTAAAGGCATCCTTCCCCTTCCTTTTCCTCTACATTTTTTTTTCGCTCAACTCAAATTAAGAGTAAAAAAAGTTTTGTTTAAGTTTTTCTTGTTGCTGTTGTTTTTTAGACAGATTCTTCTATTGAATAATTGTTTAATCTTATTGGCATTAATTGAAATTTAAATGGTTCTTGTGCTTTTTTTCTACTTTATCTTGCTTTTTATGGTCGCTATGGGTGCCTTTAAGAGCGTACACGATTTTAAAGATTAAAAAAAAGAAAAGAAGCGTGTGTGTCGTCGGGTAGCTTTAGTAGTTTAAATTGTATTTACAAAAAAAAAACAATACAATGAATAGGAATTGCATTCATGTACATACGAGTATGCATATATGATGACCCTAAGGCAGATTTTACTGAGAATTTTATAAAGAAAAGATAAGGAGGAAAAAAGCAGAAAACCAAATCGTTGTTTGGCTTTAAGAAACTGTCGAAAAAGTGCATTTAGAAAAAATTATTTGTATTTTTCTTTACAAAAGATGCATTGTTTTAGTGTTTTTCTTTGGTATTTAAAATTTAAACTTCGGCTACTACAAGACTATAAAAGTAAAGTTTAGTATGTCTTATGATTTTTATAAAGAATTTGTATTGTTCCATTTAAAAATTGCACAAACAATATAAGTATATATTTATGAGTGTCGACGAAACTCGACACTGTTTACAATTTTCCATTAGAGTTTTTGATACCAAAATTGTTGCCAAGGTTTTAGTTCACGACAGGCTAAATAAAAGTTTGAAAATTTCATAAAAATGGAATTAACTAAAACAAGTAAGAGTTATATCTATATTCGGCCATGTCGAATGTTATATACCCTGCATCATAGTAATGCTACATATTGTGTTACCCTCTCATGTTTTTTTAAACTTTTTTGTAAATTAATTTTTTTTTTTGTAAAAATTAGGAACTTCCTGCAATCGATGTTGCGTTAAAATAGTCAGACTAATGTAAAAAAATCCCTTAAAAAACTTCTTCATTGACCCCCCAATGGGCCGATTGACTGCTATTTTGACAATAATTTTCTTTAAAAAATTTTAACAAAAATTTTCTTTTAAAAATTTTGACAAAAATTTTCTATAAAAAATTTTGACAAAAATTTTCTATAAAAAATTTTGACAAAAATTTTCTATAAAAAATTTTGACAAAAATTTTCTATAAAAAATTTTGACAAAAATTTTCTATAAAAAATTTTGACAAAAATTTTCTATAAAAAATTTTGACAAAAATTTTCTATAAAAAATTTTGACAAAAATTTTTCTATAAATAATTTTGACAAAAATTTTCTATAAAAAAATTTTGACAAAAATTTTCTATAAAAAAATTTTGACAAAAATTTTCTATAAAAAAATTTTGACCAAAAGTTTCTATAAAAAAATTTTGACCAAAAGTTTCTATAAAAAAAATTTTGATAAAAAATTTCTATAAAAAAATTTTGATAAAAATTATCTATAAAAAAATTTTGATAAAAATTTTGACAAATATTTTCTATAAAAAAATGTTGACAAAAATTATCTATAAAAAATTTTGAAAATTTTGACAAAATATTCTATAAAAAAATTTGACAAAAATTTCTATAAAAAATTTTGACAAAAATTTTCTATAAAAAATTTTGACAAAAATTTTCTATAAAAAAAAAAATTTGACAAAAATTATCTTTAAAAAAATTTTGATAAAAATTTTGACAAAAATTTTCTATAAAAAAATTTTGACAAAAATTATCTATAAAAAATTTTGAAAATTTTGACAAAATTTTCTATAAAAAATTTCGACAAAAATTTTCTATAAAAAATTTTGACAAAAATTATCTATAAAAAAATTTTGACAAAAATTTTCTATAAAAAAAATTTGACAAAAATTATCTATAAAAAATTTTGAAAATTTTGACAACATTT
Source organism: Phasia obesa (assembly GCA_949628195.1). Lineage (NCBI taxonomy): Eukaryota > Metazoa > Arthropoda > Insecta > Diptera > Tachinidae > Phasia > Phasia obesa. The sequence continues at coordinate 134,015,628 of OX451216.1, read as the reverse complement.
TCTATAAAAAATTTTGACAAAAATTTTCTATAAAAAATTTTGACAAAAATTTTCTATAAAAAATTTTGACAAAAATTTTCTATAATAAATTTTGACAAAAATTTTCTATAAAAAATTTTGACAAAAATTTTCTATAAAAAATTCTGACACAAATTTTCTATACCTAGCAGATTGGTAACCTTTAATCTTCTGTATCTCGTCGTCTGGTGCCTTGGTAAATTACATTACCACCCGAACAGAAGAAGTCGTGGTGCCATAAACGTAAAAAAACACGGCACTATCGTGAAACCCTTTAGTTTTTATTTTTTATAATTGTTAATATAGAGACCATAGTCCTAAGTACTCTGCGTAACTTTCAACAATCTACCTATTGCCGGTAAACAAATAAGGCCATAATGTGAAAACCATGTCACTATCAGAACACCCTATATTTTTTACTAACAGCTGTTATAGCGGCCATATTACTACAGCTTTTGTGAAAATTTTAAAAGTCTACCTTAACAGGTTTAGAAATAAGGCCAAATATGCAAAAACACGTTACACGTTAAATGGTGACCCTATAATTATTATATTTTATACTTGTAAGTATAGCGAACATATTTGCAAGTACTCTATGTAAATTGCAAGCGTCTGTCCACTACCGTTAAAAAAATAAGGTCATATTAGTGAAAATCAGGTCACTATCGGAGCACCCTTTAACTCTTAGTAAATTTTGTTACAGCGGGCATGGTCTTCCTATTACGGTTTAAAAAGAAGGCCAAATATCTAAAGAAAACTTACTATCAGGACACCCTTTATTTTTTATAGTTGTTAATGCAGCCAGCATTTTTTTAAATAGTCTTAACACAGACTTTCAACTATCTGCCCATTACTGTTCAGAAAGTAAGCTCATATATATGAACTACATACATGTCACTATTGGACCACCCTATAATTTTTAGTTTTTAATACTTTAGGTATGGAACCCTAAAAAAGAACTTTATGTTTTAATTCATCATTCAATAAAATTAAGTCGAGAATCACAATGATAGTGGTAAAACCAAGTCATCTACATGGTAGAGCTCTTGGAACAGAATCCATGCTTGGTAAAGGGGGTATAGCAGTGGCAGTACCATTTTAGCTGTTGACAAAAAATTTAAAAAGATATGGGCCCAATTGGAACCAGAAACCTTAATAGTTCTAATCATCTGATCGAGAGTGTATAATTAAAACATGTTAAAATTTCACAAATAGTTATTTGTATTATTTGCTACGGGCATAACAAAAATCAACTTTTCCTTTTTTGATTCTTTTCACTTAATTTTAATTAAGCGTCACAAATATTAAGGTTAACTTATTTAGCTTGACCTTTAGTTTAAGGCTTCAGTTAATGAGCACCTGCTGGTAAATGATGTCTACTTAATAAACGCAATAATCGCTTACCTGTACTTGGGATAAAAGGTAAATTGTATAAACAAAGCAAAAATGACAACCAAACAACTAATCGTGTTTGTCTTGCGCATTTAAATACTCATAACCATAAATTATTTGTACAAATTAGCAGAAAATGTTCAAAAATATAATAATGAAAATAGAATTTTGCAAAGCGAAACTGGCTGTATTATAAGTACACTGATAGAAAAACCACCACATAATGCTGATGTAATTTGAATATCAATCAATACAATGACAATTGTCTTCGTTTTTGACACTCTGTGACATTTGTCTTCCTTGTAATATTAATCTTTATATCAGTTGTTTATTTTGCAATCAATTTTGAGAATTACCATTCTGCAATCAATGTAATGCCATGCATACTTCATATAAATGACAACTTTTTATTAATGACAAGTTGTCATTAGAATTAGTTTTATTATTTTTCACTCGTGTAATTATTGCAAACTAATAAATTGCTTCACCTTCCTTGATAAGGAATAGATAGAGTAGAGAACACAGGTGTTGATAAGGGTTATTTTAAGTAAGCCTTACTTTTTACAACTCTGTAATGACAAGTCATGTTTATTTTAAGAACAGTGTGGCAGCACATCTGGTGCTAAGTATGAGAATTAATTTAAAGCTGATACAGCCAGTTTATTTTGTTAATTATTTAACCTTGTCAACGATTTTTTGCTATTATCAGATACCGTCAAAAGAGGACTGTGATACAAGTCGGAATAAACTTAAATAATTTTAATTGGCAACAGCTGGACAGGGATATGAACTCAGATGTTTCTCAAATCAATTAAATGCCGTGTGGCTAACCAACTAAACTATTAGGCCCTATACTCTCATTATTTTTTATTTTGATGACTTGTTTAATATGCCCAAGGCATATTATGCCTTGGGCATATTAAACAAGGTGATAGCGTAAGGGAGAGGAAATTTGAGCAAAAAATTTTTTTAATTTTTTTTATATGGTTTTTGACAGTAATATCTATTTCATTCTCTCTTAAAATAAATGATTAACGTCAAACTCCATATAAAAAAAATTGAAAAAATTTCTCTTTAATATTAGCTCCGCCTTGTGCTGTCACCTGGTTAAATATGCCTTGAATATGCCTTGCCTTAGAATGCCTTCACAAAACAATTAAGAGAGAGCATAGTTGAGCACACTCAGGAGAGAAAGTTGTAATAAAGATTTAATGAATAAACTCTTCATTTCTTCTGATCCATTAATTTCATCTCCTAGAAATGCAATAAATACAAGCAGCTCTTTCAACAATAATCAAGAAATTAGTAATTACATAATAGTAGATGAATTTTTTAACACTGATTCAGACTCAGAAAATTATTTTAGTGATTAAGAAATTGTTTACAATTCTTATGTTATTTGAAATTGTTTGTAACTTTATTATTAATCTTTATATAAATATGTTTTTTTACCTTAATTAATAATTTAATTTTAAAATATTTAGTGTTGTCAATTTGGTAACCCTATTCATATAATGTTATTTGAATCTTAATGGTTATGAGTATTTTCAAAACTTTAAAAAATAAAAATACTAAAAAGTTTAAAATAATGTTATATTTAAAACAGGTATACGGAAAACCGAAATAATTAGAGATTGGTTATATTTCATAAAAAAAAACTATCACGCTTTATCATTTTGTATGTGAAATGATAGATTAAAATTCCAAAAAATAATAATTACTGAAATGGGGAATTTTGGGTATTTAATTGTCCCGGCACCAGAAAAATAAAAGCATTTTTAAAAATGTTAATTCATTTTTGAAAATAGTAGGCCAAGAGAGATATGTGCCAAAAATTTCCTTAAGCTACCATAACTCCTTCGATTTTTTTCCAGTTTTACTATGGGGACCGTTCACTGTGTGCCGAATGATACCTGTCGACATTCTTCCTCATCATAGATTCTATTATAATTGCTAACATTTGCTTAAGGCATCTCCATATAATGTGTGATATAATATGTGCATCTCCATATAATATGTGACTGCCTGAGGTCCAAAACCTTTTCATTTTAACCTTTTTCCAGGCACAGTCTACAAGTATTGTTTACTTCGATTTTTAACTTGCCCAGATAATACTTTAGAGTACGTCACCATTTGTAACGTACTTAACCTTCTTGCTCTTTCTGCCAACTTGTAGTGAAAAATTCCAAAGGCTTTGATGGGAATCGACCCCACAACCCCGAACTGTTAGACTATCACACCACCTACTAGCCCAACGTTCCTTTAAAAAGGCCTGCAGATTTCTTTACATATATATGACTTTTGTCAAATTAAAAGGCTAATGGAAGTATTAGAACATGTTTTTGCTGTTTATGTATTTTACCTATTAAAAATATAACAAATATAGCATTGAGTTGATGACATTGCAGTCATAACATAGATGACACTCAAAATATAACAAAATTCATTGATGATTTTTTTCATTAAATTGAAGCCAATTTTTACCTTATTAAAGACACTTGTCATAACATTGATGTCATGATCCCGATGACACGATGTCATTAAGCCGACAATGCATTTTTCTAACAAACTTTTCTTTTATTAATTATTAATAAAATTTTTTGGGAATTTAAATATTAACGGCCATATTCATAAAAAATATTTTTGGTTTATAAAACGTTTATTAAACAAATTTTGTATGAAATTTCGTTTCATAAACCTTTTATAAAACAAAAATATTTTTTATGAATTTGGCCCTAATTATTTAATATTATGCTAATCACCCATAACGTTTTATAATAAAAATGCAATTTATTTGTTGGGGGAAAATAGCTAGTCTCTATACGTATTTCACTGGTTGCTCAGGCCAGATCATCAGGAAACCTTTTTCCTAATTTTAGAGAAGCCAAAAATTCTCTATAAGTAATAAAATTCTACAAAACACAATGAGAATTATGCATGTTAATAGAATAATATTACAGAATATTAAAGCTTCAACAAAACACCAACAAACAAACCACGTTTTTATTTTTCGTTACTGTCCTTCTACAATTGGATGGTTTTTTGCCATCACTGAATGCAGACGTAAGGTGTGATGAAAAGCATACACAAGTTAATTTTGTTCTCGCAAGAGAATCGAAAAATAACAAAAAAAAAACATTATTTCATAACTTAATACGAGTATTATACGGGTATGTTCTGTAATCCGAAACCGAGTGAAATTGAAATCGAATAAATTTTTAAAGAAAAGTATAACTTAGTTGCGCCTATTATTTTAAAACATTAGCAATCAAGGAAGTTATGTGAATGGTCTTTAATCAAATGTATAAAAACTAATATCAAAATTTTGTAAGATTTAAAAGTTATGACAATTTAAAATTTCATTCGGATTCAATTTCACTCGGTTTCGGATTACAGAACATACCCGACTGTCTAGTTTTTTTTTTTCAAAAATGACAACAGAAATATTTCCTTAGCACATTTTAAAGAACTAACAAATAAATATTTTTTTTATTCTTATCAATTAAAATGTTTATGACAAGTTATCTTTGTCTATTATTTATAATATTGGCAAGTGCTTTCATTATTACCAATTGTGTGTTATTTTTATCACAATAATTAAAACTATAAAATATACAATCATGTAGTTCAACTGACATTGGCCTTGAAATTGATAAAATTGAAATTTAAAAATATATAAATTAAATTAAATTTATATGCTAAAAACAAACTAAGTCATGGAAAAATGTTATACAATCATGAGTTATTTGGTTTGAATAGTGCAACTGACAATTTGCCAACACACAAAAATTGAACAGACATCTGGCAACATGTTATTGTTTATAAAGGGTCTTTCAATAAGAGTGATAGTTTTTCAAATAGTTATTTGTTGGTTTCTAAAACATACAACGAGTATTTTTTTATTTCTGCGAGGACAACCTAGAAGTGTTGAATGAAGTTTCGTTGCGTTCGGAAAAACTTATTCTCTTAAGGCGATCTTATGAGAATGAGAATAAAACAGTAGTAATCGTATTGCTAGAAATTTTTTGGCCACAACGTCAATATTGAAAGGATATGGTTCCAACATGATGAAACTACGTGTTATGCAACTAATGCTACTCACGCTATGCTAAGCGGATCATCTCATGGCTATAATTTAATTCGCCCCAAAAGAGGTCGTTACGCCAGAAATAGTCGATTCAATCTGTCCACAGAAAAAATTATTTTCACCATTCATATTAAAATTAAATTATATAATTTATTGGTTCCAGTAGTTCTTTAATTAGATTTTTTGGTTCTATTTTACACAAATATATATTTGAATCAATTAAAAAATTAATTGAAGTTTAATTTAAAACTGATTAAAATTTTTAATCAGTTTTGAACGATCGATCGGAGAATGAGAGATCAGGATTCAATCTGTGCACAGAAAAAAATATTTTCATCAATTAAAGGTTTTAATTGGTTTCAGATTAAAATTTAATTATATAATTGATTGATTCAATTAATTGTTTAATTAGAATTTTTTTGTTCTGTTTGAAACATATTTTCAATCAATTAATAAATTAATTAAACCTTAATTTAAAACTGATAACAAGGTTTAATTGGTGAACATTTTTTCTATGTGGAATGATATTGAACGATTGATCGGAGAATGAAAGATCAGAAGCTGACTGAGGCTATAGGCATCTCAAGTGAGCGAGTACAGGGATTTATGATGCTCACAACGTACACCAAAGAAATCTAAGAGGGAGCACAGTTTTTTTATTATGGATAAAGTAAAATGTTTACCAAAGAATTATATGAATTTTAATTTTATTTCAACTATTTTTAAATAAATTAATTATTTATTTAAGCTTAAGTTCTATCTAAGAAGAATGCTGACGACAGGTGTAGCGATCCAGAAATGCTGGTGTCTAATTTTTATTTATCTCTTTATAATATAGAACTTAAGCCTAAACAATTAATTAATTCATTACCGGAGAATGTTATTCAGAGTATTATTTTGGTTTAAAACTGATTTGAAGCAAAAACGACCTCATGTAGCGAAGGAAAATATGCTGTTCCAATGTTTGTAGTCAGTCACTATGGAAAAAATCCACGAATTCGGCTGCGAACCGCTGCCCAACATACTTTACAGATTTTTTGTTTCCAAATTTAAAGTGGGTTGTGAGACGTCCTCATTGAAGCAAACACCAAGTCAATGCCCTGAATAAGAACATCTTTAGTTTTTAGGGTACCGTACCCCAAGGGTAAAAAACTTGACCTTATTGTTTTCGCTATAATGTCTGTCCTTCTGTCCGTCCGTCTGTCAGCGCCTTTTATCTCTGGAACCGTAAAATTTGAAATTTTCACAGAAGATGTATATCTTTTGCCGCTATAGCAACAAATACTAAAACTTATAGGGTATTCAGATAGAGACGTGATATTCATTTATATGTGTTTATTTCTTCAACTGCAGGAGGCATACATTTAAAATTTACAAACAGCAATTACAACTTTGTTCGCTATTTAAACAAGTATAAAAAATTAAACCTAAAAATTAAAGGGTGTTCCGATAGTGACGTGATTTTCCTGTATATGACCTAAGTTTTGAACCATAATAGGTAGACTCTTGAAATTTGCACAGAAGTTGTATAACTGTGGCCGCTTTACAAATAAATACTCAATACATACTTATAGGGTATTCCGAAAGTGACGTGTTATTTGCGTTTATGTCTTTTTTTCTTGAACAGTAGGAGGCAACCACTAAAAATTTGGAGAGAGTAAATAACACTATGTTCGCTATATAAACAAGTATAAAAAAATAAATCTAAAAATTAAGGGGTTTTCCGATAGTGATTTGCATGTATATAGCCTTAGTTTTGAACAATAATAGGTAGACTCTTGAAATTTTTACACAGGATGTATTACTATGGCCACTATAACAAATAGTAAATATTAACGGATGTTCCGACAGTGACGTGGTTTGCATGAATATGGCCTAATTTTTTAGCCATAAGAGGTAGACTATTAGGCAGTATAGTACTATGACACCTATAAATAAAAAACAGTAAAAATTAAAGGGTTTTCCGGCAGACATGATTTGCATGTATAACGCCTTATTTTTTGAACCGCCATCATCACTCTTTGTATCTATTAACTTTGGGTAGTGTTTAGTTGTAAAAATCATCTATTTAAGCAACCAAACTCAGATAAATATAAGGTGGTAAATATTAAAGAAAAAATATTAATAACGTTCTCACCAACTGACGATAGATGATTGAATACGATTTTTATCGTATTCCTTTATCTGTGTTTGGTTGGTTAAATAGATGATGTTTACAACTTAACACTACACAAAGTTGATAGATACGAAGAGTGCTGATGACGGACGTAGCTGTCTAGAAAATGTGCATTCCGCGCTGCTGGTGTCTAAAAATTAAATTTTCCCAATTTTTCTTTAATATTATCACATAATTTGTAATTTAATTTATTCTTTCATTAGAGAGAATAAAACGAACTTAAGCTTGACTACAAATTTCATTGTATGTGAAAATATTTTTATTACTAATAAAATAATAATAAAATATTTTTATTCATAATAAAATAATAAAATCGTTATAAGCAGACACTTGATATTTACACAGGGTATTTAGTACTATGCTCTAGTATAAAAAATAATTAAAAAATAAAGGTTGTCTCATAAGACATGGTAAAATTAACAACTTGAATTTTTAAAGTTGCAGTGAACATAGTACGGAACCCTGCGTGAGTCTATCTCACACTTGACTATTTTTTTTTTAAATATTCTGTACTGTATTTATATTTGTTTTATCGTATTCATTGAAGGTTGTGTATTTTTTAAATAGTTTTTAATTTATTTAATTTATTTATTCATTCAACATTGGCCCAATTTGCACTTCACTGTACAAACTTATTATAAAACAAAAAATAAAAGAACTAGTGAAGTAAAAAAATGGAAATTGTTTTTGTATCTTAAAATCACATTTTATTTGTTTTTAGAATGAGTCATTAATAAAACATGAAAAAAAATCATCGTGTAAGTACACATGTTCGTATTTTTTGTAGAAAGTTCAAAATGAAAATGACAAAAGACGTGTATTAAAAATCATCGTGTAAATCCCCTAAAAGTGTAGAGGCACACATTACCTTTTGATGTATCCTATAAAAAAAAAAATAACATCATAATTTAGACGATGACAAAAATTCCCCATTTGGTCAATTTTAACGACAAAATCAGTAAATTATATAAATTTTCGCCAACTTAAAGCCATTAAAAATCAGTGATGAATTCACAAAAGCTAGGGATTGTTCTTTAAAAATCAGTTTTCATTTTCATTAATACACAACTGCCCACATTTTCCTGTTGCCGCATTATGTGTGTCTCTATGCCAAATAATATTCTTTGTACTAAAATCGAAATACTAAAAATTAAACACACACGCATCTTTTAAACATCAAATTTGTCTTTTTTTTAATTTTTGCTTATATTTTCTGTTTTGTGTAATTCATACAGCAATAATTTTTCAATTGGTTTGAGTTACTTTTTTGTACACAAATCTTTATCATTTTAATGTCTAACGTCTATTTTATAATCAGTAACCCACTTCCACTAAATTAAAATAAAATTTTAGAAAAAAAACTAAACCCACACTCTTGTAGTTGTTTGTATATTAAATATTTTATGAGCAAAAAATAAATTATTATGTTTTTAAGAATAGCTATTATTATAGTGTTTTTTGATATTTTTTCCGTGTACTTGAGGTGTCTACCAGGGATGGTAAAGTTGGTTCGTACAATTAATTTTTTTTTTGTGCAATTCGAAACTAAAAAATACAGTGAAAACAAGTGAGAGTGCTCTATTCGGCCATGCCGAATCTTATATAGTCTTCACTACAGTAATTTTAAGTATTCCCTTAATCTGCGGTGTTTCGCAATTTTACAATAACATATATGTACATTCGGTTTTTACTTTTATGATAATTATAAAGATATAGATAATTTTTGTTAGCAAAAATTTTATAGACAATTTTTTGTTAAACTTTAGTCCAAAATTTTTTGTAGAAAGTTTTATTGAAAATTTTTTGTAAAATTTTAACGAATTTTTTTTGTAAACATTTTATCAGAAATGTGTTGTAAAAATTTTATCGAAAATTTTTTTGTTAAAATTTTATCGAATTTTTTTTGTAAAAATTTGATCGAAATTTTTTATTAAATTTTATCGAATTTTCTTATTTTAAAATTTTTTTCAAAAATTATTTATAAAATTTTTTGTAAAATTTATGGAGTTTTTTTTGGAAAAATTTTATTCAAAATTTTTTTGTAAAAATTTTATTGAAATTTTTTTGTAAAATATGTATCGGATTTTTTATTTAATTTCATCGATTTTTTTTTAATTTTATCGAAAATATTTGTAACAAATTTTTTGAAAAATTTTTTGTAAAAATTTTATCGAAATTTATTTGTAAAAATTCTTTCATAATTTTTATCTTTTTATTAAATTTTATCGAAATTTTATTGAAACTGATTTGCAAAAATTTAATCGAAAATTTTTTGTTAAATTTTCATCAAAATTTTTTGTTAATATGTTATCGTAAAATTTTTATAAAAATTTTATTGAAAATTTTTTATAAAAGTTTCGTTGAAAATTTTATCGAAAATTTTTTATAAAAGTTTTATAAAAATTTGTTTATAAGAATTTTATCAAATTTCATGCTATCAAAATTTTTGGCAGTATTGATTGATATATAAGTTTCGATATTTTGTCACTAACGATTATTTAATAGTGGTTCTAAATTTGTTTAATACTATTTCCGGGAAATTCTATATTTATATATTACAGACTACTTCGTCTGTAATTGAGCTCTCCGCGGCAGTTTCGCTTCTACGCACATAATATTTTTTTTAAACGAGGATAGTTTGATAATGTCGCACACTGTGGCCGTGTAGTGTATTTAATGGTCTTAAATCAAGGAGGTTGCGGAGCTTCATGAAATTTTGCACACATTTATTTTAAATTTTTTAAGAATTTTAGTTTTTTTTTTACAAAAATACGCCCACTTTTACGCCCACCTCCCATACAACTTAAATAGAAAATGTGGCATAACTTCCATGATTTTAAATATATTAACTAAATTTTCATAAAACGTTAATATTATAATAGTAGAATGACCTCCTGAAAATATGAATTTAATCCGCCCACTTTTACCCCCACCTCCCATACAAACAATATTTCAAAAATGCAATATGTTTATTTTTGGCAAAAATGCATATAAAATGTATTAAATGCTGTTTTGAAAATATGAAGAAAATCCGCCCACTGTAACACCCACCCCTCATACAATCCCAATATAAAAATTTTGTAAGTTTCACTCCATTTCATTTATTAACAACTTTTCCACATCTTCGTGATAATCTAATTGTTTAAGCTTCAATTTCGTTCTAAATGAATTGATGTATGGGTCGGAGGATATCAACAAATGATGCATTACGTCTTCGTTAGGAGAATAGCGCCCAGTCTTGCGGGAGTGCTATAGCCTATAACGTCTATAATCTTTGTTCCTGGTTTCATCTAATAAATTTAAAATGTATGAAACAATTTGTATATTTAACCTACCTATAGGTAGAATGGCCTCAGATACAATTTTGCTACCATGTATCAAAACTTTATGTACTGTGATGGGCATGTAGTACCATCCATACAAATCAATGTACAATTTTTCCTTGTCTATACAATATATTTGGAATTTCTCAGCGTCTATTGCCTGACTGCAACTAATTATTTACTCCGGCTATGTCAGCTGTAATTTCAGGGTTTTCAAAAAATCGTCGAGATATATTCCCATTGTTTCTGGAAGCCATTCTTTGTTTAACCAAATCAACATTTATTATATTTATTATATAAAGTTTACATTTAGATTTTTTTGTTGTTTAGTCTACGTAAACAATGTACCGATATTACTTTGATAAATACTTTTGTGTACATTTGTTTTTCTAATCGGGACTCAAATTTAAGTTTTTTTTTTATATAGTACACATGCAATGAAATTTTCGTATTTCTCGATCCCAAATTGGCACCGGCTTCGTGTACGAGTAGCAATGAAAGAAAGAATGCACAGTTGTTTTTGCACGCGTAAAATACCACATAACGCATATTTTTTACTGTAATTTTTTGGTTTTTCATTGTTTTTTCGGCGGCGGGCAAATTGGGGCAGGTTTTTTTTTTTTAGTCTGTTAGCTGAGACTCTCAGCTATAATTTGGTATAGTACTCCATGTGTCGCACTGCTTCGCACACAACTAAAAGTCTAACGGAAAATCATAAATGTTTTTATTTTTGGTTTAATATACATTGTCAAAAGAAATTTTTTTTTCAATTTTTAAAATTTTTTTTTTAATTTACATATAATGCTTAATGTCCATTTTAATTGAAAAAATACTTATAAGGTACATTCGGTGTATAGTTTATAAGTAACAGGCTTTTGAATATGACATAGAAAACTATCACATTTGAGACTTGTTCACATACTTCAACTTTGCGCTGCTCGGGACAGAAAACCAATGGAGATATTTGCATGAAATTTTTCACACATGACCTCTAGATTGTTGTTAACCATCTGTGCAAAAATCATCAAAATCGGAGAGCAGGTCCAAATTGATTTATTGCCGCAGTGGCCACAGTGTGTGTCGTGACTATGAATAAAACCTACTTTTTGAGGCAAAGAAGAATTATATCAACATAGCCTCTTTTAAGCTTCATAAATTTATTCCAGCGTCTTTTAAAATTTTTTAATGCCTGCAAATACCACTTCGTTTGACTCATTAAGCTTTTAGTGCCTATAAATAATAAGATTCCTTAAGACCCTCTAAAAAGACGTTATAAAAAGCAATGCTTATCCCTTAGGAAACAGGAAATAAAAGCGGGGATGTTGTAGCTTAGATAGTTAGCACGTTGACACTACTAAGCATACATATTGGCTTGAGTCGCCTGGGTTCGTATCCCAGCCGCGCCATTCATCAATATCCATTTTTCTAATAATTTGGCGCTGCTGGAATATGAATCCAGCAGGCGACTCCAGCCAATATGTATGCTTAGTAGTCCTTCGCCGGTATTAATCTATGGTACTACATCGTCGGTGAAGTAAAACATCAATAAAATGCTCTTGACATTGTCTTGCTTGAACATCATTTTTTTCTTCGTTAAATAAAGATATAAGATTTGCTTTAAATCAATATTAAATCTATTCAAAACTCGAAATAATACACACCGGGCTTTGTTCGCCAGTAGACATATTTTCTGGTATTTATTCTTTGGTCTCTAGAGTGTTGTGATGGACCACAACGGGACTAGTTGAGCCCGTTTGTAACCATGAAAATTAGCGCTAAAGAATCTGCGTAGCATCGTATTTTTCAAGGTGATGATTTTTTCAGACTTGGGGAATGTCAATTACAGTTTGTAATTAAATGCAATTACAGCTACGCAATTATATGTCATTGAACTATTTGTAATTGTAATTGGAGTTTTTCAATTACAATTACATTGAACTATTTGTAATTGTAATTGAGTTTTTTTTAATTATACATTATATGGAATTTATAATTGAAAAATTACATTTTTAATTACTTTTAATTTGTAATTAAAAAATTCCAATTACAATTAAAAAAAAAAAATTCAATTATAATTACATGCAATGGAAAATTGTTAATAGTTTGTTCAATTTCAAGTAATGATTATTGCCTAATTACAATTATCTCTAATTTGTAATTGAAAATTACCAATTAAAATTACATGTAATGTGTAATTGAACATTTTCAATTACAAGGAGTTGTAATAGACTTTAGTCCCTTATTTATATTACAATTACTTGTAATGTGTAATTAAGAATATGAAATTACACATTAGCTGTAATTTTAATTGTAATTTAATTTCATTCTGCCATGTCTGATTTTTTTTATGACAAAAATTATTTTTAATGTCGTGATTTGGACATTCCCATTCTCCAAGTTTATTTTAAATTATCGAGGTAGCTTGCTTTCAATGGCTGTCACAAACGCAGCTTGCTCGAAATTCGACAGTAGTCCACACCAAAGTTGGTAACATACATATTATTTGAACAAGATGAATAGCAACTGACGATGGATGATTGGAATAAAAATTCTCGTATTCTATTATCTGACTTTGGTTGGTTAAATATATATTGTGTCTACAACTAAACCACTACCTAAACTAGATTGATACGACGAATGCTGAATAAGGATCCAGAAAATGCCTTACATTCTGCTAGTATGTAAAATAAAATCTCTCCCATTTTTCTTTAAAATTTAAGGATTTGCAGCAACAAAGAGTTAACTCCATTTCAAGGCCAAACAGAATTAAAAACCGTTTCCTAAGGGGGAAAATGTGATTCTCCAATTTTTAACAGTTTTTCACAAAAATTATACAAATTGGAGTTAACTCATTGTTGCTGCAAAACCTTCAATTATCACCCTAAAAAAATATTCTTTCAACCCTATTGAGTAATAACGCAGAATAAACGAACTCAAGCCTTATTAAGCAAATCATCTGTGTGCTAATGTTTTTTTTTTTTGTATATTTTTTACTTTTTTGAAATGTTTTATGGTTTTGTGAATGCAAAATTTTCTAAAAATATATTTTTAAAATTTCATTATTTTTTCGCCCCTTTTAATTTAAACTCTTAATTCCCATAAATAAGAACCTGCAACAATAATATTTACATAGACTTAAAATATAAATTGTAGAATGTATCAGAAATGACTATATGTAAGCAGGATTTTTATGCTGACTCCTCATGTTAAAAATAAATACAATCAGATACAACAAAACACAGCCATCATGAGTGAAAAAACAAAAATAATTTCTACCAATAAAACCTGCTTGATTGCAATAAATTGAAACCAAAAATAAAAAATATTTATATTCAAATGTCTCCCATATAAAATTTACAAATTAAACAAAGAAATGTTTAAATAACAAAATATAATATTGGCAAAACACTTTAATCAAACCAAAATTGTTCGTAATTTCGAATTTTTTGTGATATCAAATGATTCGACTTGCTTCAAGGATAATTTTCCTTGAAGAAAATCTGATTTATGTGGGAGAGAAAAAGAACAGTAATATCCTGCCTTCACTAGACATCGATTTAAACAAGACATATTATTATGTTAATCTATATATATGTATAATAAAACAGTAACTCATTTCCTGTCTGTCTATCTGGCTGTCTTTCTGTTTGTGTTCGCATCACGTAAAAAATAATCGATGTATTTTAACAATATTTTGTGAGAAGTTACCGTAGTATCCTGGTTCCGACATAGGATACCTTTTTTCCCCATAAATTTCTTATTTCCAAGAGAAAGTGGAACGAAGCAGTGAAATTACGCCGATTTTTTTTACCGATTTAAAGGTAATGGCTATTATAACTTGCCTTTAGCTAAAGTTAGGATTTTGTTGAAGCGATAAGTAGTTTTTCGCTATAATAATGAGGATAATGCTCATTGCTATAACTTGTCCTTATAGTACGTGATAGTTAAAAGTGGTTTTTACCTTACTTTTAATAACGAAAAACTATTTATCACTCTAACAAAATCCTAACTTTAGCTAAAGGCAAGTTATAATAATGGGCCTAATTATTATTAATTGGTATAAAAATAAATAAGTCTTAAAATTTGGTGTGGATTACTTTCAAAGCTAAATCGAACAAAATATTGTTAGGATGCATGTTGCATGAGAACTTGCCACATATATTTCTTTCATTTTATGTGAGCAACCAAAAAAACCTTTCATGAACCTGCTACTAAAATGGACAAATATTTAGTAAGAACTTGTAAAATAACTACAAAAATAATGGTGCCTATTATATGAGCAATTTCGATCTTCGACTGCAGTCGAAAGAGCTGATCGAACGAATTTTCATTTGATACTTTGGCGCATATTCGATAAAAATAGCGCTATTGTGAATTTTACTCAATTAGATTATTCACAATAGTACATACATGTTTATCAGCTGGCACTATAAATAAAATTGTTTGTAATTGTATTAGAATTTATTAAGGAAAATATTTAATTAAATAATATGACCACTTTGCTGTTGTTCTAAGGGGTGGCCCCATACAATCTAGCTCATGCGAGGTTACTTCCCTTTTTTTGGCGCTTAAACTTTTGTGTATATTTGAGGATTATGTTCCATTAGAAAAACCAATTTTTCCAATTGTCGTTTTTTTTATTTTTTATTTACAACTTAGAACTGCATGAAATTAAAATAAAATAATTTACTTCCGAATTTTGTAAAAAAAAATCTGGAGTGGCCCACACTCAACTTTACCATACCCAGTGTAAACAGATTATTTTATGAATATATTACATAAAGAATATAAGTTTAAAGTATAATCGAATCGAAAAATTAATTATTATCGGTTTGGGTGCCCCTTCCCGATTATGCCCGAAATTCATACAGCTCTTCATCTCCATAGATCAAAAGTACTAACTGAATTTCATTTTAATATGTCATACGGCATGACCTGTAGAGCGTTTACAAAATTTAGAAGTAAGTAAACTATCCCTTGACCCTTCCCGATTATAACCAAAATTTACACAACTCTTCATCTCCATATACCAAAGGCACGTACTAAATTTCGTTTTAATATGTCATACGGTATGACCTCCAGAGTGTTCCCAAAATTTGGGTGTAAGGAAACTACCCCTTGCTCCCTCCCGATTATACCTAAAACTATACAGCTCGTCATCTCCACATACCAAAGGCACATACTAAATTTCATTTTGATATGTCAAACGGTATGACCTGTATAAACTCTCCAAAAATAGTGGCATACGAACCAACCCACCCACAGACATCATGGCGAAAATAGTCATAATGGATTCAGAAGACCTCAAAACATATCAATCCGTCGAAATCGCGACCTCGATTTTTTTCATGATTACTAGTAGGTATACTACGTATAGTAAGGAAAAAAACAGTATAAAATTGACGATACTTTTCAATAAGCATCGAAAGCAATGTTGCAGTGCTACCAACTCAAAATACGAATTTGGTTAGCCAGAGAAGATCCAAAATAGAATGCAACTCACAATAAGGGCCACTGTTATTTTCAGACATTTTTTTTTCCTAAAAATAAGATTTTTTCTAGTTTTTTTAGTTTTTCTTTTGTTGAAAAGCATATGGCAACACTGTCTACCGATAACTTTATAGACAAGTCATGGAAACCGTCTTAAATACTATAAAAACTGTATGAAACATTTTGTAAAACTGACAACTATTGCGAAAACTTCTGAAAGAAAACAACCTACATCCGATGAGAACTCATCAATCCAACACCAAATCATTTGCGTAAGAAATTTATATTGAAGATTGTGTAAACACTGGCTCTATTAATAATACATAAACCTCCTTTGTTGTTGTTGTTGCTGTTTTTTTTTTTTCAAAGTAATTTTGCCTGACAGAAAGTATTTAAAAATCATTTAAATACAAAAAGAATTAAAATGAAATTATGATCTCATGATCAAGAAATGTTATAAAAATATATGTCTGTATGTATGTATGTGTGTTTGTATATATGCGTTCTTTCACATCTATTATGATCTACATAACTCCTTTTTGCCGTCATTTTAATTCACATCATCTTTCTTTATCGTTATGAATAAAAATTGTAATGCTTTGATAATAATCATGTTCATGTCATAATTAAGATCATCAACATTATTTATTGTTCTAGAATGTTTGAACAGTGTGGCAATAAAGTAACACACATTTATTTATTTTTTTCCTAAATCAAGTATTTATAAAAAAAAAACTTGGCATAAAGAGGCGTTCGTTGGGGTTCTCTAAATGATTTCTATTTTTTTTTTTTCAACTCTTTAAAAATAAAATTGTTGTGTCGGTAATAAATTGTTGTTATTGTTTTTAGCAACATCGCGTTCAATGAACTATTTTTTTTTCTCTTTCTTTATTGTAATGTTATTGGTGTTGTAGCTATTTTTGTGTAACATTAATAGGTATAATTGCAAGAGAAATTAAACACTCTCCACACACACACAATACAAACTAAAATGGGTTAAATTAATTTATAAAAATGTTTGTTGTAAGATTTGTTCATTTATATTTAAATTCAACACTTAAAAATTAATACAAATTTAGTACAATAAAATACACAACATGTGAATAGATATATACATCGGTATACATTCACATGATGTGTAAATATCCCAGTTGACCATGTCTTTAAGACATCTTAAACAATGTGTGGCAAGACAATAGTAAAGCGTAGAAAATATATTGAATAAAGTTCCAACAATTGTTGAGAATATTTTCCACAAAATCAAACAAGACCAAAAGAGCGACAATTTCATGACGACAAAAGTCGACAACATAGAAGAGACGATTTTTTCATCTTGCTTGTCGTCGACGTCTTCTTAAGTGACATTTTCCTTTATATAGACATCGACGACTATATAGGGAAACTTTCCTGCAATACATACACATACATATATGTAGCCTTGATGCTACAATAATTATTGTATAACTTATAAGTTAACTCGATTTTAGGTGACAAAAAATTGGACAAAGTCAAAGGCGATTTAAATACATTTTCCATTTTTGAACAGTTTTTATTTTTCTATTATTCTAAAAATTATAAAAATTGTAGTTAACTACATGTTGCAGCAACAATTATATATGTATATGTCGACTATCACTACGATACTTTCACTCAAACTTCCGTCAACACCAATCTACATACATATTTCTTTATACGAAAAATCGATTTTTCATAACAAACAATAAGTGATGACAGATTTTCGGCACAAAAAATCATCAGTTATCAAACATTTTCGTCTCTTTCTCGACTGAGGCCTTATTTAAATTTTTTTGTACAAAAAGTAGGTTTTTTTTATGAAAAAATAAGTGACAAAAAAAACGATTTTTTTGGAAAAAATGTAACTCACCTATTTTTATCATTATCACTTAAATGACAAGAAGCTTAGTTAAGAAATTATCGCCAATTTAAGTTTCGTGTATACAAAAAATCAGTTTTTCCTCCTTTTCTCTACTAATGCCTTATTCAAGAAACTTCAGTCCTTTAGGATTTTTAAAACAAAATGTCGATATTTTATTAAACAAACTAACTGTACCCACACACGTCGTATGCGTCCTGAGAATATTTTGTTCGATTTTGCTTTGAAAAATAATCCACATCAAATTTTAAGACTGTTACTTTTATAGTGCTTCATGTATGTATTTACTTTATATAAAGCCACCCATCCCTGGATATAATTCTAAAATTCTAAAAATTATTGTAAAGCTCTGTAAAAGGTGTTAAAATATTTTTATAACAATCGTTTTCTAATACTTATCTTCTGCTATTGGTCTAAGAGTTGTGTATAATGGAAGCAGATCGATTTGGCCTTCCTCTTTTAGGTGAAAGGTCTAACACTTTTCGGAATTCGAAATTGTCATCTAAAGAAGTTTTATAAAATATCTTATATGGAGCATTTTAGAAATTTGATCCATTGTATTTAGCCGCCTGGCGGGTGTCTACTAGCGAGTTTGTAGGGTAAACTGCATAATCGTTGATTGATAATCGTATCAGGGAGCATCAGCTGGTCTACTATCGGAAGCGTCCACAGGTTGCGGATAGTGTAATACCTAGTAGATATGCTGGGTAGCTGCGAATAATACCAAATAAGCAGTCGCGGACAATACCAGCGGTTCTGACGGGAGAGTCTTGGATTAAATATCCGAGTGTCAGAGATTCTTAGAGCGACGTGGCGAGTAGGTGGCGCCAATAAATAACCACCGAACAATAAAGCAGTGTCTGGAATGCTTTAACAGGCAGCCCCGGTACCAGACTTGGATGCGATTGGCCAATAACTAGTCCATCTTAAAAAAAATATTTACAAACGAAACCACATGTGGCCCTTTGTTCCACACTGGAACCATAGCAATTAATACATATATATATTTTTAGCCAAGACACAGCTTCTCCATTGGTGTTTCTCTTTCTACAAGTCGTTAATTCTTGCAGTTGTTTCGTCGAAATTTAATCTTTCTGAGCCAATTGTTCTACCAAAAATGGGTTTAACTTTTTACATAATTCTATTAAAATTATAATAATGCTCAGGCATATATAAATAATTGGATTCTTTATATTAATAGGATCATCTGATCATACCTGAACCGCTATCTGAAGACATGACAAAATTACTAATAATTCGTTTGTCAAACTTTGAAAACAGACTGACTTATATCACTACTCAAATATACAGTAACTGTATTTTGTTTACCAATCAAAAAATAAACTCAATTTATCAACTTAATTTTCATGGCATACTGCGAATTACATCAGATTATGTTATTTTATAAGAATTTTATATGAAATAGCTGATAAACAAGATTTTTGAAATTTTTGACTTATACCACTTTCAAAATCAACGGCTCAAATTAGCTTAGTACTTTAAGGGCTTGTAGGCTTATTAATTAATAAAGAGAAGATTATTTATTTATAAAAAAGTTTTCTTTGAAAATATGTATGTAAGTGATCACAGATTTTAGCATTGTTTTCTGGACTAAGGACTTATTTGTGAAACTTTAAATTATATAAGACTAGCTGTGCCCGCAATATTTTGTTCGATTTGGCTTTGAAAGCAATCCGCGAAATTGTGAAGAAATTTAAAGAGACTGGAGCGAGTTCAGGCCTGTGCATCATCGTTTCGCTCGTTCCGCTGAAAAAGTGAAAAGTGAAAGAGTTGCCGAAGACCCGAATGTGTCGATTCCTCATCGTTCTCAGGAATTAGAACTGTCATACGGCACATTATGGCGTATTTTGCATTTGGATCTACACCTACATCCATATAAAGTCCAGCTCACACAACAACTGAAGCCAGCTGATCTTTTACAACGTCGTAGATACGAGGAATGTGTGCTTGAACAACAGGCGGTGGACGGCGATTTTTCGAACAAAATTTTCTTCAGCTATGAAGCACATTTCTCTCTCAGTGGGTATGTTAATAAACAAAATTGTCGTATTTGGGGTTCTGAGAATCCTCAAGTAATTGAAGAGAGGTCATTATATCTACAAAAAGTCACTGTTTGGTGCGCTCTTTGGTCCGAAGGTGTGATTGGACCTTACTTCTTCGAAAAAGACGATGGAACGACTGTTACCGTCAATTCGGAGCGTTATGATAACCGACTTTTTTTTGCCTGCTATTGAAGAATACGACTTGGAGAATATGTGATTTCAACAAGACGGTGCCACATGCCACATAACTCGAGCGAATGTGGCTTTATTGCAAGAGACATTTCCTGGCCGCGTAATTTCTTGTCGTGGCGATATCAACTGGCCACCAAGATCATGCGATTTGACACCATTAAATTTTCTTGTGGGGCTACGCGAAAGACCGTGTTTATGCAGATAAACCTTTAACTCTTGAGCACTTAATAACCAACATTCGTCAAGTTATGGCTGAGATACCGCCCAATATGTGTCAAAAAGTGGTCGAAAATTACCTCAAAAGAATAAATGGTTGCAACACTTCGCATGGTGGTCATTTAAATGATGTAGTGTTTCATACATAATGTCAACGTTCAAACTTTATAACAAAAAAGAAATATCATGAAAAAAATATATTTTGTGTTTTATTTACGTTTACTTTTGAAACCGCAAAATGGATAACCTGTATAAAGTAAGGGGTCTCATCCTTACTAAAATAACTGCCTTTTCTTTACTTTCTCTTGGAAATGAGATGTTTTTGCGAAAAAAAATAAGTATCCTATATTGGAATCAGGATACTAAGGTACCTCCTAACAAAATCTTCTTAAAATCCATCCAGTAGATGTAACGTGATGCGAACACAAAAAAAGAAAGACAGACAGACAGGAAATGAGTTACTATTTTATCATATGTATAGACTTTCCATACAAAAATTTAGAATTAAAGAAACATTTTTGTATTCTAATTTAAAAAGACTTAACCGAATTAAAATTTTTGTTATAATTTTTTCTTATTTTAGCATTATACGTCTTAAAATTAGTATTATTTTACATTTTTTTTCAGAGTGACTCACTTTATATATTTTTTTTTTATTTTTTTAACAATAAAACTGTTTTTCTTGAAGAAAACCACCAATTTTTTTTATTTCTTTAAAAAAACATTTTCTTTTTTTTTCTGCATGACTAAACAACAATGGACCCTAAAATAAGCGAAAAAAATTCTGTGCTTTTCTCATGACAGCAGCCTACATTTTCTTATGGTTAGTGGGTTCGTTTGTTGGTAGCTGTTTTGTAGGTTGTCTTGTTGGCCATAATAATAGACAGATAAAATATCAGCAACCTATTTTTTTTTGTCTGTTTTTTTTGCAAAAAAAAAGGCACAACTGCCTCAATATCTGTGCAAAGAAAAACGTAGAAAACTTGAATTTAGAGTATGTTTTTAAAGCCTAAAATACGTATAACAAATTTGTTTAAGCCTTAAGTTTAAATTGATTTTCTTTAGATTAAAAAAAAAACAATTGAACACAAAAAATCTTGCAAAAGAAAATAGTGCTTTAAGGGGCTTGCTTGCCAAATTTTTCTATTTACATAGACTTTTGTTAAGCAATCTAAATCAGTCAAGTTAAAGTCAGATTCACGCACGTGGGGTTCCGTACAACGTGCCCACTTTAAGAGTTCAATATATTAGCGTTTTTTATGGGTCACCTTTTAACTTTTAATTTTATATTTTTATCACTTGATTTTATAAAAATTTTTAGTGGTTGATTGTTGCTCTTTAAAAGACAAGCACACATACGCCAAAATCACGTCTACTATGGGACACCCTTTAATTTTTTAATATTTTTACACTTTTATATTATAGTAATGTAGGGGAAGTCTCGAAGCAGACCACTTCCATAACAGATTCCTTTTCCGGTGTAAATTTTAATAAGTGTCTGCCTATATAGTTTACAAAAATAAACTCGTCAAAATCGCACTCCTAAGGGACACCCTTTCATTTTTATTAATTTTATTTTTAATAGTTGATGTTATACTCCCTTTAATTTTGAGTTTAAATTTTATACAGTTCAATATGGCTGATATAGTCTAAATACTCTGTGTTAGTTACAATTATGGTCCGGGACTATCGGAACACCCTGTAATTTTGGGTATTTATGGCTATAGCGACCACAGTATTAAAAGAGGTATTTTTTGTTTCTATCGACTTACCTGCGCATATGGAGTAACTCATTTCCTGTCTGTCTGTGTTCGCATCACGTAAAAACTACTGGATGGATTTTAACCAAATTTTGTGAGGAGTTACTTTAGTATCCTGATTCCAATATAGAATCCCGTTTTCGCAAAAATATCTTATTTCCAAGAGAAAGTGGAGAGAAAGCAGTGAAAGTACGCCAATTTTTTTACCGATTAAGGCATACTTTAAGACATCTTTTATTTTTGAAAGCAAGATTTTTTAACCCACAGTTGCGCAATAGATGGCACTGTTTTAAAATAACTCATTTTCTGTCTGTCTTTTACAGAGCTTTACAATAATTTTTAGAATTTTATATAAATTTTAGGATTTTATCCAGAGATGGGTACCTTTATATGAAGTAAATACGTAAGATTCTTAAAATTTGATGTGTGGATTACTTTCAAAGCAAAATCGTATAGGACCTTTAGTATTAGACAGCTATGAAACAAAAGCCTCGCAAGAGGCGAATAGGTCAGTCAGTAGATGGACATGATTAACTAAAGATCTAGGCGGGCTAATCTCTAAAAGGACTCCAGAGGTAATAGCCTTTCGACATGAAGTCCAGAAAGATGCTTAAGCTGGATAACTACAGCAGTGACAAGTCAAGATGAAAATCAAAGAATATAACACTGGCGAACTGTGCCGGGGTTTATCTACAATTTAGCATAGCTATAAAACATAACACAACTTGATTTATTTTACCTTTATTATAAATTAGCTGTGCCCGCCACTTCGTCAGCGTCCTTACAATACGAGTATTTTGTTCGATTTTGCTTTGAAAGCAATCCAAACCCAAGACTTTTACTTCAGTTATGGTTTATGTATTTACTTTATACAAAGGTTATAATCCCTACTAAAATATGCGCCTTAAAGTATGCATACTTTCTGTTGGAAATAAGATATTTTTGCAAGAAAAAGTATCCTATATTTGAATCAGGATACTAAAGTACCTCCTCACAAATTTTTGTTAAAATAAATGCAGCAATTTTTATGTGCTGCCGGCAGGAAACAGGTTACTGTTTTAAAATATGTATAGATTTATAAGGCGAAAAAAAGTATAGCGATGCTTTCCTCTTAAAGTTTACACGCAATTCACTTTTCTCCATTTTCGTATAAACTCACGAGGCTGTCTAGTAGATTCAAGCGAAACCACACAGATAGCTTCAACACTTTACTGAAATCGATTACCAGATTGTAGGGGAGAAGACCAATGTTGGTTTTTTATAAATAAAAAAATTTAAATAAGGTTTTCCTCTAGATTAATGACTATGAATATTAACTACTTACGAATGTATAAAAGCGATTTGAAATTTGTACATACCTGTAAAGAAAAAAGAAAATATTACAATTAGTAAAATGATTAGGGTAAATGTTTTCTAATTAATTCTAGTTGAAGTAAGTATTAAAAAAGAAAAAATTTCTCACGCGATATCGGCTTGAAAAAAAAAATTGTTTTTTTTTAACCAAACTACCTCTGTGAAGCTTTTTTCTTGTTTGCAGAAAACACCCAGAGTCTTTGGCGGGAATTGAACCCGCAACCTCCAGGCTGAGAGACTAGTGCGCTACCAATCGGTCTATCAAGGCACTCAGAAGTTATTTCAGAAGACTTTAAGAATCACAATCGGACCATTTAACAAGAACTTAACTTGAACTGACGTAGAACTTAACTCTCTTTAAAGTTAACTAAAGCTGAACTAAAAATAAATCAGTCAAGTGCTACTCAGACTCATGTAAGTAGTGTTCCGTACAAATTCAATATGTATATCGATACCTTATTATAGAAAGGCCCTAACTAATGTTTTTCCTCCTTTACAGGAGAAGGAAAAAACTTAATAAAAAATTTAGTTTTGTAGTCGCGAATTATTTTGTAACGCAATTTTTTATTAAATTCTCCTAGCGTTTTAATGATGTAACAATTAATTTTATTTATACAGACATATGTATTAGAAGATCATCTATCCAAATATGCAAAAAAAATCGATTTAAAAACCAAACGAATTAGGGCCTTTCTATATT
This sequence comes from Phasia obesa, assembly GCA_949628195.1. Lineage (NCBI taxonomy): Eukaryota > Metazoa > Arthropoda > Insecta > Diptera > Tachinidae > Phasia > Phasia obesa. The sequence goes on along the minus strand of OX451216.1, from coordinate 133,990,964 downwards.
AAGGTAACGATATGTAAGTTTATCTAAAAGGTTTTCTTAAAAACTTTTAAATTCTTTAATTAATCCATTTTTAAATACGTTTCAATTATTAGTGAACAATTCGAAAAATGTTTGAAATAAAATTATTTTCATTCATATTTTTGTGTACGAAAATATAGGAATGATATAATTTCCTTTGGTTACGCCATACAATTATTTTAATTGCGGGACAAAATTGCAATAAATTCTACTTTACACACAAAAGGAAATTAAGATCACAATAAATGATAGATTAATAATAATTTCTAAAATTTAATGAATTAAAAACAGTGGGTAACAAAAGTTATTTGAAAAAACAAAAGTTACAAACTATAGGAATATTAGAGATTTATATACATACATATATAAATGAAGATATTCTCCACCCCAAATTTTAAGACTCTTAATTTTATAGTGCTGCTGATATGGTTTAGTTATTTATTTTGTACACAGTTGCCCGTCTCTGGGTAATTAATTACTGGGGAAGTTTATAACATAGGTTTGAAATAAAATTCTATTGTTGTAGAATTTTGTAAATACGTGTCTAAAATTTCCCGTTTTCAGTACCATTAAATCTACTTTCTTTTAGAAATAAAACGATTTTTTAGAAATTAAATTTTTACGGGCAAAAATTATCCTACTTTTAAACCGAGTCTCTCAAAATATTATTAAAATTCATTTAATAGGTTTTTACGTAATGCGAACACAGACAGATGATAGATGAATAGTCAGTCTGTCAGACAGACAAAAATTCCTAATATGTACCTAATCCTAAAATATTCCTGGATACGACAATAACCAAATAGATTAACTCCACTTTTTATTAATTAACCGATACTTAAATGTGATTTGTTTAAAACAACTTTTTTGATGAGAGCATTTTTGATCTTCTGAGCGAAAACATTTTTTTTTTTCATTTGAATTAGTTTTAGAAGGATATCAAGAACCATAACTAAATTTTAATATAGAGTTAATCGATTTGGCAAGGGAAGCATACATTTAAAGGCCACTTTTCACTTTCATACTCAGTCTTACGATCTGTCAAAAATAGAATGTGTGCTAAAACAGTATGATTGTGTGTTGACAGATCTGCACGATTTGATAAACTTTAAAAAAAATTCATATGATAATGTGACACCTACATCGCCATTTTGAAACAATTTTTTGAGTAGGACAGAATGCTGTCAGATTTTTTTTTTTTTTTTTGTGATTGAATCGTACGATTGTGTAGGTTGGAATCCTGGCCTTAAGTATAAGTTAAATATATTTATTTAGGCTTAAGTGCGATTTATAATACAACACAAAAAATAGTAATTTTTTAAGTCACTATTAGAATGGAAAGCAATTTCTGTGCCGCTACACATCTTCCTTAGCATGTTTTGTGACTTCCACTAAGTTTATTAAGTCTATTAATAATAGAGTGTCTTTTTTCTTTTTTTATGTGGTTGAAACAGCAGTCAGGTGATGAGCCCTACTTATATAGTGCATTGAACCGGAACTAGAAAATTAGGTTGTGGAAAAGAAGATATATGGAAAAGTAGACGCTCATCTTGAACTTTCCCTCATTAAAAATGACAGATGAGACCTTTCTTCCTGTAATGCGTAATGTGGTTGACTAGCCAATCGACCACAAATGTATGGGCTTTTAATGTTAAACGCAAAAATGTGCAGGTATCCAGACGATATCAATCAATACGACTTACATCTCCTCATGGTGTCGGCCGTTAACAGGCTCCTAGTTAGATCTTATCGGTGTTAAAAAGGCTAGGTAAGTTAAGTTGAGTGAACGCTGCATACCTGTCCTGTAGGAATTCGAGTAGCTCCAAAATGGATTTTTGGGGCGCTCGCCCATACATAAGAGTTGTATTCTATTACGAGCCGAATACAGGTGGTATAAATAGTAAGTTCGGATGGAGTGAAGTACATTTTACACTGTATTTTTCGATTTCCAGCGCAGTAACATTTAGCTCAACTCTACTTCCGGTAACGCTAATCTATTACTGGACTACCAGGACAGTCATTAGTTCATAAAATAGTGAATTTGGTGTGCTGATTAAATACTAAGTTTTTACGTAAAAAACCATCACCTAAAGTCCGGTACTCTGTTCAGTTTTTCATGATGAATGCTGCCAAACTACATACATACATTTTTTTTATAAAAAACTCATGAAAAAATGTTGCTGAAGTAGTACTTTGTTTTTGCTGTGGAAAAACATTGAAATGTTTCTGCAACATTTTATCATGCGGAATTTTTCAAACAGCTGCTTTTGTTAACATTTGTAAAACAATGTGGTATACTTAAAAGCAATAAAATCGTAAAATTCTTCCAAATCGCGAGATAAACACCACATTTTAAATGTCAAATTTTCCTTGTGAAATAATAAATGTTGCTCAACATTTTTCGCAAACTCGAACAGAGTACTAGGCTTAATCCAAAACAGGCTTGATAAATACTATGGGGATATTAAAAAGAGTGTTTTAGCTCCATGGACACGTCTGTAGTTACTATATACACTGGAATTTCATGAGTTAGGCTACGAACTGTGCTACCCCATCCAGCATTCTCTCAAAGTATGGCTCTTGCGATTATTTCCTAATTCCTAATAATGAACAAATGGTAGGGTAGCAATAGATTTGGCTCAAACGATAATGTCATTATTGAAACAAACGTTTATTTTGAGGGTCTTGAGAAATAAATGCCCTTTTTATCGAAAAAGTCGTAGAATTATCAAATTTTTCCGGTTTTAAATAACATATTATTTTTTACATTTCATTTCCCATACACACTGTACACTTTCCGTCATTAGAAAGAAAACAAAACACTGCGTTTGAATATTTAATAACTTCTAAACATGCAAAATGTGTTATTTATAAAATCTAAACATTTTCATTTGTTAACAACGTTTATCAAAAATTATTTCGATTAATTTTTAAGGCCATTTTAATTATTAACATCGCAGCCTGATGTTAATTAAATATTTAAATAGGTTTTGTTTAATTGATTGAAAAACTTTGAATAAAATTTTGTAAACTTTATGAATAAAAAGTCAGGGGTAAATTCATTGTCTTTATAAGTGTACTAGCTGTGCCCTCACACGTTGTGTGCGCCCTGACAATATTTTGTTCGATTTTGCTTCGAAAGTAATCCACATCAAATTTTAAAACTCTTGCGTATTATAAAGGTACCCATCCCTGGTTGAAATTCTAAAATTTATATAAAATTCTAAAAATGATTGTAAAGCTCTGTAAAAGACAGACATGAAATGAGTTACTCATTATTTTATAACAGCGCCATCTGTTGCGCAACATTTATTACCACATACTTTCAAAATAAAAGATGCCTTAAAGTATGCAATTTCTAAAAATTGGCGTACTTTTACTGCTGCTTCTCCACTTTATCTTGAAAATAAGACATTTTTGCAGAAAAAAGTATCCTATATTGGAATCAGGATACTGAGGTACCGCCTAACAAAATTTTTTTTTTTTAATTCATCCAGTAATTTTTACGTGATGCAAACTCACATAAGAGGGACAGACAGACAGAAAATGAGTTACTATTTTTTATATGTATAGATTGTCGGATATTTTAAAGTTTATTAGAATTATTACAACTGAACTTGACTAGTGCCAAATTTGATTTGGTTAGGGGAAGCTGAAAGTAATATCTGATGTTCTGAAATGGGATCGGTAAATACGATCCTTCGTGTTACCAACAACATAAAATGGTAAAAACGGAAAAGATAGATAAAGAAAGTAGAAAGGAGCAAACCGAATGTACCTGAAGATGTTGGCCCTCCACCATGGGACAGAAGCAGATAAGTGACAGTATTTGCATCATTATAGGAAGGAAACAACCCTGCCAGTAGAATACATTTCTAGCGCCCGACAAGGCAAGTCATCAAATTACAAGTTGCTCATTTTCATCTTCAGTAGTTGTGTTGTTTTATTGCGACCTGGCCAAAGGCGGATTGTGATTGAGGTCATTCAATCGATGATTCGTAAGTATAACTGGCCTAGAGAAAAGAAAAAGGTGAGACAAGGAACTGATCCTATTTAATTTCACTGTTAAAATATCGCACAGACTCCTGAGGTGAGGAAATTTTTTGAAATAATAGACGTTAACATTTCAGCGCCTGACGAGAGCATCAAATGTGTGAACGTCTTCTCTAGTTATCGCAAATAAACTATCGAGTACTTCGTTCTGATACAATGCCAGCTTATTCCCAACTAAGTTGCGGAGAATCGCTTCATCTCCCTGTACCCAAGTGAGGATGTTGGCACATACTCAAATTACATTTGAGTATATGCGGCATCTCCAAACCTTATCTAGTACTGAAATTAACGTATAACTGATTTTAAACTGAACCAAAGTTGAATGAAACCTCTTTTCAGAATTGCTACATTAAAAAAAAAATGTTTTTTATTCCACTTCTCAAACCAACATCTGTGGAAAACCAACATCTGTGGAAAACCCTAATGTGTTTCGAATTGTGAATAGTAATCGTAGTATTTAATGAGTAATTGCTTGAGTTTTAATAGTATTTTGTTGAAAAAATATCAGCCGTTTAAATGACCAACCCTAAATAATCATCGCACAAGCCAAGCCAAGCCAAGACACACCACACCACACCACTCCACTACATGCAACACTTTCTTTGGCAAATTATATATAATTTATTTTATTAATTTTTTATAGCAACAACAGACACACTTTAAACAAAATGATGGCGTAAATATTTATTAAAAATATCGAGCGTATGTAAATGGTGGATGTATATATACAAAGTGGAAATGGAATTGTGTTTAAGGTGTGTAGAGTGTGTAGAGCGTGGTGTCATTTCGAAACTACAAATATGGCTACAAACACTTAACGTAGCAGTTGTTGTTGAATGTATTATCAGTGATTATTAAATCCAATAGAAAGTTGGGACATTGGAAATTTCAAACTTCTAAATTAATAACAACAAAAAAACTAAAGCCTTTTATGTTTGGAAATAAAATTTAAATATTAAAAAAGACAGTAAATCATACAGATAAAGCGTCAGTTAAGTTTACACAAATTGTTTAGTTCCTCTACCAAACTAATCGCTATACACAACAGTAGAAAGGGTTCCAATTATCCAATCGAACAAATTAAAATTTTTTTTCAGAAGTTCGAACTGCTGCTGAGATCGGTCAGCTCGTTCGGACGTGCCTACAGGCAAGGTTCGTTAAAGTGAAGACGATGAACAATAAAAATGTAGGGGGAATACGAAGGTAGACCACTAACTTTTTAGATCCCTATTCTGTATACTTTTTTTTTGTATGGGGGAATACCGAAGAAGATCTTCAAGGGACCCGTTTCGACTCCCTTCGTAGCTCAATGATTTCTGGTATCCGGCGGGAAATTCACGAATATCTTACTTTCATTGTCTCGTGCTGTCGCTAGCCTTTTACTATCGACTGTAGTAATTTCAGACTGGCAACTGATACATGTCGACATTCTTTCTCACCACAGAGTCTAACATTTGCTTAAGGCTAAGGTCGCCACAGCATCTCCATATAATATGTGCCCGTGGTCAAAAGCCTTTTTTATGTTAGCCTTTTTCCTAGCATTGTCTGCAAGTATCGTCTTACAGTGAATTTTAACATGTGCAGATAATACTTTAGAGTACGTGACCTGTCACTAACGCAGTTAACCATTTGTAGGGACTCACATTATATCCAAGCTCCTTCTTGGTCTTTCTGTCAACTTGTAGTGAAAAATTCTAGACTCTTTGGTGGGAGTCGAACCCACAACCCTGGACTGATAGACTAGCTACTAGCCTACCGAGGAACAAGGATTTCTGATAACCGCTTGGTAATTTAGGATCACCTTAGTTTCTCTAAGTCTAATTCTATCACAGGCCTTTACTCTCCACTGGTAACTGCCAGTTTCTCTTAACTGCTAACATTTGTCTCCATGACATCCACATTTAATGTGACTGACAGTGATAGTAAGCATAATGCTAGCACATGTTCAGAACCGGCATTTCCACACAATGTGCGCTACCAGCTCAACCTCTTCCAGGCGCAATGTGCAAGTACCACCTTCTTTGATTTTCTTTTTATGATAGTTTTCTTTTGATGATACTTGAAGTCTACATGACCTGTAAAAATAGTTATCCAGCTTAAGGTATCTCAATTATACGCGAGCAACTTTCTTGTCAAGGGGTTATCGCCTTCGGAGTAAATTTAGAGATTAACCTGCCCACCTTTTCGGAGAAATTCTGTACCTCTCTTCCGGATAACTCTGTCATCGACTTAACTTCTAGCAGAGGGAAAAAGAAGGATAATCCAACTTAGTCTTAGCCTTAGCCAAACCTTAGTATTTCAAGGTTAGGTTAAGTTAAGAAGGGTAGTGCTTGTAAGCACTAGACGCCTCCAAGACGGAAACCAATTGGTTCGTTGTGATTATTTGAATGGGCTTTATTATCTTACATTAAGCCACTTGACCAATACGCAGTGAATTATGATAATAGATTTGCATTGTCACGCATAAAAGCCCGAAATCACCCAAAAGTTGAAGACCAGAGACCAATAAAAGAGTCGTGTGTAAACAAGACCTACCCCCGGGGGTTCCAATTGTCACTGCAGGAATGCAAATGCTTTGACGCGGTTCACTCGGGGCAAATAGGGGCACCAGACGCTAGGGTTCCTAGAACCTAAAGAAATGGTCTGTGTGTTAAAACATACGGGTTCTCTTCTAGGCCCGACCAGTGCCCAAAGGACTGGTACCACGGGAATCGGTGGACCCACAGAAAGCCTATCCTCTCTGTGACCGGTTATTGGTGAGGTCCCCTTCGGTGGTACACGTGGTGGTTGTGGTTTAAGATCGATTTATGTAGGTATGGTGCACGGTCGAACAAGTGTGCTGTTGCACTCTCAACAGACAGAGTTTGGATAGTCTCCAAACCCCTAAGCAAGAGGCTATAATATGGATCTAGGCTTGCCTTGAATAAGGCTTGCCATATTATATAAATTGCTACTCATTGTGACTGTATTACACACAAATTGCGATTGGTGGCAATGGGGGCGCTAGTCTACGCTTATATTTCCCTCGGCGGTAAGACCACCGTGAGATTAGGCCAACTAGGCAGGTACTCACGTTAATCTTGTTCCACAGTTGTGTAAACAGGACGTAGGTTTTTCGAAAAAAATATGTTCAGTGGTTAGGCACATTTTCACTAACGTATGTATATGGCAAGCAAGCAAGCAAGATTGCTGGATTAAGAAATCCCAGACAGGTTTATCGAAAAGAAATGCCACACCAAAACGTAACTGTTGGTGTGCCTTATGGAATGAAAGTGTAATTGGACCATATTTATTTGAAGAGAATGCTGTTATCGCTGTTTCAGTGAAGTACCTGCGCTAATGAAACATGATAGCGAACGTTAGGGGAGCCTCTAACAAAAAAATTTGGACATCGCAGACCACTAGCTTTAACAAGACTGTTCCTACTATCTTACATGAGCAGAAATAGTAGCGCTGCTATTCTCAATATTTTTCGAACAGATTCTTCCACTGTGGCATAAATTGGCCTCCGAAAGCTTGATTGAACACCTTCCGGTTTTTCTTTTTGAAGCTCTTTGTCATACTGCAAAAGAATTGATGACGCAAGTACTTAAAAAAATTTCCATAATATCCACATCATTATATTTACGTCACGGAAGGTGTTAGAGTGTTCCGACTTTTATCTTTCGACTATTTAAAAAATAGAGTCTATGAGACAAAAAAGTAAATGATTGCGGAACTAAAATAACAGATATCATGCAATATAACTTATGACATCGAACCTGAGCTTTGTAAAAAATGTTATCGAATCACATGGCTTGCCACAAAAATTTTGGAGACCATTTGGCCCATGTAATCTTCCCTACAAAATTCTAATAAATTAAAAAGAAATATTTTAACAAAAGATTAAGGTTTTTTCTTTCTTGTAAAAAACTGTTAGCAACTATTAAATAAGGAATTCCAAAATCTATTCACCCTTTTAATCGCAGGACCTTGAAACTACAAATAATGATTATGGATCAACGAATTATGAAAGAATCAAAAATTCAATAAGGCCACCAAATTTTAAATTAATAATAATTTGTGGTTTTTATTAATAAAATAAAAAGTATTTTATTTATGGGTGCCCAGGTAGGAAGTATGCTAGTCTCTCAGTCTGGGGGTTGAGGGTTCGATACCCACCAAAGTCTCTGGGAGTTTTACTATACTATGATCGCTAATTAAGTTGGAATTACAAATTGTATTGTAACATTTTTTTTAAATAAATAGTTAAATATATAGTTAAATCGTTTTTTAGGTTCTTGACCTCACTAGTTTAATAAGGCCACAAACCAATTGAGAGCAATTCTAACTTTAGCGGATGTTGTCTATGGTTTACATCATTTAGTATATTCTTCTGCGATCTGCTTGTTATTTTTGCTTTTATTTATGTTTTTTTTAATGCCGTCATTTTAGTGTTTTGTTACTTTGATCTTTAATTAAAAAGAACAACTGATGGAACAAAAAAACTGGTCTTGTTTGTGTCTTGTAATTTATTTAAATTATTTTCTCTTTGTATTACAAACAAACGCTATTGTGACTAGAGAGAATTTTGCCATATAATTACAATAATTGCCATTTCCTGATTATAACAAACCTTAAAGATACATATTTTCAAACAATTTCAAATACGAGAGTAACAAGTTTTATAGTGCGGCATCAGGGTTGCCAAATTGATGATTTTTTTTTTAATTTATTAAAACAAAGTTTGTGATTTTGAAAATTATTAATTCCAAAGGTTGAGAAACATACATCTTCACTGGGTCAAATCGTTTCTGTTTATTTGATTCAGGTTTAAATTCGTTTATTTTATCTACCCTACTCCATTGGGTTGAAGGAATATTTTTGTACCCTACAGGTGGAAAAATCTACAATATTCACATCCGACCCAATAAAGTATATATGTATATTCTGATACCTTAAACACAGAGAAATTGATTAAGCGATGTCCGTCTATTCGTTTGTTTTTAGGTTGAAATCAACTTTGTCAAGGCACCAGATCTGCCAGGCATAGTTTCAAAAGTTTCGCTAATGAAATTCAGCAATAGCAGGTCATTCTGTGGGCAAAAAAGCACGTCCACCTATATTATTTTACGTTGTTTTTATTTTTTCGGTTTTAATGATTCTCGTTTGCTTTTTTGTTAAATAAATATTAGAGTGCGACCAGTAGATTGCATGGAGTGCATGAACTAAAGCGGATTAAGTAACCTTTTTGGCTAAATCCACTTGTGAGTATTTTTCAACATAATTATCATCTTTATGTTCGAAAATGGATTTAGCTTACTTAGACCACTTTACTTCCAGGTTAAACATATATTGGCTTGATATTTTGCAAATTATATTATGACTCATGTTTAAAGTTTTTGATTAAAAATTTTTTCTATCGATATTAACCATTGAAATGCATATCTCAAGCTATAATTTAAAAACCCTTTCTACGTTTGAAAGTTTATATCTATTTGTCTGTAAATATGTGAAACGTCTAAATTTCATTGAATTGCTTTTTAACATGCAACAATTTACACTTAAATTATCATTTATAGCCTGTATAGTTGCTTTTCTTTTAAACAAATGCAAAAGCCCGCATTTTATTTACAAATAACTTTTCAAAAAAAATGCACAGCGGGACACAATTAAAATATTTTCAAAATAAATTGGTCATTTCCAAAACTACTCATTTGATGGCGACAACATTTTACATGGACAGAGTAGACAAGTATTTTAATTGAAGTTATGATGCACAACTCCACAGACCCGGCTATAGCGTCAGCTTGGGTACTTAGAGTAGGTTTTATGTATCTTTTGTGGGAACTCTTGAGTTAAGCGAGTTATACGCATAAGGAAATTTTAATTTAGCAATTGGGGGAGACCCTCTAGGCTAGTAGGTAGTTTGCTCCCTCTCCCCCAGACTGATAGATTTTCCCACCAAAGACTCTGGGTATAAAGGTCTGCTTTCCTATGCTCGGTAAATGAAGTTAAAATATTATCTATAATTGTATTGTAACAATAAATAAATAAATAAAAAAAAATTATATTTTTTTCAATACCTTAGTCCGGGGTTTTCATAGTTTGACACAGATTTGTAAGCAATTTACCTCTATTGTTCTTTTTGTACGTCAGTCAGCTAATCCGACAACCTTACCAGTTCTTCAGATCTATCATGAGAATGATAACTAAAAAGACTTCCCACTGGAGACCCAATTGGAAATCATTAAGAACCTAATATACAACCTTGTTTAATTTCAGCGAGTTCAGATAGCTTGGCGAAAGCTATTGATCTCATAATGTATATTCGCTTTGTTATAAAAAGTTCTCCTCAATCTCCTCTTCATTCGCAAGTTAACAAAAATCGCACATGTTGCCCGATGAGGCAGTGACCAGCCAAATAGAAACCATTATTCGGTATTCCCATGATCACGATCTTCAATCGCTTGTTTTTCAATCTTGCCTTTTTAAGGATTAGTTGCAAATCACAGCCATTACGTAACTATCCGATGAGCGACAGTGGAGTTTCCCCGTGGTGCTACCGGTTCACAAATTTCAGTCGTTTATCTTCCAATTTTAAGCCCCCATACAAGTCTCTACCCCGGAAACATTAGCGTAAAGGTGTAAGAAGTCGCCAAGACAATGTGCCCCCAGCATAGGTCTTAAATCATTTTCCTAAGAATTGGTGAGAAATTATCACCCTGTAGTAGTCCTCTGTTCTATCCGAAAAATTATCATCAAAATTATCACTTTTATTTTACGGTTTTCTAAAGGATATCTTCTAAAATTAAATATTGAAAAAGTCCAATTTACTAACAGTGCTGGCACAGAGGTCTGAATAATACCAAATAGTAGTCCTCTAATCTGACCAAAGAATTTAGTTTACAGTCTAATTTTATAACAGTGTTGCCACAGGGCTCAGAATAATACCAAATTTAAACTAAAATTAAGATTTTGCTTCAAAAATCTCAAAGCTGGGATTAGAAATTAAAAAACAGTTTTAAGTCGCTTTCCATAGAATTGGTGAAAGAATTTCACCATGCAGTAGTCCTTTATTTTGTCCAAAAAATTAATTTAATAACAGTATTGCAGCAGGGGTCTGAATAATACTAAATTTAAATAAAAATTTATATTTTGCCTCAAAATCCCAAAGCTGGGATTAAATATTAAAAATCAGTTTTTAATCACTTTTCATAGAATTGGTGAAAAAATATCACCATGTAGAAGTAATCTATTTTGTCGAAAAAAAATAATTTAATAACAGTGTTGCCACAGGGGTCTAAAGGGACATAAGCATAGGGCTTAAATTTCACTTTCCATAGAATTGGTGATAAAATATAACGCTGTAGTAGTCCAACAAATTATCACCTTTATTTTACGGTCTAATTTAACAATAGTGTTGCCACAGGGATCTGAAAAATACCAAAAATCTTAAAGCTGGGATTAGAAGCTAAAAAGCAGTATTAAATTACTTTCTATAGAACTGGTGAACAAATTTCACCTTATAGTAGTCCTCTATTTTGTCCAAAATATTAATTTAATAACAGTGTTGACACAGGAGTCTGTATAATATCAAATTTAAACCAAAATTAAGATTTTGCCTCAAACTTCTACAGCTGGGATTGAAAGTTTGAGAACCCTTCATTCTTAGTTAATTCGGAACCAAATGTGGACTTTTTGGACTAAAGATTAAAATGTTTAAATCTTGGAGATTAACTCAAATGCTGCTCTCCTAAGCCCATTAGATATTATTTTATAGCGCTCGCTGCATTTGTTACGAAATTTTCCAATTTGTTTCAAAAATATTTTTAATCAGCCCCACAGTGCGATGGTCAGCAGACTTAAACTCCATTATAAATATAAATAAATGTTGATTATAACAAACAACCAAATTAACTTTCTAAGGGTGAAGTTCAAAGAAAAATTTATTTGAAGGCACGAATAAACGAAATGACACATAACCCAGCAAAAAGTATCAAATAAAATTTAATGTATAAGGCGAAATGGTAATAGAACTAATATCAGCATTAATGTTTTTTATTAGGAATTATTAATGGTTAAACTAATTATACTAAGTAGCGGCGACAAAAAATTTAATTACATAATTTTTCTATCCCCAAATTTCTTTGCTGGGTTGTTTACCACTTTATTCCTAAACAGGCTCCTTTTATATATTCATTCATATACAACATGTGTGCCCTCATAATAGTTATTCAAACCTTTTTAAATTATTTAACATTAGTTTTTGTTTGCTAGATATGTTTTGTATATGAATTTTAAACATGCAACATTTAGTGGCAAGAAAATGCATTTATAGTGAAAACTTTGAACTTAATAGAAATGACCTTTTGCTCCCAAGTGCAATGACCGGGCTTTATGAACTTTATTTTTTATTTCTTTTTTTTTTTTATTCTATTAATTTCGTATGAATTTTAGACTTTTCATTAAGTAGAGGAAATATTAATTTTTAAATATGAAACTTCCATATGTGAGTATAATTTGTAACGAAGTTTATGCTTCATTGAGCCCGACACTAAATGAGGCAGAATACAAAAATAGATTGAAGTAAATTGAAAAAAAAGAAGGGTTCATGAAAAGGGAATAACAATTGAATACTGGATATTGAATATTGCATAAAAGTGTGAGTAAAGAAAGAAATTTTGTTATAATTTATTGCATTTTAAGACATTAAAGAAAGGAAACTGAAACACAAAACTCATTAGAGCAGTGATCGGCACAAAGAGCAAATAATTGTTGTTCGAATAAAGAGATGTTCAAAATTAAAAATTAAACTTTTAATAAATTTGAAGTCAAAGAAAAAATTATTTGAAAGTCGAGTAAGAAGCAATTTCTGCAGAATTGAAATTCATAATAAAGATTCACAAGCAAAGAAAGCATGAACTGTAATGAACACTATAGTTGGTTAGCTATTAAAACTCAAATAATAAGTGGACATAACTACAGATGATAAAAAATCTACTGATGAAAGTTGCACTTTAACGAGATGAGAAGACCATTGGAGCCATTGAAACCTCTAGCGATCAGTCGGTTTGGGGTGGAATTCTTGTACTTCAGGATCTCGTTTTTTCAGCAGTATACTGTTATACAAATACATTTTTAAAGACTCCTAAGATTAACTTAATCACCACGTGTAAAGGAAAAAACTAATTCCCTTGGAATATATGGTAGAGACGCCAAAAATAATGGAACCAATAAAGATGTTTGTTAAGCCGTCGTCTCATTATCACAGGTCTTTCTATGACTATTAATTTATTATGATTATTTTGGACTGTATTGACATCCTTGTGGTGAATACTACAGAAGCATTTTAGAAGAGGATGAGTAGTAAAAAAACAAATTTTCTGCAACCGCCTCGATCCATAGAAGCCCACATTATTGAATCACTAACTGGTATAGTAGAGTTTGTGAATTGTGGTCTGTTCTAATGAAGTATCAACTTCAGAGGAAATCATGGGCAGCTAATGTTGTTCGAGACCATTTATGGCCTCAAAATTAAATCACTGTATTTGGGCGGACCGATCAAACAAATCTAATCTTATTTAAGATCATGACCAATCATGTTTACTGAGTATTTAGAAGTTTTTAAAAGCCTTCCTCATTCAGCAGCTACGATGGTCAAATGAATAGACAGTTATAGTTCATCATGACAACGTGTGGCCACAAACATCTTGGATGACTCGCAACGAATTGGCGACACTTGGTTGGGAAGTTTTAATGTATCCGCCGTATAGCCGGGATCTTGCACCGTCTGGCTATCGTTTGCAGAGACCGCAAAGCGATCTTGGTGGTATGGATTTGGCAGACTAAAGCGCCGTTGAAAATCACTTAGCCAAGTTTTACAACAATTAATATGGTCAGAATGTTATGTTAAAAATAAATTTTCAATACAGTAAATTGTTGTTTAAAATATCCCACGGAGACTTTATATCTGGCCAAATATAGAATTTATCTATAATTTCCAAAACAACTACTTCAACTGAATCCATTTTTTTTGTTGATGTATGGACACCCTTTCAATTCAAGGCAGGCACAAGTGTATGTCTCGCCGTAAGTGGGTGTACTGGGTGGCGGCCGATAACAGGATCCTAGTTTGGTGTTGTTTATGGTAAGTCAATATGGATACCAGTTGATATCCAGTTTTAATATAGACTTACCTGCGTATATGGAGATCTTTACTCTTATTTTATTAAATTAATTACATCAAATTAAATAGGACGGTAACAAAACAACACGAAAGAAAAGGACAAGGCCTTCACAAGATCTGGAATGGTTACTCTGTCGGTAGGTACTCCGCCGATGAAAGAATCCAAGAGATTTGGACAAAAAACTTAACAAGAGGTGTATGGAATAATCTCTAAAGGTACTCCCTTTCAATTCAAGATAGTGTATATCTCGCCATAGCTGAGTGAACTGGGTAGCGGCCGATAACAGGCTCCTAGTTTGGTGTTGATTCTGCCAGACTAGACTTTCCTGCGTATATGGAGATCTTTACTATAATTTGATTTAATTAATTAAATTTAATTAATTAAATCAAATTAAACAGGTTGGTGACAAAACCACAGGAAGGGAAAGGACAAAATCTGTAGTGGTTACTCTCTCGGAAGGTACTCCGCCGATAAAAGAATATAAAAGATGGACAAAAATACTTAACAAGAGGTGTATGGAATAATCTCTAAGGAGGTACTCCCAAGGCAATAACTCAAAGGTAAAAAGTTTAGAAAGTATTTTGGATATAATCGACGTACCTTAAGTTGGACAAGGTTATGGAAATTTTAAGCATCATTTGCCTAAGAAGAAAATCGAAGTAGACGATACTTAAAGACTGTGCCTGGGAGAGGCTGAGACGGTAGCGAACATTGTGTGCGAATGTTCAGCACACTTGCTAGAATTATGTTAACGACCATAGGAAGACAACTATTAAATGTTGAATAATGAATAGATACTTTGTAGTGAGGAACAAGGTCAACCGTCTGCAATTTTGAAATTACTTCAGTTAAATACCAATATTAAACCTAATATCATTGAGGAACGAAAGGTTTAGAAAAGGGACGTTATAAAGTCATTGATTTGCTTTTCTTTAGGACCACAGGCAGATAACTATTAAATGTGGATGCCTGTAATGAGGAGGAAATACTCTGAGCTGAGGAACAACGTCAACCATTACCAGTCTGCAAATTTTGAAACCACTTTAGGCGTGAGTAAATGTTAGTCAAGACAGCACGAAACTCAATGGAAGTAAGGTGGTTATAAAATACCAATTTGGTGGCTGATATCATGAGTGAGAAAGGAAGAGATTCGAAAAGGCTCTCATAAAAATAATGGTTTGCTTTTCTTTATGGTTTTTGCATTTTTTTGGGGCCGATTCACCTTGTAAAATGTATTGCGTTGACAAACAAATTTATTGGGATGACAAAGGAAAATCTGTAAACAGGGTACTCCATCAGCCACATGACTACGTTTATTCTCTACGTTGCTGTCAAACACGATAGGTTTTTGTTTTATACCAAATTGTCTGTGTAAACTTTGAATCAAAGAACCATGGGATCTGCCCGTAATCTCAACTAGTGCTGGAAAGGATTTGAGTAGTGGGTACCAAGTATCGAGTATTTGCTCAAATTTTTTGTGTACTTAATCCACAAAAGTACTTATTCGTTAGTATTTGTAGAAATAAATTGAATAGATGTTTTGACGACTACTACGATAAATTTGCTATTTGCTATTTTCTACTATGTTCAAGGAAGTATCGAGTACTATTGAGTACCCATTTGAAAAGTATTGAGTAGTAACGATTAATTGAAAATCGTAGAAATTGCCAGTAGTGCTGGCAAAGTATTGAAAGGTGGGTACCGAGTTCTCAATACTCGATAGTTTTTTTGAGTACTCAATACACAAAAGGAGTTAATCGGTACTTTAAGGATAGTATTTTTAGAAATAAATAGATCAAAATAATTGACGACTAAGACAATAACTTTCCGCTACTATTATGTAAAAGGAATTATTGAGTACTACTGAGTACCCAATTGAAAAGTATTGAGTAGTATCGAGTAACTGAAAGTAGTAGAAAATGCCAGCACTATTCTCAACTACGTGGCCCAAGGTAAATCTTCATTGAAGATTTTAGCAATGATTTCCGAAGCAAATACCTAAACTGGTCCTAAGTTGGGTGCATCATTTGTTAATACATACATATTTAAGACTAGCTGTGCCCACACATGTTGTGTGCGTTCCGACATAATTTTATCGATTTTGCTTTGGAAGTAATCCACACCAAATTTTAAGAATCTTTCGAATTTACTTTATATATTATCCCTAGATAAAATTCTAAAAATTATTATAAATCTCTGCAAAAGGTGTTTAAAATATTTTAATAACAATTTAATGCCACAAAGTCAAAATACAAATCTAATACAAATTTTATTCAATTGACTATTTGGCAGTAATTCATATTTTGTCATTATTTTAAAACAGCGCCATCTGGTGCCCAACCGTGCTTAAATATACCGTTTTCAATACAAATTTTGCCATTATTTTAAAACAGCGCTATCTCTTGCACAACCATGTTTAAAATATACTGCTTTGAAAAAAAAGATGGCTTAAAGTATGCAGTACATTTAAATCGGTAAAAAATCGGCATACTTTCACTGCTTTTTCTTCACTTTCTCTTGAAAAAATCCTTCCAGTAGTTTTTACGTGATGCGAACACAAAAAAAGCAGGTCAGACAGACAGCCAATTAGTTACTATTTTATTATATGTTTAGACTAGCTGTGCCCGCCACTCAGCGTCAGCGTCCTTCAATATTTTGTTCGATTTTGATTTGAAAGCAATCCACACCAAAGACCCTTACGATTTTAGTTTTTTTTTTTAAAGAAGTAACACTCAGGCAATTAATGCCTATATTAACTGTGTTACTTCCTTTAGAAAGGGATAGTAGTAGATAAGACAGATGGTTAGTGCGATACTAAAGCTTCGCAAGCGCTTCTGGTGTTCTTTAGGCGAATTAGTTTGAAGCTAGCATAGCCAATTAATAATTATTTTACTCCTCCGGCGATTAAGTACTATGTGGTAATACCGGCATTTTTAGTTCCGCCTTAAGATATGCTACATATCAGTTTATGTATTTTTTTACTTTATAAAAAGCAAAGTATTCATATCCGGTTAGTTAAACTGCGTACTTTCACTACTTTTTCTCTATCTTTTTCTATCTTTTTCTAAGATATTTTTGCGGAAAAAAGTAACCTTTATTGGGATCAGGATACTTAGGTACCTCCTCACAAAATTTTGTTAAAATCCAGCCAGTAGTTTTTACGTGATGAGAATGTCAATGAAAAGCAGACAGACAGAAGTGAGTTACTATTTTATTATATGTGACCCGGCCTATGAAAAGGTGGTTTATGACTCAAAAAAAAATGTTTCCACTTTTTTTTTGGTTTCGATAATTTTTGAGACGCTTTTTCACGTGGTGAAAACTAGAAAGTCCTAACTTGCTTAGAAGTGTACTAAAAAAAAGAGCACAAATGAAAGAAAAACAGAATTTTATTGAAAATCCACACGCATGCACAAAAAGGAAAAATGAACGGCAAACAGGTAAGTGAACATCAATTTATGCCTTTTAACATCTTTGCCTTTTTGCCTTCCATGTTTCCTCCATTTCGTCATTTCTGTGCAAGCATCTCTAAGTTTGTCCGTGCACATCATTGCTGATTCGATATGGCTCAGTATAACCAAATCACGTTCCTGTTTTGATAATTCTAGATAGTTATTTCTTGCAGTTTCTATCATCTTTCGCGGTATAATTTTTTGGCATTTTTAATTAGAGCAATCTTGCGAAATAAATTTATTTACCAATTCCTTTTCTTCGTTACTCCACTGTAAAAATATTTCCATCCACTTCCATTTGATCTTCAGCTTGAAACAATACTTGTAGTTCGTCCTCGTAATTGATACAAACATCATCGAAAGAATCATCATCATTCTCTTCGTTTTCACAGAAATATGTTTGAAAAACCAACCTCGCTAAATTCTTCTACGACAGGCATTATTCACAAGTGACACACGTCAGGTTTATGGAATTTTTTAGTAAAGCAGATGTTAAACAATTAAAAAAGTCCAAAATTCAAAATATTCAAACATTAGAACAGAAGTTATGGTAAGTCAAAGTCGATTTGGGGATTTTTTTGGGGATAAAATCCCCAAAAACCTGACAACGCTGGATCAGAAACTGGTTTGTGCTTTGCATTGAAAAAAACATCACTCTTTATATACACACACGAACTTATCTCATTTATGCTCTTTTGCATTTTTTGGTTGCCTTTTGGGCATGCCTGTTCATAATGCAAAAGAAAAACTACTAAGAAACTGACGAAGTGCATTGTTTATCTTTAACAGCTAATTTTTCGAAATTTGGTTTTTGAGTCATAAGCCACCTTTTCATAGACCGGGTCACATATGTATAGATGTACCGTGAACTTCGTGCAATTTATCTTTGATTTTTTTAAGTGTTTTGCCTAGATTAAGATAAGATAACAAAACTTTCCTTGACAATTTGCAGTCGTCTTAAAAAACTAGACATTTTTTAGCAACCAACTTTGTTTAAAATTCCTTGTGCTCTTTACATGATTTGGTAACGATATGTCGACTTAATAATACTCGTAGTTAAAAATTCTTTTATTCTTTTTAAAGCGAAAAAAAGCATAATAAAGAGTTCAACAAACATTTTGAATACCAAATACCAACCAGCCCACATACCATTCATTACGCCGCCTAACAGTTACTAACTCTGCCACAAATCCCTGGTTGTTGTGTATGGACAACCTTGTTCGTAATCTTTTAGCTGTATTGCATTACAAACATACAAACAAACATACAAACACATGTTTGTGAACGAAACCCTCTAACTTTTTTTTTCTTCGTTACAACGAATACAACAAGAGAAAAACCTAAAAGTTTTCCATTTGAATATCTTTGATGAATTCGGTTCATTAATGTTTCGTTGTATTTATGACAGACACCTTGACTTGTTGAAAGATAAAAAAAAAGAAATGGCAAGAAAACATTTTCAAACCAGGCTAAACGTTGGTGTTGTTGTTTTTGTTGTTATTGTTGTCAAACAGTAATTTGAACTAGAAATGTTTTTGTTTCATTACACAATCATTGGTTGGGTAATTGACACAAATTTATAATAGAGACTCATGACTCAAACAATTATTTGTGTAACGAGCGACTAGTTTGGTTTGCAAATGGCAAAAGAAATTAGCAACAATTGCAGTTAAATTTATAAATAAAAAATATTTAAATTTTTTTTATTTGTTTTTTTTTTTTTTGTTATTTAACGATGATTGCTGACAGTCTGCTTGCCGCAAATAACAACCAACCAACTGTTGTTACATGCTCTCTTATGGTTTGGTTTTAGTTGTTGCTGTAATTGTTGGCAAAAGGTTGTGCTAATTAGTAGAGTTATGTCAGAGAAAATACGATAAATAACTATGGGCGAGCTATGAAAACATAAACGAAATACAAAATAAATTACATTCTTTGTATTTGCTTTATTGCTTTTAAATGAACAATTTCTCTCTTTAAAAAAAAAAAATTCAAAAAATAATTGATAATTTTACAAATGAAAAAAAAAAATCTAAAATCAATCATTAACATTTAAGGAAACTCATATAAAAAAACTTTAAAATTGCAACAAAAAAAAATTACAAAAATTCTCTTTACCCCACAAAATTTTTCTTAACCGCCGACGTATGTTTTTAAAACCAGGACCTTACTTTGGCATATCCATTGGTTATGCTGAGCAAAAAATGGAAACATACATTTTTATGGATATATTACATAAAGAATATAAGTTCAAAGTATATTCGAATCGAAAAATGTATTATTTTCGGTTTGGGGTATTAGGTAAACTACCCTTTGCCCTTTCCCGATTATTCGCAAAATTTATACAGCTTCTTCATCTCCATAGACCAAAGACACATACTGAATTTCATTTTAATATGTCATACGGTATGACCTGTAGAACGTTTACAAAATTTGGGAGTAAGTAAACTACCCCTTGCGCCTTCCCGCTTATGCCCAAAATTTACACAACCCTTCATCTCCATATACCAAAGGCACATACTAAATTACGTTTTAATATTTCATACGGTTATGACATGTAGAGCGTTCACAAAATTTGCGGGTAAGGAAACTAACCCTTGCCCCTCGCTATTAAACCCAAAAATAATAAAGCTCTTTATCTTCATATACCAAAGGCACATACTAAATTTCATTTTGATATGACATACGGTATGACCTGTACAGCGTTTACAAAATTTAGGAGTAAGCAAACTACCCCTTGCCCCTTCCCGATTATGCCCAAAATTTACACAACTCTTCCATATACCAAAGGCACATACTAAATTTCGTTTTAATATGTCATACGGTATGATATGTTGATGACAAATGTAGATGGGGGGTAAGGACGGCGTGTTAAGAACAGTGTTTTGCAATGTTATAAAATTAGCGATATTTTTGTATATGCAATTTTTTTGTTTTGATATTAGCGATTTTTATCAGCATTTTTTTTTAATTTGTTAGATAATTTCGTAAATTTTCGGTATCAAATATATCGATCATTTACTTTGCGGAAATATTGAAAACTAGCCATTTCATTGTATGCTGCTGTAACCTTATACGTTAAGTATTTTTTTTAGAGTGATAGACAAACCCATTCCACTTACATGCAGTCCTCCAAAATACTATGGAGAATGATTCATAGTCGTTCTTGCTAAGCAATTTGCATTGATAATTTTTATTTATTTATTTTTTTATTTGGACCAGCACTGAGGAGATGACCCCTACTCATGCAATGCATTGTGCCAGAACTAGAAAATTTGCTTATCGAAGGAGGAAAAGTGATAGAAATTCGATTTGAATTTCTCCACATTTTTGGTCAGCAATTAAAATTGTACTACCATCAAAAGGGACACCTTCTTTTAAGATTACAAAAATATTACAAACAATTTATTTTGTTTGCGCAGGATTTTAAAGGCCTTTTTCCAGAAAAATACACAAAATTTACATTTTGTTTTTTTCGTTCATAATATTAGGAACCATTATACTAATTTCATATGGAAGGGCATTATTTTGCCTTTATACCAGTAGTGCCCGCGGCGTCGTCAGCGTCCATAGAATATTTGTTTCGGATTTGCCTTTTTATAAAGTAATTCATATCAAATTTAAAAACTTTTATAGTGCTGTAGATATGGTTTATATATTTAACTAGCTGTACCCGCCACTTCGTCAGCGTCCTTATTGTGTGGTCAATTTTTTTTTATCGTAAAAATCTAAGTTGGGTTATGATGAAGATCTAAAGAAAAAGTTAGCCAAGTCGGTGCAGTCGTTCTTTGAAATTAGATAAATCAAAACATTGGGCTTTAATGTGGGCGTGGTCAATTTTTTATCGTAAAAACCTAATTTGGGTTATGGTGAGATCTTTAAAAATATTTGCCAAATTGGTGCAGTCGTTCTTCGAAATTAGATAAATTTAAAAATTGGGCGTTGAAGTAGGTGTGGTCAATTTTACTTACCATAAAAACCTAAGTAGGACTAAGATGAAGATCTAAACAAAAAATTAGTGAAAAATCGAAAAATTAGCAACAAGCAGCAATTAATTTTTATTTATATAGATTTATATAGAGATACCCATCCCTGGGTTATAATTCGGGATGTTGCACCACAGCCTTTATATGAAATTGTAAAATTTATATATAATTCAAAATTTATTGTAGAGCTCTGTAAATAGTGTCTCTAATTTCTCGCTTAAAAAAGTAAAAGATGCTGCCAAGTTTCCAGTACCATTAAATTGGTGAAATTTCACACTATTACTTTTTTATCTCTATTTTCTCTTAGAAATGAGTAAATTTTATGGGAAAAATATTATATATTTAAGCCAATGCACTAAAGAGGTACTTTCCCACAAAATTTTATTAAAATTCATCCAGCAGTTTTTACGTGATGCGAACACAGACAAACAGACAAAAAATTTCATTGTTTTGGTGTTTTGTATTCCGATATTTCGATAGCTTTCTGCACTAGCAGCGAAAATTTCCAAAAATATTTCATGTCCCGGGTTCAAAAGCCAATCACCGTGTCATAATATTAATGACAAATTACTTCAACGTTATGATGGTTTTTCTACCAGTGTAGTTGAGTGCTTTGTTTTTTGTTCTTTTTTCCCCTTTTACATTTTCCTAAATTGGGGTAAATATCATAAATATGAGATGTAGCAGTTTTAGTATAAATATACAAATGATTGCGTACATGTTGAAATGCATTCTCATATGAGGCAACAACTTTTTAAAATTTAAAACCCAAAACGGAAGTGCACATTATTAGTTCTGCGTTAAAATACACATTAAACAGTGGCAGTTAAAACAACAGCAGCATGAATGAATCTAAACAAACATCATGCCAATAAATACAAAAAGTTAAAGAGAAAGAAGAATAAAAAAAGAAAAATAAACGCATTAGTGGCACACACATGTTGTAAAAGGGGAAACACTTAAAATAAAACATAGAGAACTCTTTTAACGGCTCGAAAGAAAATTTGTTGTGGCTAAAAATCATCTGCAACCATAAGAATATTCTATTCTTTTTTGAATATATTATGCTAATTAAGGCAGCTGTGAGGTACAGTGAATGGATATATTCTGTCAGAAGCCCAACATATATCAGCTTTTGGTGACGACTGTAAAGAGAGGCTTAGTGGAGGTGACCACTAAATAAATTAAACAAAGAAAAAAATACTATAATCTATATATATAATAAAATAGGAACTCATTTCCTGTCTGTCTGTCCTTCTTTTTTCGTGTTCGCATCCCGTAAAAACTTCTAGATGAATTTTAACAAAATTTTGTATGGAGGTACCTTAGTATCCAGATTCCAATATAGTATGCTTTCTTTCCGCAAAAATATCTTATTTCTAAGAGTAAGTGGAGAAAAAGCTGTAAGGTGCTGCATACATTAAAGCAACTTTTATATTTAAAGCCGGGATATTTTAAGCAATGTTGAACAACAGATGGCGCTGTTTTAAAATAATGAGTAACTCATTTCCTGTCTGTCTTTTACAGAGCTTTACAACAATTTGAAGAATTTAGGAATTTAATATAAATTTTAGAATTATATTCAGGGATGGGTACCTTTTTTATAAAGTAAATACGTAAGAGATTTAAAATTAAGTGTGGATTACTTTCAAAGCAAAATCGAACAAAATATTATCAGGACGCACATAACGTGTGTGGGCACAGCTTGTTTTAATAATAAAATTTAGTAATAAAATGCTCGAAACAAGTTGTATTTGATTATGTAAAACTCGCGCCTTAAATACGTTTTTTTTCTATTAAATTGATTTTATAATGTCGACCTGCCCTCTCGTAGCAGGTAGGCACTACAGAGCAATAATATTCAATACTTTTCGGCTTGTGGATCTCAGTCGAATGAAGTCCCATCTCTTATTTTCTATTTTCAAGCGGTCAAAAATCAGTCAACACCTGCCTGTATCTGGCCAAAAAATATGCATAGAAGGTCATAATCTTTCGCGATTGACATGAGTTGTTCTACTTGAGTATTGCAGGCTACTACAACTGGTCACCATTTGGCAGTTTACCCTGTAAACCTATCTTTTTGTGGGATCTCCTTAAGTCACAGGTCTTTGTCAAATAGCCACAAGTTACAAGATACCCCAAAAGCAACATAACCTTTAATTCCGGCTAAAGTTTGCGGTAGCATAATCGTCATTTGTTTTAGGATGTGTGACCGCAAAGCCGGACAGTAAATTCCATTAACCAGTCTGTAAATAATTTCAGGACACTCTTATTACCCTAAAATAGCGTAATAAAACGTACCCCTCTCGTCTGAGCCATGTCAGAGATATCCAAAGACGAGAAAATTCCGACTGGCCGCTGGAACCAGTCTTCATATAAGCAAGGAAGGGTTCTGGTTCTTTTACTCTGCATCGGGCCTCTTCTTTGACTAGATGGACGAATTAAAAAATAAGCAATTTTTCGATATTAAAGCTGCACCGAAAAAATATTTCCACCAATTAATGGTTTTAATTAGTTTTACATACAAATTTAATTAATCTTTTCATCGATTCAATTACACACTTAATTAGAAAAAAACAAAATAACATTTTTATTATGTTAATAATTAATATATATCACATACCAATTAAAGCCTTTAATTCACAGAAAAAATTTTTTGCACCTAACAAGGCTTTTAATTAGTTTTAGTTATAATTTTAATTAATTTTTTATTTGATACAATTATATATTTAATTAAGAAAGAACAAAATAAAATTCTAAGTAAATAAATAATTGAATTAATAAAATATTAAATAAAATTTGTATCTAAAACTAATTAAAACCCTTAATTGGAGCAAATAATTTTTTCTGTGTTGGTGTAAACATTTTTTCTGTGTGCAGAAATGACGATTGACGATTGTGACGATTGTTCCAATCATACTTATTCCATGACTTGTCGAATTAGATGTGGTACATACTGTTATGGAGCGAGACTAATGAATAGAGATCATATCGCGTAAAAGACTTAAATTGTTAAAAATTAGACAATTTACCTAGAGATCTGAGTATTATAGCAACAGGTACCAAACAAGCACGTTAAGATTAGGTCTAATATCTATCAAAGATTACCCTTCATAGAAATTGTTTGATCTCGAAACGGTCTCTATCACTTAAGAACTAGTCATGTGACCTGTCATGTGTTAGTTCCCTTTTCCCCTAGGGAACTTAATTGGATTTGTTGTGCCAGTAAATGAAATGTTTTCATACCTTCCGGTGAGGAGCCCTGACGAACTCCATTATCAAGCCACGTTTTTTTTTTTTTTTTTTTTTGTTATTGGACCAGCACTTAGGGGATGACCCCTACTCATGCAATGTATTGTGCCAGAAAAAGGAAATTTGGTTATTGGAAAGAGGATAGATGGAGGAATGTTTGTGGTCATTTGACTTGAACTTTCTCATATTGAAGTTGATATGAAAGACATCCGCAGGGAGTTTATTCCACATACGAACCATTCGGGCAAAAAACGAATTCTCCATCGGACATCGCACTGGACTTTCATGCCAAGAACGTCAAGAGTTTTTGATTCCTTAATATCTACATCACCCATAGCTATAGATGTGGCATCATCTTCAAACGTACGTTTGTGCGTAAGCATACAACATTGAGTCTTACGAGCATTAAATTCTACTATATTCACGCGACCCCATTCAGAAATTGTGGCAAGATCGTGATTGAGCGAATCATTCATGTTTTGTCTCTTGACTCCGATCTCCAACTGGTTCGGCCTATTATTGAATGAGTATGAATGACAAATGCTGCTATCATCTGCAAAAGAGTAGATAGGGTTGGAAGTTTGACTAAGAAGGTCATTTATAAAAAGAAGAAATAGGGTAGGAGAAAGAACCGACCCTTGCGGTACCCCTGATAATGCTATGAGTATTCTGAGTGCTCCTTTTAGATAGTAAACTGTGTGCTCTAAATGCTATCAAAAACATGGCTTAAAACAGCTCGCAAATCATACAAAGCAAACAGCCTGTAACTACGGTCTTCACGGGAAAGCAAATTTTTGATTTTAGGAATACATTCGGCGAATCCTTTAGGCACAGTGGTGTATATTAAATAATTATTTCAATATTTAAAAAAAAATATATTGATTTTTTTCTTACAAAGATTGGAAAATTTACAACCAAAGCCTCTTATGGTAAATAGCTACAAAAATCGTTGTTATAGTTTCCAAAGAAGTTCCGCCGTTTGGCAAGGACTTAGTGTAATCACCATTATATTACATGTGTGATCATTATGATGAAATAGTATTAAAATATTAAAAAAAAAAACGAGCTGTAAAGAAGGGTACGAGTTTGTAAATCTAAACAACCAGCAGGTGTTATCCATATTTGTCTGGCGCAAAAAAATCTCTACTTGATATATAATTTGTTCCATTTTAAACATTTATGGAAACAAAAGGGAATAGAATGATTATAAAACTTATTAAGAAGAAAAAAATATAGTAAAAATATTAGAAGGACTGTGAGTAAAATGTTATATAGGCTGACTAGAAATGAAAATTTAATTAAATTTCGAATTAAAAAATAAAACTTGTAAAACATTATTTATTAATAATTCGGTTAGGGCTAGAGTATTAATACAACTAAGCATATTTGCACGTTTGTGCCAGTTTGTTTGTCCTAAACTCAATTTGAAAAGAAAAAGATGAAAAATTGCAATTTTATTTATAAGAGGGTCTGGGGTCTCAAAATACTTGATTAATATTCTTACTTCTCTTTTTACATCTACATTTTTGTTTTAAATTAAGAAAACGAACAAATGCTGATTACGAAAGTTTAAGAATTTGGAAGATTCTTCATATCTTATTTCATTTACTCTGCTTTTGCCATTTGCCACAAAAAACAGAGCACAGTGGAGGCCAAAAACAAATAAAACTAGTTTTCCAATGAGATTTTAAAATTATATGGAAATTATTATACACTAAATGAAACAAGTAAAAAAATAAATATAATCATCAATTCCCAAAATATTTTGAAAATTCCCTAAAAATGGGATTTTTAGTTTTTTTGCTGGGGTAACCATTTTAATTGCATGATAATTAAGAGCATATTTTAAACATATTACAACATGTTTTGATTTCAGTTCTGCGATTAGAAAATAAAAAATAATTTAAAATTGATATTTTCATTACAAATAGGTCTATTCATAAAGTCACGGTGCCGGTAGTAACACAAATTTTGAATTTACTTTTTCTATTGTAGGTTTGGTATAAAAATTCCTTTCTGATGTTTTTCTTAATTTTTTGTAAAAAATTTTTGAGTAATAAAAAATAGGAAGAAATACCTTATTTGATCACAATGGGCCCCTGGTTCTCCGATAGGAGTTGTGATTTTTCGCACAATCATTCTAAACCTTTCTTTTTTGCCGAATATTTGTAAAGTTAATCAACTTACTCTCTCGATAAGAGGATTAGAACCACTTAAAGTTCTGTTTTTAGAAGACCATAGCTTTTTAAAATTGAGAGTTTATAACTTTTAAACAAAAAAAGATTTATTTATATTTCAAAATTTGTTTAATAAATAAATTTTCAAAAAAAAAATTAGGTTGAATTTGGTTCCACTACTGACATAAAAAAACAAACTATAAACAATTAAAATTTTAATTTAAAAAGTCGAAGATCTCTTAAACTATTATTTGTAACACTCAGTTGGGTTAATCGACAAAAAAATTTAAATCTTTTCAAAAATAAGAATTTCATATCGGTTTAAGTTTCTCATGCACTTAACATGCCCTACATTAAGACAGCTACATTAAGTTGAGGCAGACACTGGGTCAAGGTCTAATTCGAAAATTTGAACTCTACTGCACCTCTTCCATAGTCACGTAAAATTTGATTGCACCCACTGTGCAGCGTAGTTAACCCAATAGCTAATGTGTACCCCAGAAACTTTTAAAATGAGTGCTTATTTCAACTAGTCTAGAAGTCTTCTTCCTAACACAGCTAACAACTAGAGTTGCCTAGGAATAGGTCCTGTCCCTAAAAATTACCTTTAACTATTCTGTTGCATAAAAAGTCATTTTAAAGATGGCTATTATGCCGATGTTCATAATATAATTTTAGACTGCAGTGGCCACTATATCTGATCCATTCACAATTAAGGGCCTGAGGATGGTGTAGATTTCAGTCCCAAAGATTTTTGAGATTATCCCAGAGAAATTCGTAGGAAAAAACACTACTGCCAGTTTACCAAACCTAGTTAGCAAGATGGTGCCTTGTGCCACAACTAGGACTAATGGAATCAGACCTATACAACGCAAAATTCTCTTTGATATAGTCGAAAGCTCTGTTGCGTGTGTCTTCCTCAAAGAGACATTGTATATGCTCAAATATTTCTCATCTTGAAAATGATTTTGTCTGTACTGACTATTGGGACTCAGCAAAAATATATTAAAAATCCATGCACGCTTGTAAAATGTATTTAGTAAGGGCTGAGACGTAAACGTAAACCATCTAATCAACCTTAGGATCATAATGGAGACCCTAACTACTCCATATCATTTTATCATGGAATTAATGGTCCATGGATGCAGAGTAAATGCACAAATATTATTCTTCTTAATTTTGGGAATGGTTTTATCTACGCTGATTACTGGGACCCAGCAACAATATCTGAACAGTCAATTCTACGATGCGTGTGTCGTCCTCAAAAAGATATATAGTATATGCCCAAACAATTTCTCATATAAAAATTATAATTGTTTTACACTGACTACGACGGATAATTGGTCTACACAGACTACGGAAACCTAGCAAAAATCTCTTAACGGCCTTTGAGGCAAGCAAAATAGTCTTCGTAAGGGAAAAAGAGTTTAGAAGAGTTAAATATTACTTGTTCAAGTGGTCCCCTCAATATCAGGTGGAGTCAGGAGAATTGACCAAATTATCTGATTTGGAGATACGGAACACGTGTTTAGAAACATACACAACTGAGACCGATAGTCAGATGATATAAGAAGAAAAGAGACCAGACGTAAACGTAGTAGATGTAAAAGTAAACCACATAATCAAGCCAGAGATCTCATCGGAGTACCCTAAATACTCATATCATTTCTTCATGGAGTTAATGTCTAACTAAAGGCCTTATTTAGTAAAAAAAAATCAACTTTCATCAACATAATTCTTGTTAAGTTTCACTTTAAAAATATACGATTTGAGTTACGCATTCTTGTCGCATTTGTTTCTTATTCTCCAGATTTGGCTTCCCGTGGGTGTTATCTATTTTCAAATTTGTAGAAATGGCTTGTCAGAAACAGTTTCGAATTACTTACGAGTATTAAGTTTACAACAAATGCCTAGTCCTTGTTGACTTTTCGAAATCTTACTTTGCGGATTACTTAAAAAATTGGAAAATTAAATTAATTAAAAAGTAAATAAAAATCAACTTCACCAAAAAGTTTTTCTATCTGTTAAGAATTTTTTATATTTATCTAACTAGTTGGAGTACCCGTATCCACTCAGTGAGTTGATATAAATTAGTGTATGGTACTTACAATGTAATGATAAACTTTTAGGGGTTAAAATCTTAATTGAAATTATATTCTAAATGGGATAATGGGGACTACAGTTTGACGCACCTACATACGTTTACCAATGTGCAGCGTTATCCCTGCAAAAACGGTGTCGAATAGCTCAAAATGCTCTAGAAGAATTCACAACATACAAAACTTATATTTTTTTGGAAAAAGAAGACAGCACTACCTGCGAGGCTTTTTGCTTGTCTGCGAAAATCGAACCTGCAACCTCAAGACTGATAGACTAATGCTCTACTAATCAGTGCCACCACAATGATCTGGGATGGTTCCGAATGTTTTTAAAAGTACGAGACAATACCCAAACAATCCATAGAATTTCAAAATGTCATTCCAGAACGTTTCAAAATGTCATTCCGGAACATTTTAAAATGTAAATGTTATGTCCGGGTAAAGTCTGGAACGTTCTAAAACATTCCGAAACATCCCACATCTAAACTATTGTAGATATTTCTACAGGGTTTTACTTCTAGCCTGCCTTTGAGGGGATACAGGGCTGCCACACCACATAACTCTTGATCGTAAAGAAAATCGTTCCTAAGTTTTAGCGTCACTTACTTGTATAACTTTTAATTGATCAAAAGCTTTCATGTGTTCAGATTTTAAATGAACAGTTTCTTCTGTTACTTTAAATTGCCTTGACTGCGTTAATACCAGCAACAACAAAAAAAAAAAAAAACTTTTAAATATTTAATTTAAATTAAACCGACTGACTCAAACAAATATAATGTAACCCAATGACACATTATCATACTGTTTTAATTTACTTTAAACAAGAACCCACTCAAGCAAGGACATATTTTAATTTGAGAAAAAAAAATCCTGCAATATTTTATTTTACAACATCATCAACACCACAAGTTTGTGTCTAGATTTCAAAACTTAAAAAAAAAAAACAAACAGAAATTGTAAAAAAAAATATTCTTTTATTTTTGTATCCTTTAACTGTTTCATCATTTCACTGAAACAGTTTCCAACGTCCTTTGTATGCGACTGTCTCATAATAACAAATACGGAAGTATTTGTGTATGCAAACAAGGGGTTAAAGTACCCTCTTTTAATTCTTTTTTTTTTTCTTTCTTTCTGTTTGTTGTTTTTGCTCTAGAATGAAAAGATCTCATACAGGATTCACAGGACTATTTATATTTTTTTACTATGTGTGTTACCAGTAGTGTTGAGGGTTACATGTGTGTGTCGCTGGGTGTGTGTGTATGTGCGTGTGTTTTTAGCTTGTGTGTGGTTTTTTAAAATGTGGGACTTAAAGAAACAAGCTCTTGATGAATTGTTAGGTTTAACATTTCTAAACGTAGTATATGTATTACACCCGAGAGGGAAGCATGTTAGTTGACTAATTGTATTGGAAACAGTGCAGGTTTTGCGGAGAGTAAGTTTGAGTTGTTATGGAGTGTCATAAATTTTAGGTTACGAAGGCTCTTATATGGCAGCAACAAAATCAGAGGGAGGATTTTTAATACGTCAAGAAAATCAAGAGTGACATATGTCACAGCAATTTTTTTACACATCACATATTCAATGTATTTGCACTAACAATAAGTCTCATATCTGGTTATATTGTCTTAAAGAGAAAATTTAAAAAAAATATACTTAGGTAAGTCCAGCCAGTGCTATACAACAAATGTAGTTGCACGGCATAACAAATATAATAGAAAAACTTGGAAATTTATGTTATAAGGAGGATGTGGTATATTTTATGTGAAATAAGGCCTTTAATTATTATTCAAGGCGAATTCATACCAGGTGGAGGCGATAGCCCAGCTGATTAGTTTTTGATCGCGTTTTTTTGCTCTCTTGTCAAAAATACATTTTTTTATATCTGCTAGTCTAATGTCAAAGTTTTTGTTTTGTTGTAGTTGTTGCCGTACTGCTCACACCTGATATGAATTCGCCTTGATTATTAATCTAAAAATTTTACATCGCAAAAACCGGCTGAATCCCCACAGTAGCTAAGGTGTGTTACTATGACCGCTACCTATTACGGTTCTTAAATAGGGACCATAAACATGAAAATCACATAACTACTGGAACACCCTTTAATTTTCTATATTTCATAGTTGTTAGTATAGCGAACACAGTTTTAAGAATTTATAGTGTAAATTTTAAGTGTCTGCTTAATACGGTTCAAAAAATAAGGTCATATACGTAAATATTTCGACCCTGTCGGGACACCCTTTTATTTTAAGTATTTGTTATAGCAGCCATAGTAATAAAACTTCTGTAAAAATTTCATAAGTCTACCTATCACGGTTAAAAAAATAAATTCGACTACTTGAAAGTCACGTCACTATCGGAATACCCTTTAGTTTCTAGTCTTATTTAGCATACTCGTTAGTAATTTTCAAGTAAATTTCTGTGTAAATTTCAAGTGTCTGCAAAATACGGTTAAAAAATTAAAAAATATTTCGGCGCTATCGGCACACCCTTTAATTTTTAGTATGTGTTATACCGGCTATAGTAGTACAACTTTTGTGAAAAGTACATGATTCTCGTTAGTCATTTTCAAGTAAATTTCTGTTCAAATTTCAAGTGTCTGCCTAATACGGTTCAAAACATAAGGCCATATTCGAAAATGTTTGGGCGGCCCTATCGGAACACCCTTTTATTTCTAGCATTTGTTATTATAGCGGCCATAATACAAAAACTTCTGGGAAAATTTCATGAGTCTACCTCTAACGGTTCAAAAAATAAATCCTCCGCCTTGAAAATCAAGTCACTATCGGAACACCCTATAATTTTGAGTCCTATTTTTGATGCTCGTTAGTAAAATTCGGTGTAAATTTCAAGTGTCTGCCTATTACGGTTCAAAAAGACCATTCCGGGCCTTATCAGAACACCCTTTAATTTTATTTTTTTATAATTGGAATTGAAATTACAACTAAAACTGAAAATTGTTCGCAGACACAGGGGTATAGCTCCGCGACAACCCAGTGCATTATCAGCAGTTCATCTTATATCTCCTCTCCATGGCGGCCTTTAACAGGCACCTAGATAGTTTATGCCTCTGCTAGGAGGCTGACTAAATTAAGTTGAGTGGAGGGAAGTAAGACTTTATTACCCTAATCCACGTTGGACCATACACCAGTAATCATGAGGTAACTGTCAGAAGTCCGATTTATATCTGCTGGCGATAGCCCTTTACAGGCTACTGGTTAGGTCTTGCCTCTGAGACCGACTAAATTAAGTCAAACGCAAGGAAGTTATACTCTATTACCCTAATCCACGTTGAAACAGCATGCAACAGAAATGAGTGGCCCTGAGAGAGAGCTTAGTGGCCAGTACGTGAACTTATCTGCAAGTATGAAGCACTGTGTTTTGTTAAAAACAATTAATTTTGTTAAAAATAATTAGGACCATAAAAATTCAACAGGGAGGATCAAAGAGTTGGAGAGGGTTAGTTCTGAAGGAACCTCTCAAAAGGTAGATGGTTTAATTTCTGAAAGCTCTCCTGAAAGAATGTTTTTCCAACAGGAAGACCAGAAAGTTGCTCGGATATAATGGAAGTATCTTAACCCTGTGAAAAGTGAAAAGCCTTTCATTTCAAATCGGCGGTAAACGAAATAACCCTCCAGCTTAAAGTTCAGTTTAAATTAAGATCTGGTTAAGTTCAACTTCGATTCACGTTCGATTTTCACTCAAACTATATGAGAATTTCTTCTATTTTATAATTATTTAATGAATAATTTATTAATGAAGCCTATTTTCCAATTCGTTTCAAACTTATCGTCTAGCATACGTCCTTTTTCATTTAATGCACGATCATTTTAAAGACATTCCTCCACATTTACAAGTGTTTAAATACAAAAAATATATGTATGTGTTTTTGCTTATTATTCCACATGAAAGCCAAGTACCCTCACACAGTTAAGGGAAAAAGCTCGATTACAAAAAAAAAAATATATCGAAAACAAGTATTGTAAGGAATTAAGTCAAAATAAAAAAGAAGGTGAAGATTGTTGCAGACTTTTTGACTTTTAGATTGTATGAAAATGAAATAAAACACTCATATTAAAAAAACTTAGAATTATAAATGGGCAGGGTGTTTGCTGTGCGATTTTTTTTAGCTGCTTAAAAGCAGATAGTTTTTCCAGTACTTAAGTTTATAAGTCAGGAGTAAAAGCGGAAGCAAGTGTTTTGCGTTTAAGTGATTTAAAAGGGTGAAAGAAAAATAACAGGAAATTAAAATGGAATTTAAAACTTAAAAAAATAGAAGTTAAATCGGCGAAAAGGTAAAGAGTGCACAGCTTTGAATTGACAAAAACTACAAAAATTTAATTTAATAAAAGGACTTCTTTACACCATTAGCGTTTTAATATAATTTTGGACATTTGGGCGCCTTGAACTTTCGATCACTTTTTCAAACATTTAATGTCGTATTCCGGCCATAGCACACAGAATTTCGTATTTTAACCTGTGCAATATTATTGGTTTCTTCCCATTAATTCTGGAAATTTCACTAATTTGAATAACTCGATACAACTCAATACTTGTCAATAGGGTACTCAATAGTAGTCAATACCTTTATTTACATAATGGTAACGTACTGTTAATCAGGACGGTATTGCAGTCGTTATACATTATATTTAACTAGCTGCGCCCACACACGTTGTGTGCATCCTGACAAAATTTTGTTCAATTTTTCACAGAATCCACACGACATTTAAGACTTTCACGTATTTACTTCATCTAAAGGTACCCATCCCTAGATAAAATTCTAAAATTTTTATAAAATTCTAAAAATTATTGTAAAGCTCTGTAAAAAGAGTTTAAAATATTTTAAAAACAATGTAATTGCACAAAGTAAAAATACAAATCAAATACAAATTTTATTCAATTGGCTATTTGACAGTAAGTAAATAATATTTTTTCATTATTTTAAAACAGCGCCATCTGTTGCGCAACCGTGTTTAAAATTTCCAGCTTCCATTTCATATTTTTTCATTATTTTAAGACAGCGCCATCTGTTGCGCAACCGTCTTTAAAATATTCCGCTTTCAAAAATAAAAGATGCCTTAAAGTATGCAGTACCTTTAAATCGTTAAAAAAAATCGTCGTACTTTCACTGCTTTTTCTCCACTTTCTCTTGGAAATAAGATATTATATATTGGAATCAGGATACTAAGGTATCTCCTCGCAAAATTTTGTTAACAACCACCAAGTGGTTTTTACGTGATGCGAACGCAAACAGACAGACAGGAAATAAGTTACTGTTAAATTATATATAGGTTTGTTTCTAAAAATATTACACAAAAAGAAGAAGAAACTACTTTCAAGTATTGAATACTAAAAAAAGATGAAATGCTCTATAATCGGAACCCACTACTCAATACTTTGCCAGCACCAATTGCTATTAACTAATGACTTTAGGTACCCGCTAGGAAAAATAATTAAAAGACATTAAATCGCACGATCTTGATGGTCAATTGACTGGACCATTTCGAGAAATAAAGTGGCTTGCAGCAGCATGCTCCATGTTTAGGAGATGGAGAACATAACTACTCCACCATACCATTTAAGTTGGTGCAGGCAAAGTATTGAGTAGTGGGTACCACATATCGAGTATTTAATCCATTTTTTAATACTCAATACTCAAAAGTAGTTACTTAATACTTTTAGCGTTATATTTTTAGAAAAAAATATTTATAAAATATTTAACGACTTCAATAAAACTTTGATTAGTCCCCGTCTAGACATTGAAATTTTTGTTATTGAAATTTGTTAATGTTTAATAATCTTTTCGACTTGTTGACGACTGTATAAAAGTATAGAGTCGTCAGAAACAAAAACAACTTAATGTATTGACACGAATACAATTTCAAAAGGGAATTTAAGAAAATTGCAATAACAAAAATTGAACGCATGGACGGGGACTTAATAGTTCCCTTTTATTATGTAAACAAAAGTATTGAGTACCATTGAGTACCCAATTGTTAAGTATTGACTAATATCGAGTAGTTAGAAGTTCAAATTGCCAGCATTCATTTTAGGCATCTGCTGCAATAGATCGCACATTATAGATTGAGCTGACATCGCCCTTGCTGCGATTTAGTTTTAAACCATAGTCACCACTTCCCGAAGAGCCCTACCGATGACAAAGGGGCTTTAAATCCCCATTGGGCTACCGATTCCCATGGTAACATTTGTGAACCACTAATAAGACTTCGAATGTTCTTATCTTCCAGTTTAACACACCTTTAAGCCTTAGGGGCTTATACTCCGAAAGCCTTAGCGTCAAGGAGTTGGGAATCTCTAAGACAATATACTCCTACGGTATGGAGCATGTTTTATAGCGTTTTTTAAAAAATTTTTTCAGAAAACATCCCATATTTTTGGGGCCCCTAATAGTTGGCAATCATGGATCTAAAGCTATAGCCGTTAATGGTAACGTTCTCAACGGCTTAGTTTATAAATATAGTGAAGACCAAACATTCCACTGGCTCATAAAGAGCATAAGCGATCTTTTGTAAATGTGACTGAACCTGAAGAATGTCTCGTGAATGTCCAAGTGCAGCAAATATGCCCACTAAGCCTAAAAGGGCGGTGTATAGAGTTCCAAATACTTTTCAGCCCAATTGATTGAAGGTCTAGCCCAAATCATAGTCATTTAGATTTAGTTATTGCACCACCTGGATCTAATCTTATTAGGTGGTCGGCCAACTGCATTAGGCGATGGCTACGTTCTACAGTAGCAATTGCCTCTTGCGTACCTATTGCCATTTGAGAAAGAGATTCATGGTTAATCGAATCAGACCCTCAGATGGACTATTGTTTCGGCCGTAACATGGTCCTATCACACGGTATTATTATCGAACTTAACCACACTTTTTGAAACAAATTTCCATAATTTACCAGCGTTGTTTTGGCGTTAGTCTATTCGTGATTACAAGGCAAAGAAAACTGAGCACAAATAATTATAGCGTTGCCAGATCTAACAACTGTATGACAGTTAAATCTCTTTGGAAAAATATAGCCTTAATAATCATCACTAAAGTTTGAGTCCAATAAAAAAGAAAATTCTTAAATTGAAAAGGCTGAGGAGGGTCTGTTTTGTAAGTAATATTTTTTTTTTTTAATTGAAGCCTAACACTTTAATTTTAAACATCCATTTGTCTGTGAATATTTTCTATTCTGCCTTTGGCAAATATGTGTTTGTCTTTAACAACTGCAGAAAAAATCAGTCTGTTATTCCCTTTAAAATTCGTTGCAGCATTTTCTGTACAATTCTCAAGTACGTGCTTGGCATCACGTTTGTTCTAGTTTATATTTACTTGGAATATTAAAGTAATTGAAAGGGACCATGTACTCGTAATGGTCGCACAACTACACAGCTGAATGGAATAAAGCTAGAAACCATCAGGATGATTAAAATTAATCATATCAAAAAAAAAAAAAAATACTCACAAAACCTTTTACACAGTAAAGATTACAAAATGCTTTAGTATGAATTAGACTAAAAAGATGGACAATCAGGAAATTACATTTAAGAAATGGAAAAAAAGTTTGACATTAATTTGGTAGGAAAACAAAAAAAAAATAGTCGTTCATGCTAAGAGTTGTATTATTCCAGAATGATAGAAGCAAGATTACCCCATTCCGCTTAAATGTCTTCACATAACCTGTGTACGTCATCTAATGGGAAATCATGTAGATGGCGTAATCTTTCTTCTGTCATTCTTATGATTATCAACCCTATATATATCTTGGAGTCAATACTCCAACTTAGGACATGGAGACAAACCCAAGATTTAAATTAGACTGAAGACACAGATTTCTTCTTTCAGAAGAGTCTAACCTGAAAATAGCGTTATGGAATAGCACATTGTGCAAATGGCGTTTACTGTTTTACAGACACAAACACACTATTTTCGCGTAGATGGATTAGTAACTGTCACAATGCCATCTATCCGACACTTTTATGGCATGGGAACCAAATATAAACACAGTTGCCACTGTACATCAATCGAAGCTCATTATAAAGTCTAAAGGCCATGATTCACTATCATACTCAGTCGTAAGTACAGGCTATATGTGTGCTAAATAAGTATGATAGTGTGGATTAGAAATGTGTGTGAAAGACTTTTTTACAAGTCTGTACGATTTAATAATCTTTTGAAAAAAAATCATAAAATATTATTTCTCCATGCGATCAGAGGTGCAAAATTTTTTTTGTATGATCGTGTGGCATCTACAACGCCATTTTGAAACGATTTTCTGTCAGACTTTTTTGATTAAATCGTACGATTATATAGGATAGTGAATCCTGGCCTTGAGTGTGGCCTAATCAAAAATTTTAACGATGCCAGATAGATTTTTAAAAGAAAGTTTTATTCGTTTTCTCAGTAGTCTCCCGAACCGCTATGCATGTCGACCAATAAAAAAGATTCCGGTCAAAAAAGACACCATTGTTAAAATTTTCGTTCTCGTCATAGACAAGTAATACATACGGCTTACGTTCCACCCAGGTTACAGTTGTCGGGTAATATTGCAGTTATCCCGAGTAGCTTATCTTTCATTTACTTTAGTCATGCGCCGAAGACTGAACCTGCAAAAAAGCATTGGCATAACCACACTTTTCAATATTAATAGAAGCCGTAAAGTAGTATCAAGTTAGGCCAATAATTATTCTGCCCTAGTGTTTCCCTCAATATTTCTATTAGCTGGGATTCAAAATATCCTAATGGTTAATTGCGAGAGTGAGAGAAAGAGAGAGAACCGGTGATGTTTTGCATTAAAGGTCTTAATCCTTAGGAAATCTAAGGCTAACCGATGTGCACGTAGCCCAATAAGACAAAGCACGTCAAAATAGATTTACTATTTCCTTCATGTCATCCCACGTTATACTCGTAGTTGTTTAGCAATATTGCTGATAGCCTTGTAAGCCTATTTTCCTTTTGCTTTGTCTTAAGTAATGGACCAGCGAAAGCTCTAAAATAGTACCAAGCCAGCCAATCAAGTTCTCTTGTCGAGTGCTGCCCGGAATGCTTGTATAACCGGGATCCAAAATAATATCTTAATATTGAACTGAGAGAAATATATATAGAGCGATTTTTGGCAGTTATGGGCTGTTCTTGTTCTCAGGAATAAAGACTCTAAAAGTAACCACAGACATTATCGGCCAATCTGACAGTACCCAGTCAAATAAGATTGTTAATATATATCTACTCGTGACCCATGTTCTTTAGTTTTTCCTTCAGTCTAGCAGTAAAGTCTGAGTCTGCAAAGACCAGTGTTGTCCGAGTTATGCATGGCAAACTGATCCGCCATATACCTAGTATATGGCAGCGCTTTCTCCTAAGTTTGGCATCAAAGTCTGAACCTGTCAGAGTGCATTGAAACCAAAGTTCTGGAGTCCTAAAGATATTACCAAACCTGACAAGTTTAGCCACCCCAGTTTTCTCCTGAATGTTACTCTCCCCGAGAGAGAAAATATCCTGAGCAGATTTTTGGCAATTAAGAGCTGTTCTCGTTCTTAGGGAAGACTACTTCTAGACCACAATGGCAATTCAAATATGAGTGTATATGTTTACGGCTGTTGTCAAAATGTCATTCTCTCTTAATCTATCCGCCATCTCTTAAATCGCCAGAATCTCCGCCTGAAAACAGCTGGATATGGAGATGTTAATATCCCCAAAGTAGATTCAAAAACCCCCACCATCGAGTTATTTGGACCCATACTGCATAAATGTGACTGAATGTCGTTAATGTAGCTTTGAGTTTCCTTCTTTAAAGCACAGTTCGTTGTATGCTTGTAGATATAGAATTGTGGCTTCAAATAACCCTAAAAAAGTAATCCAATGGGGTGAAATTAAACGATCGAATGGGTTAATTTCGATTACTAAAATAGAAATTTAAACGACTTTGTGCTAGGCAGATGCTTTGTTTTACAGGCTTTATGTCACACATCAATAGCAGCAAGTTTAGACGGAAAAAAGTCGGTTATGATAACGACATGCACATATTGCGGCAACATAAAAACTAAAAACAACATCTTGCTTTAGTTTTTTCATTAAATTACAATGGGGATAGCGCAGCACACAGGGGAGCAACCAGTTTAGTACATATAATATTGTCATTTGAAGTATTTTGCCTTAAGCCTTCTCTGCATCTTTGATCTGTCCTCAAAAAATATTTTGTCGGTTTTTGTTTTTTTTTTTTTGGAAATGCTTATTTGGGTTTATTTTTTCCTTAGAAAATTCAACTCAATGAATTATTAATTTTAAAATAAGCACATCTGTCAAAAGCCACAAGAAAGAAGAAGCAAAAGAAAAACGTCAAATTACAAAAAGCAGCGAAGAGAAAAACACCTGGCTTAAGGCTTTAAATAAAAAATTAAAATAAAACTGCAATTATTACAAAAATTCTGTGTTAAAAAATTCTCTTTAGAAGCAAATTATACCAACCATTAAATTGGCTTTGCCTTGAACCTTGACAACATCGAATAGTTGCCATGTGAAATGAACCATAGCAAAGTGTAAACAAAATATAAACTGCAATTCACACCACATTAATACCCTTATGAATGTGTGCATGCACTTTTGTGAATGCCTGGTTATTTGCAAAATTTATACAACAATTGCATTAACAAACAATAAATAAATAAATCTATGTTAAATTCATTAAATTGTAGTACAACAAACGCATATAAGGACGGCCGATCGGCCGATGTACTCGTACTTGTATATTGGTTTACACTGCCACACATTACATCACACCACCCATCATCGTAGGCGAATGTGTGAACAAAAATGTGAAATAGTAGTAAATCATATAAAATGCATCATTGGGTTTTCAAGTCTTTTGTGAAATTTAGTTTTATTTTTATAGTTTTGTTAAAGAAAAACACCAACAACAACAGCAACAACAGCAACAACAGCAACAACAATAACAAGCTGAAATCGTACAATGTGAAGAACTGTGCAATGTGTGATTTTTTTTTGCTTTGGAATTTTTGCAATGAAAATAAATACTAAAATAATTTACACAGCAATTTAATTTAAACCACTTAAGGGCAAAGTGAGAACAAAGCTATTAACCA
This sequence comes from Phasia obesa, assembly GCA_949628195.1. Lineage (NCBI taxonomy): Eukaryota > Metazoa > Arthropoda > Insecta > Diptera > Tachinidae > Phasia > Phasia obesa. The sequence goes on along the minus strand of OX451216.1, from coordinate 133,950,660 downwards.
TATACCAAGTGGGTGTCTAGATCAAGCAAGATTGTAAATAAGATTGATTGCGGGAGAGGGATAAAAAGGGCAAGAAAGTTTGAAATATGAGAGGTCATTTTAAATAAAGCAAAAGACCTATAATTTGTTACCTCTACGTCTACTTAATATCTACCCATCGAAAGGTACTCCAGAAGTGTGCACTTGAGCTTTATGATCTCCATAAGAAATCAACTTAGTTTTAATAGGTACTCCACCAATGAAAGCGTGTGGTCGTTAAATACAAGGCAAAATTTTGCCCTTAAGACATAATTACAATGATGCGTTAAACGTTTAATTTTAAATAAAGCTGTAAAATTATAATTTTTTACCTCCACTTCCTTTAATTTCTACCTATCGTCCTAAACATACGCAAAGAAGAAAGGTACTCCAAAAATGTGCACCAGAGTTTTATGATCCGCATAAAAAATAAACTGAGGTTTTGATAGGTACTCCACAAATATGGCATAATTTTGAAGTTATGTTTAAAAAAAAGCCAAATTCTTTTTCCTTTAATTTTTAATAAAGCTGTAAAATTATAATTTTTTTACCTCTACTTCCTTTACTATCTACCGATCCCCTTAAATATCGACAAAGGCGGAAGGTACTCTGTAAATTTAAAGCTGAGTTTTATGATACACACCAAAATCAAACTGAGTTTTGATAGGAACTCCACCAATATGGCATAATTTTAAAAAAATTAAAGCACGTGGTTGTTGGAAAAAAGCCAAAATCTTGCTCTGAATACATAATTACAATGACCCGTTTAACGTTTTATTTAAAATAAGCTGTAAAATTATAATTATTTACCTCCACTTCCTTTTATATCGACCTAAACATATGCAAAGTCGAAGAGTACTCCAGAATATCGCACCTGAGTTTCATGATCTCCACCTTAATTAAACTGAGTTTTGATAGATACTCCACCAAAATGGTTATTTTCAAAGATAGATTTAAAAAAAAGAAAGCATGTGGTTGTTGGAAAAAAGCCAAAATCTTGCTCTGAAGACATAATTACAATGACCCGTTTAATGTTTAATTTAAAATAAACTGTAAAATTATAATTTTTCAACTCTACTTCCTTTTATATCTACCTATCGGCTTAACATATGGAAAGTAGAAGAGTACTCCAGAATTTTTCACTTGAGTTTCATGATCTCCATCAAAATTAAACTGAGTTTTGATAGATACTCCACCAAAATGGCTAATTTCAAAAATAGATTTGAAAAAAAAAGAAATTATGTGGTCGTTGGAAAAAAGCCAAAATTTTTCCATTAAGACATAATTACAATGACGCGTTAAACGTTTAATTTGCAATAAAGCTGTAAACTTATAATTTTTCTCCTCTGCTTCCTTTAATTTAATATCTACCACGACCTAAATGTTCTCAAGGGAGATAGCTACTCCAGAAATATGAAGCTGAGTTTTATGATCTATACCGAAACCAAACCGAGTTTATTAAAACTCCGCCAATATGGCTAATATCAAAGATAGGTTTAAAAAAATGAAAGCATGTTTTCGTTGGAAAAACCCAAAAACTTGTTCTGAAGACATAATTACAACGACATCTTAAACGTTTAATTTGAAATTATGCTTGCGGGTTGCTGCGTAATTCGATTCGAAAGAAAACATTTCGAAACACAATGTAAAAGTCATACAAATTCGAATGATTTTGTTTTCGCTTCGAATTACTTATAAACTTATAATTTTTTACCTCTGCTTATTTTAATATCTACCTATCGACCTAAACATATGCAAAGTAGAAGGGTACTCCAGAATTTTGCACCTGAGTTTCATAATCTCCACCAAAATCAAACCGCGTTTTCAGAGGTACTCATCCGCAATGGCATAGTCTTAAAGTTAGGTTTAAAAATTAAAGAATTTAGTGGATGGAAAAATGCAAAATTCTTGCCCTTAAGACGTAATTAAAATGATGCGTTAAACGTTAATTTGAAATAAAGCTTTAAAATTATAATTTTTTCTTCTCCTTGCTCTAATATCTATCGATCGACTTAAATATTCCTTTGCGAATGGTATTCGAGAAATGTTAATCTTTGTTTTATGATATCCCTTAAAATCAAAATGAGTTTTGATTGGCACTCCAATGGATTGATTTTAAAGTTAAAATAAACTGAGTTGTGATACTCTACCAGTATGGCATAATTTTAAAGTTAGGTTTAAATTTTAAAGCATGTGGTCGATGGAAAAAAGGTCAAAATCCTTAAGATATAATTACAATGACGCATGAATCGTTTACCGTCCCAGATATGATTTGAGCTTAGAAATTTTTTTTAATGAATGATTTGGCTCATTTTCTTTCTATCTTATCTATGAGAAAATATCATTTAATACATACTTATCTTCTAATATTGTTGTAGAATTATTAAGATGATGTACAAAAACATACCTGCAAAGAAAAAGTAAAGTAAATTAGGTGACAAGTTTATATGCATGTTTTAAAGCATTATATTGAACAACATTAATCTTTTGATAGCTTTTGATTATAAAAATAGAATTATTAGTTTTACTAAAAGAAAAAATATTAATGCCTTTAAATGTTTATTGAATCATTACAAAATATTCTGGAGAAGTTTATGTAAGGAATAGCACATTGAGCAAAAGGTCTCCACTGCTTTTCTGACATGCTATTCATGACTATTTTGCAAAAAGATAACTAAATTTTCTCAATGCAGCATTAAATTTCCTCCAGCAATAAGTGTAGCCCTTGGAAAAAACTTTGAAACTGTTTTTTTTCTAACCCAAATCGCGAGTAATGCGCGATACTCGTCCCATGTACTTTTTTTGTAAAATTTTTTGTAATATAACGTCAGTAGCTGACCGTGGTGGCCTTCACCCGACACTAGTCTTACCACTGGATGAATATTATACGCAACAAGGGCAATTAGAAAATGACTGGCAGAACTATGCTCATACCCCTTGTTTAGGAGGTGGAGACCACCTAAACTCCACCACCACACTATTGGTGACTTCTGCAAACAATTGTGCGAAATAAATCGCCTTTTCTGCGTTGGAGATCCAAACCAAAGCACCCAAAGGTCCTATTCAATGACCGTTCACAAGGGCTTGAACTATCCCTGTGAGGCTACCAGCACCCGTGGTATTAGTTTAGACACTGGAAAGACCTCGAAGGTTTTTATCTTTTAGTTTCAGGATGCGTGCAAGCTCCGTTGACTGGTGTCCCATATATCCTGAAAGCTTTAGCATCCAATATACTATAGTATAGCGACGGATTCCACCAAAAGCACGGTAGAGTTTAGATGGTCTCCAACTCTGTTTAACTATTAATTACCAAAGTGTGCTATTAGACCGGCATTTAATATTGAAGGCGATTATTTGATTTTGATCGACCTTTTTTTAAGTGAACCGCGTAATTTTAAGACTTTAAGAAATAAGTGTGCAAAATATTAAAATTAAATCTAAAATAATCATTAACCTGTATTGAAAATATAAATTTATATTTTTATTTTATTATTCAAAGCAGTCACACTTAATAAAATACATATGTACATATATTTTTCAAAACATTTTCCACAATTCCATTTTTTGTAAACATTTTTTGCTTCTATTACTGAGTCATTAAATTCATCTTCCATCGGCTGCCCCTCAAAAATACAAAAAGCATATAGAGACCTCCACCAACCTACTGCAACCACCCATATTTTATATTTAAAAATATAATTTTTGCTTTTATTAATCATAAATTTTCTTCTTATTTTCCACCAGCAAAAACATTTAAATGTGAAAATTGAAAAACTGTTGCTCATAAACAACACAAAAACAACATCACAACATTAAGAAGAAAAACAAAAATTTCATTGTTTATTAAAAGTTTATAAGTAATAAGCAGAAAGAAGTAAAATAGAAATAAAAAAAAAACTTTTCTTTAAAACTCTGGTGCTAAAAAACAACATTCTTGCACAATGGGATGGTTTTGCTTTTCACAATGATGTGAAAAGGTACACAATTGCCCGATTTTTTTCTCGCTTCATTATTTCCTTGATACTAGTGAGATTGCACTTAATTTTCACAAAGATAAACCTTACAACATTTTAAAGAGTGATGGAAACCCACCACCCTCTCTAGATTAGAAGCGTAGCGGCTTCAAAACTTCTACCATTCTATGAAGGAAAAAGGCAATTAATAATTTATAAAAAGCGCAATGAATTGTTCATTTATTATATTTAGATTATTATATTATACGTTATCTTCCCGGTCCTCAGCTTACTGATAGTTTATTTTTTTAAAGATTGTGGAGGGGAATGTCCCCTTATAAAATTAATTAAAAATTATTCTATACTCCAGAACTACAGTGATACTATCTAAATTTGACAAAGTATTCTCTAGGAATAATGTGCGTTTTCCTGTAAAGCACTGAGGAGACGGGTTCTCCACCACGAAAGTTGTTATTAGATTATCTTGTATCCCGATAACTACAATAGTTATCATCTTTAAATTTAACATAGAAGTCTTTAACAAACATTCTCGAGTAAAAGCTTGGCAGTATGAGACGGAGGCGACGCGTAATGTCCATACAAGCTATAGCCTATATCCAGAGGATGAAAATACTTACATAAACACTAAATCATAACTAAGCTTTATCCCAAGAACCAAGTAGTAACACTCTAATGTAATGTTTTCGAGTGAAAGCTTGGTAGAGCAAAAAGAGCAGCACGGGTACTCTCCACATAAAGGAGTTATTAAATATTCTGTATCTAGAGAACATAAATAGTTACACTGATTAATACTAAAAATAATTTGATGTAGGCTTCTCTAACACTAACGTAGATTTTCCAGTAAAAGCTTGGCAGTATAGGACGGGAGTCTGGTACTCCCCGTACGAAGTAAATCTTAAATATTCTATATCCACAGAACTAAGTAATTACACCATTTTTATTGAGTACAGTATATGCTAAGACTAACATACGTTTTCGAGTGAAAGCTTGGTGGTACAAGAGGAGCAGCACGGGTACTCTCCATATAAAGGTATCTCCTGGTATATCTAAAAAACTATATAGGCTTCTCTAGCACTAACGTACAATTTCGAGTAAGATCTCGACGGTATAGGACGGGGGCCCGGTATTTCCCGTGCGAGGTAAATCTTAATTATCCTATACAGAGAACTAAGTAGTAACACTCTCTAATTTTAGTACAGGCTACGCTAAGAATATCATATGTACGTTTTCAAATAAAAGCTTGGTTGTAGAAAAAGTGCAGCACGGGTACTCCCCAATTATTAAATATCCTACATCTAGAGAACTAAAATATTTACTAACTACATTTGATATAGAGCCACTAAATTTCATGTAGACTTCTGTAAGTCTAACTTGTATATGGTGTAAAATCTTGGCGGTGCAGCACGGTGGACTGGTACTTCATATACAAAGAAATCTTAATTATATCCAGAGCACGAAAATATTTAGTAACACTTCTTAAATTTGATACAAGCTACTTTCAGAATATATTTCGTTTTTGAGTAAAAGCTTGGTGGTGCTAGAGGCCGAGCGGGAAGGGCACTCCACGTATAAAGTAATTCTTAATTATCCTGTAACCAGAGCATGGAAATAGTGACACACTATAAATTTTATATAGGTTACTCTGAGAACAATATGCGTTTTGCTAATGGCGGGGCAGCGACGACGAGCGGGTATGGCTCGTGTTATAAAAACAAAGGCCCCCAAACAAAAAAAGTGGTTAAAATGAAAACGCATTGGTTTGCAAAATATTTAGCAAAGTGACACAAACCTACCTTGTTGAAAGCTGGTATGCTAGGTAGTATGCTACTGATTTAAAATTTTTACATGTTTTGTTCTCTGTGAGATTCTTATTGAGATTGTGTATGCGCTCACAGACCCTTAGGGGTTTGCGTGGGGGCTCTTGGTAAAAGCATGCACTTTTTCTTTTGACACTAAGTGCCACTGTGCCTTTGCAAAAGTTAGGGTATGTATGAATGTATGTATGTATGTATGTATGTATGTATGTATGTATGTATGTATGTATGGGTATGAGTTCACACGAAAACACTGTAAATAATCTAAAAATAGTCATTCTTCTATTATATTGTTATTTTTGTAATATAGTGTTTTTTTGTATTCCTTCTCTCCCTACATCAAATACAGAATAACTGGTTCAATACACAAAGGATTTATTGAAAACATGTGTAACAATAACAACAACAATAAAAGCAAAACAGCAGCAGCACAAGAATGCAGCATAAGTTTATGCAGCAGTACACTTCTGCAGCAGCCATTTTATGAGTTGAGGGTGTCGCTGTAGAAGTTTATTACTGTTTCAAGTTGTTTTGAATTTTTTCTTTCTGCATCACAAGTCAAAGGAATTCATACATAGTTTTTGTAAAAAAAAAAAAAAGAAAACAAAAAATTCCAGTGAAAAAATGTTATTGTTTCAATATTATAAGTGCTTTTTCTGTTTTGATAGACCAAAACATGGAATTTTTGTTTCAATTAAATATTAATGGGAAAAATTTATTAAAACTATTAAAATGTTAAATATTTGAGAGTTTAATTGCGAAATAATGGCTGGATGTGAGTGAGAATTTAGGTGAAATTAGTAAAGAGAAATTTAAATATTCACGTACAAAAATGATGAGTGTTTCCTTTGGAGGGACCATGCCCTCCAGTACGATCCCGCTCATTTTTTCCTACTAAAGTACATGAATAATCTTCTAGTACATACAAAGCTTGAAGAGACAACTACTCAAACGTTTCTAAATTTATAAATGATGTTTTTACTACATGAAGAGTAACAGGCTCTCCAATTCCATTTTTCATATTTCTACAAATTGACAATGAAATAAATAAACAGCTTAGTCTGATGAAAAAATTATTTAACTTCCAAAGTCTTTTCTTTACCATCATCAACACAAGAAATAATTTTTGCACATTGTTCTCTATCTTCGTGCTCTCCCAATCTAGTCGCCATTGTGTCCACCAGCGACCCAAATACCACCTGACTTTCATAGACTGATTGGTAGTCTATCAGTCGGGGGGTTGCGAGTTCAATTCCCGCAAAAGACTCTGGGTGTTTTCCTCGCAGGTACAGCTTTTTAAAAAGAGAATTTGTTTGACTACTATTGGGCGTTTTAATATTGGGATTATCATTAAGTATTTGATTTAGTATATAGAAGTAACCATGCCATACTCATCCCAAACATTGACAAAAGAATTTTTTAAATAGAATTAGTAGTTTGGGAGTTACGTCTAACTTGATAGCGAAAGGAAGAATGCACTACTGGCCCTCGGAAAAAATTCAATTTCATTCTCAGTCAGCATCATTATGGGGCACTGTATGATTGGATGTGTGTGTGATGGGAGCTACTGAAGCAGTCTGGGTGAGGAGGAGAGAGTCAGTTGTATGCTTATTTCAAGATCACGACTATCAAGGGATGCGACAGGGACTAGCCCGACAGCTTCTTCGGGAAGCTCCAGTTGTTTCTTACAGACTGCTGATACTATAGGATACTGTCGGTGATGCTATAGGAACTGTCGGTCACCTTAAAAAGTACCATAATTCACTATTTACTATTTAATTAAACTTTGATAACTTTTTCAAGATATTTTTGTCTCTATGACTTCTACACTACAATATAAGCTGAGAGATCGAAGACAATCTATGGTTTTGGTTCTAATATCTTCTCAGAGGAACTTTTTTTACGACTCTCGACTATACGAGAGACTATACCCAAAGGGAAAAAGCTTTCTGCAGACTCAATGCCTAGTTATTAGGGTGGCATGTAGAATGTTAGAAATGTCAGCGGGACTGCCGGAAGTTTTTACAGTATCCTTACACTGAGATCACGTATTACCTCTATCATTCTAATAGATCAATGTAAAGCCAAGTTATTCATGTTGAACAATTTGAAGGTCGCTAGGAAAATGTGGCTGTCTAAGAACAACAAGTGTTTGACCCGATCGATAAATATAAATATGAAGAACATCTTAAGGCTGCTGTCAGTGTTAGCGGATCATTGGGCGATTAGTATACATTCTACTAGTTTGGAACTTCTGCATAATAGACACTGTCTTAACTGCCCGTTACAGGGAAGGGAGCAAAAGGTCTATCACATTCTTTGAGTATGTCCGGTGCTCCATTGTTCGAAACTCCAATTTCTTGGAGAAAACATTATGTAGAACCTAACTGAGCTATCTAGGACCAGTCTAGGTGATCTTCTTAGATATCCTTATGCAACTGGAACGATATTTGAATTTACAGTGCCTTCCATTAAATGAAATCGCTTAATTTGATATTTGATAAGTAGTGGGTAGCAAGCTGTTATGCAAACCAATCAACCAACCTTCAAACACAATGAAATAGCATACAACCCACCCTAGGAAGCAAGACCAAAGATATCTGAGTAATGTAAAGCTCTGCGCTGATAGACTTTCATTCAAGTTTCTTGGAGGAAACCAAACTGGATGAGCAATAAAACCTCAGAAAGCGGAGGTTAATGCAATAAAAAAAGCGGATAAATGTGAGTGAAATGCAGGGATTTGTCCAAAAAGGTACAGCAGAAATCTGAAATAGCGTCATATGAGCGAGAAGGAGATTAGGGAGTGAGAACTCTGGAAACTCCAACCCATGCCGAAGAGCACTTGAAAAAATTGGATCAACTGGTGGCCATATATAGTATATCATCGAGATTTTACGCTTTTTACTTCTTATATCGTTTTACTTAAACACTGTCTTTTATTAAAAAAACTAATACCCTGAAAATGGTATTCTAAAATTGAATCTTGCATATGAATCATTTACGATCAAGAATGATAGAGACAAGATTTTGGCATCCCGCTCTCAAGCTGCTCTTAATGACGTCACAAAACCTGTGTATAATGACATCACAAAACCTGTATATTTTAAATAGGGCAAACTATGTATGTCATCTAACGGGAAATCATTCGGTTAACGTAACTTTGTGTCTCTCAGTTTTGGTTGGAATTTACATAAAATTATTCGTAGCTTTAAAAACCGAATGATTATTATTTATGAAAAAAGCATAAACGGTTTAGAACACTGTAATCCACTTCGATCGTACTCTGTGTTAATTAGTAGTACGAGAATTATTTTGTAAATAAATTAAGATGCTCGTTTGTATAAAGCTGATGTCATCTTATAAACTCTGAAGCCAGTTTTTAATAAATTTATTTATTATAGACAAGTTCTGCTTTCAGTTTGTTTTTTTAGCAACTAAATGTTAAATTTAATTCATTTATATCTGTCTGTTAGATTTTTTATTTTTTTAGATTAAATAATCAACAACGTTTAATGATAAATATGTGAAATTAAATGAATTTTTTTTAATAATAAACTTTAGCTACGTAATAGAAATATAGAGATGATTTTAATAATTTTTTACACGTATGTAATGAATTTGCAAAATTAAAAAGAAATATAAATTTTTGCTATTAAATATAAAGCAAAAGTAATATTGATCGAAAATTCTAGACAACTGAGGAGATCACGTTCTGAAATTTTTTTATTTTCTCTAAAAAGATATGATGCAAATCTTTAAAACTGCAAAACACAATTAATCAATCAATTTTAATTAAATAGTCGTGTTAATGGTTCGTAATAGTATTGGACACATTCATTCATTTTGCTGAACCATTCAGATCGTTTAAAACAATTCTATGGTTTGAGAAGTGTTCCCTTCGTTCATTGTTCTTCTTTATTAATTTTGCATTGCTGATAAAACGAAGTATTTCCATTGATTGAATAGCTTTGCAGTGCGACTTTTTTTTACCAACACAACATGCGAAGCTTTTTGCTTGTCTGCAGAAAACACCCAGAGTCTTTGGCAGGAATCGAACCCGCAACCCCCGGAGTGATAGGCTAGCGCGCCACGAATCAGTCTACCGAGGCACTCCACTTACAATTCAGCTAGGTTAAATTAAAATTTGAGTTTAATAGTGCTTCTCCACTGATCCACACAGTTTGATGGTTCTCCTCCCGTAAAAAAGTTGAGTTTAATGCTGCTCCTCCAATAAAAAATTATTAGTTAAAAATGGGGCTCCACCAATGTACGACTTATTCAATAAAAATTACAAGATGATACACGATAACCAAAACGATTACACGTGGCAACGATTAAAGCAACCACCATTAACAGTACCGCAGTACAGTTATTCGAGGAAGCCAATCCGCTAGTATGGAAGTGAGACGCAAACCACTCGAAGGCCGAGCAACAGGGACGTCCTGATCGACTTTAAGTGATGACGAAAATGACGTGCTAGTGATATTATGAACTATTTATATAGCAAATGTCATTCGAACAGAGCGTGATGAACGATAAAAAAGAAAAACACTGAACGAGTCAGAATCTTCCGCTTTGCTGGATCGTTTTTTTTAAACTACGTCGTTCATGAACGACAAAATATCAGTTTGTTATGTATAATGTACATATGTATGTTAAGTTAGGTGTTATCTTTAAATAAATAGTTTCAAAGATCTTGGGGATCCCTAAAATTTAAAGCTCGCCTTAAATTCAAATCATTCAAAAGCTCGGAAAAATGAACTCATCCTGCTATATATTCCCATCGCACTATTCAAAGCTGATAAATTGGCCAAATTATGAACCTTTAACTGCCAGAGGTGCTACGCGCCGAATATGAACCGACAAGTCAAATACACTACGACTTGCAGACAAACTGCATATCAAATTCCAATCGAATTTCTATCCCGCTTATTTAAGTGAGATGCAACTTCTGGTTGCCTAGACGGTTTAGTGATCTGAAGTGTTTTATTTTGGGGCTACTTTGTTTCTGGTTTAATTCTGAGGGAGCAATCGCTAAAACAACTACTTATATTGGAAAATTTCTTCACTAAGGTACCAAATTTCGAATATAACGCGTGATTCATTTCGAGGTTCCCTACTTTTTTAAAGAAAAAAAAAAAAACACACAGAAAATTCAAATTTAATGGAGAATGTTTAGTATCATTTGAAAGAACATTCTTTGGAATTTAGTTTTTGAAGATTATGTCTATCAAATGTTGGCCGTTGCTACGTCGCAGATGGTCCATCCGTTGAGTCCAATTTTCGATGACTTGTTCGAGCATTTCGACTGGTAACTGGCGAATAACAGGCGTGATGTTTTCCTCCAAGGCCAGAATCGAAGCGGGTTTGTCAGCATAAACTTTAGACTTTACATATCCCAACAGGAAAAAAACTAACGGTGTGATATCACACGATCTCGGTGGCCAATCGACCGGCCCAAAACGTGAAATTATGTGCTCACCGAAATGTTCTCTCAATAAATCCATTGATTGATGCGATGTGTGGGAAGTGGCGCCGTCTTGCTGAAACCAAATGTCGCCGAGATTACGAGCTTCAATTTCAGGCATCAAATAGTCGGTTATCATGGCACGATAACGGTCGTCATTGATGGTTGCTTTCGCACCAGCATCATTTTTAAAGAAATATAGACCGATAATTCCACCTGGATGAAGTGGCAGCTCTTGAATCTCTTCAGGTTGCTCTTCGTCCCAAATGCGGCAATTTTGTTTGTTTACATACCCACTCAGCCAGAAATTTGCCTCGAAAACTTCGGATCTTCTTAGAGCCCATAGAGCGAAGCTATTCAGGCGTAAGTCTTTCCATTATGAAATGCCAAACAATACTAAACAATAATAACATGGCAGAATGACACGACTCACATGTGATCTGTCAAAAAAAGGCTATTGAGAAAAGCTATTGTCGAAAGCAAGAGGGCGTTGTAGCTTATGTAGATAGTCACGAGTTCGATACCCAGCCATGGCAACATCGATTTTTCTGATATGTATTAAACTTATTTACAATAGTACATATCACGGCCCCACCTTACAGCGCAACACTTAAACGTCGGTGAAGTAAAATAATGTTAAAATGGTTATACAGCTTCAAAATTAATATGCCTACCTGACACTAGAGGTTACTGAAACTAACTTTCTTCTTATCTACTAATATACTTTTCCCTAGGAATTAACACGATTGTTATAGGCATTAATTGTCTGAGTGTTTCTTCTCTTTCAAAAAAAAAAACACCAGCGATCAAATCTGAATCCGAATCTGAATGTTTTTTCTTGCCTGCCGGAGGCTGTTGAATATAATGTTGACAAAGTATTGAATAGTGGAGTACCGAGTATCAAGTACTTAATTCATTTATTAAGTACTAAATACACAAAAATAGGACGCAGGCGAAAAAGATGACGGTTTAAGGCCGAGCAGGGAACCTACCCGAAGTAATGCGCAAGCGGTCCCGGGGTGGATGTCATTCCCAACAGCTGACAAGAGGGTGTTTTAGTCGATACTCCCGCAAAAAAAAAAATACACAAAAATAGTTAAGCGATATTTTTAGGTTAGAATTTTTAGAAATGAATTGAATAGAATATTTGACGATTGCGGCGATAAATTTTCCTTGCTATTATATAAACGAAAGTATTGAGTACTTTTGTGTACCCAATTGAAAAGTATTGAATAGTAACGAGTAATTCAAATAAGTAGAAATTGCCAGCAGGCAAAATCAATCAACTTAGGACTGCTTTTAGGCATAGCCCTTTCACCAGACTTTACGCTCTCGGCATAATTTTCTTTATTAATAGCAAGAAAATCGTCAATAAGTTGAAGATAAATAATATTGCAGAAAGTAGTATGTCTGTCCTTTTTCAACATTCAACATTTGAAAACTTTTTTCTTCAAGTGTCAAGCAGTTGAAATCTTTAGTTTAAATTTTAGAAAGCTTTTTGTTTTAATGTAATTTCAAATTTCATGTTTTTATAGTTTTTCCTACAAACTTTTACTATTTACTTTGCCTCTTTAATTATTTTAATTAAAAACTAAGTACCGCCATATTGCCGTTTGTGTTCATTAAATTTAATGACATTAAACAACAAACAATTTAAGTTTGACAGTATTTTTTTATGTGGCATCATCTAACGGTAGTAAAGTTGCTGAAAACATTAAAATAAACTAATGACGGGAACAACAACAATGTCTAAAAGAATAAAGAAAGAAAGAAACAGAAAAAAGGAAAGACCGAGAAGTTAAAGCACAAATAAAATCACTTTAGAACTTTACAAAGATGTAAAGACCTTGTAATACGAATGTAATCATTTTAAGAAGTTTCTAACAATTAAGTCAATACTTGGAATAATAAAATTTTAATTTAGTTGAGAAGTACCAATTAAAATGAGTTAAGGGTGTGACCTTAGCAGGCAAAGCTTTTTATAACACAAATAATTAAATTAATTAAATGTCGCCTTCTTTTAAAATTCTTAAGATTTTTTTCAATATTCAACACAAATATATATAGCCACCCTTTAAATTCCTTATAGATTTTTCTTTAACTTAAAAAAATGCTGTAGAGAAATTTGTCGCTACCTTCAAACAATTAAAGAACATTTAGCCAATTTCAAAATTCCTATAGAAAGTTGTCGCTAGTTACATAAATATCACAAATATCTTTAAGTTTTACCATTTCAAAGAAACTTGTCGCTAACATCGTAATTGCTAAAACAGTATGACGTTAGCATCAAAATTAAAAAAAAAAATATGTCGCTAACTTTTAAAATTGTCGCTACCTTTAAAAATTGTTTTACAAAATTGCAGCTTCCAAAAAATAAATATAATCTTAAAATTTTCTCTAAAAATTTTATTATTAACTTGTCGCCTGCTTAAGCACTTTTAAAAAGTTAAGAAAAAAATATACAATTTTTAAAAAATTGTAAAAATTTTTCGTTAGTTTCAATATACTTCAAGCAGTTAGTTTCCAGTATCAAAATTCATAAATAAATTATTGATAGCTTCAAAATTGCTAAACAAATTTGTCGCCGATATAAGCAGTTTTGAAAGAATGATGCTAATTTTAAAATTTCTTTTTAGCTGTTAATATTGTTATGAAATTTATGTCTTCCCTAAAAACAAATAACTAGCTTAAAAGGTTCTTAAACAATTTGTCGCTAACTTTAAAAATTTTAAAGAAATTCGGCGATTGCTTAAGAAGTCTACAGAAATTAAGTGCTTGCTTAAAAAGTCTACAGAAACTTGTCGCTAGCTTAAAAAATGTCTATAGACATTTCTCTCCAGCTTAAAAAAATTTAAAAAATTTCTATATAAATTTGTCGCTAGCCTAAAAAAATTCTATATAAATTTGTCGCTAGCTTAAAAAATTTCAGTCGAAATTTGTCGCTAGTTTAAAAAAAAATTCTATCAAAATTTGTCGCTAGCTTAAAAAAATTTCTATCGAAATTTATCGCTAGCTTAAAAAATATCTATTGAAATTTGTCGCCAGCTTTGAAAATTTCTATAGAAATTTGTTTATTGCTATGTATATTAAAAAATTTATATAGAAATTTGTCGCTAGCTTAAAAAATTTCTATTGAAATTTGTCGCTAGCTTAAAAAATATCCATCGAAATTAGTCGCTAGCTTAATAAATGTCTATAGAAATTTGTCGCTAGCTTAAAAAATTTCTATAAAAATTTGTTACTAGCTTAAAAATTTGTAACTCCTACAAAGTTTCTATAAAAATCTGTCGCTATTACAGGAATTTGTAACTAGCTGGGAAAATTCTCGATAAATTTATCGCCAGCCATAAGGCTTCTATTATTTAAATTTCCCGCTTGTTAGGAATTTGTCGCTAGATTCCTAATTCGAACCCAGCTCTACCCTTAAATTTTCTAAGAAAATTTAAATCGTTGCCGCTGGCTTAAAAATATTTATGGAAACTTGTCGCTAGCTCCATAAAAATTAGTCGCTAACACAAAATTTCTTTAAGAACTTTTATCCAAAATTAATGCTAACTAAAATAAAACTAAAATATTATAGGATCGTTTTCTCTAGCCTTAACTTTATATAAAAATATGTCGCTAGGTTCCTAATTTGTGATAACCTTGTCGGTGGCTTTAAATTTCCTAAGAAAGTATTGAAATAAGTCACTAGTTTTAAAATGGCATGTCAATTTGCAATAATTGTTTGCCGCTGGCCTAAAAATGTTTATAAAATTTGTCGCTAGCTTCCAAATTTCTAAAAAAAAATGTCGCTAGCTTCAAAATTTCTATCAAAAAGTGTCTCTAGCTTCAAAGTTTCTACAAAAATTTATCGCTAAGATCAACTTTCTTCAAGAACTTCTATTTAAATTTTATGCAAAATAAAAAAAAACTAAATTATTAATTAGGAATGTTGTCGTCAGCTTCAAAATTTGTATGTAAATTTGTCGTCAGGTTCTTAATTTGTAATATATTTGTCGCTAAGTTGAAGGTTTTTATTTATATTGAAATAAGTCACTAGTTCTAAAATGTCACGTCAATTTGAAATTTTTTTTTTGTCGGTGCCTTAAAATTGTTTATAAAAATTTGTGGCTAGCTTAAAAAGTTCTATAAAAATTTGTCACTAAGATCAAATTTTCATTAAGAACTTCTCTTTTAATTTTATGCTAATTAAAATATTCCTATAGAAAGTTTTAGCTAGCCTCAAAATGTTTGTAGAAATTAGTCGCTAGGTTCCTAATTTTTAATAAACTTGTCACTAGCTTTATATTTTTCAGGCAAAAATATTAAAATAGGTCACTAGATTTAAAATATCATGTTAATTTACAAGAATTTTTTGTCGCGTGCTTAAAAGTATTTACATAAATTTGTCGCTAGCTTAAAAATATATATAAAAATTTGTCGCCAACATCAAATTTCTTTAATAACTTCTATTCAATTTGCATGCCACCTAAAATATTTCTATAGAAATTCTTAGCTAGCCTAAAAATGTGTGTAGAAATTTGTCGCTAAGTTCCTAACTTGTTACAAACTAGTCACGAGCTTTAAATTTGTCAAGCAAAAATATTGAAATCGGTCTTTAGCTTTAAAATATCATTTTAATTTGCAAAATTTTCGGCTTAAAAATGTTTATAAAAATCTGTCGCTAGCTTCAATATTTCAATAAAAATTTGTCGCTTAGATCAAAACTTTATTTTAGACAACTTTATTTAATTCATGCTTATTAAAATATTATTAAAGAAATTTTTCGCTGGTCTTAAAAATTTTATAGAAATTTGTCGCTACAGTTTTGAGAAAATTGTCGCTGGGTTCTGGCTATAACATTTCTAAAAAAATCTGAAGTTGGTCAGTAGATTCATAATATTATGTTTTAGGGTGCCTAGAATATTGTCGCTAGCTTTAAAGCTTTAAAAAAAATCTCTATAATTTAATATTAAAAAAAAATTTTATTTTAAACTTTCTTTAGAAACATGTAAAAAATTTTAATTATTCTCATTTTTCCAAATACTTATTTATTGTTTTACACAAATTCAAACAAAATGCCATTATGGCCTTATTTATTAAAAAAAATGTACAGACATATGTATGTAAAAGACCATGCATATGTACATATGAATTTATGTACGTGTGTATGTATGTAGTACACATGTATCAAATATTGTTGAAAACATTTCAAAACAGCGCTAATAGTAATTAAATTCCACACATTAATATACAATTTTTTTTTATACAACGAGTCATAATTTACAATCTACACAATACTATTAAATAAACAATTTAAACAAACTACACAATTTTAATGTGCGTTCGAATATTTAACGTTAGTACGCGGAGTCCATTAAATAGGCGGGCGACGTGTTATTGGCAAAAGTTGACTACACCAAAAATTGAACTCTTTAGATTTAAAAATAAAAAATAAAAATAGTGACAGTAAACAGGTATAAATGCTGTCATTAAATGTTTAGACGTTTCAAGTAATAGAAACCAATTTAACACAAATATTTTCAATAGTCAGTGGTGGCAGCATGAGAAAAAATTTTTTGTGCAAAGAAAATAATTCTTGCAAAAAAAAACCGACTTCAAAACAGATAGAAGGGCACCAATTCTAAACTAAAAATGTAAGAAGTTATCTGTAAGAATTAGATTTAAACCAAATAAAAGATGCGCCAAAATTAGAGGGAAAAAATAAAGACTATTGAATGTCAAGCCTCTCCCTATTACTGTTTAAAAGTTAAGTTATTTTCACCACCATCCGTCTTGTATGGGGACACCATTCAAGCCTCTGTCTATAACGATTTCAAAGATAGGGGCACACAGATCAAATAACATCACCTATTCGGACACCCTTTAATTTACAATGTTAAATTAAAGACCTGTTGTTATAGAGGACTTGGTCACAAAGATTCTTTAAAAATTTCAACTATCTGTCTATAACGGTTAAAAAGTTTAACCATATATATCAAATTACATGAACTATTGGGACACCCTTTACATTATAATTGCAAATATTTATATTTGTTATCATACCAGAGAAAGTAGTGGATATTCTACCTAATTTTCAAGTGTTTGTGTTTAACGGTTCAAAAGATAGGGTCATATAGATCAAATTACGTAATTTATGGGGACACCCTTTAATTTCTAACTTCAAATTGTATACTTGCTATAGTGGACTTTGCAATACAGGTTCCTTGTAAATTTCAGCTGTCTGTCTCTAACAGTTCAAAAGTTTGGTCACTCACATAGAATTACATTAACTATTGGGACATCCTTTTAGTTCCAAATTCAAAATTTTATACTTTTTGTTATAACTGCCTTAGCACTACAGGTTCTTTGTAAATTTCAGCGGTCTGTGTACAACTATTCAAAAGTATGGCCATATACATCAAATTAAATGAACTATTGGAGCACCCTTTAATTTAAAATTTTGAGTATTTATACATTTTATTATAACGGTCATAGTAGACGACATTCTGTCAAATTTTCAAGGTTTAGTCTATAACGGTTCAAAAGATAGACCCAAATAGGTCATATTATGTCACCTATGGGGACACCCTTTAAATTTTTAAATTTATTTTTTATTAATTTCTGCTGTTGGGAGCTATAGCGGCACGCAATTTTTTAAAAATTTAATTTGCTGCCCTTTACGATTCTTAATACACGTAAAAAACATGTATGTTGTATGGGGACACCCTTTAATTTTTAATATAATGAACTGTTTTTAAAATGGGACCAACCTTGAAGCATAACCTTTCAAATAAAGCAAAAAATTTTAAAATCATTTCAGAAATGGCTGAGTTCTGCGGTTACATACATAAAAAAAAGCAACATTCAGACGAATAGATAACCTCCTTCTTTTTTGAAGTCGGTTAAAAAATGCAGACAATTTTAGGTTTATTTTGTTCAATTATTTTGTATGTATTTCCTTTAGTAATTTATGGGAAATTTATCTTTTATTGTTGTTCGAACAATATCAAAGCAAACAAAATCGTTTAAAAGTCATTTACCAGTTTTTAGGACAAAACATTTTGTCTCACCACAGGCGGTAGGTGATGTTTGATTTCTTACAAAAGTCTATATTTTTTTAAAGATTTTTTAAACAGCACACTTAAAGAGATTTTTTTACTTCAATAATAGGCGTCACTCATTTTCATTAAGCCACAACTTTTCATAGTCAATATTAAAGTCACATTTCAGTTCCACAATTTTCCACAAATATTACATGAAAATGTAAACAAAAATAGAGATGTAAATACGTGATCTCTTTAGTTACAAGAGTGCAAAGAGATCAAACAACCAACAAATAAAAAAGAGAACATGTATTACAAGCAGAACAAAGAAAGAGAATATATTCTTATTGAACACACAAATAATGCCAAAGAGAATAAAAAGATGAAAACATTGTGTTACTACCAGAGATGGAAAATTCAATACCTTATATATTTTCAATACTTAAGGCCATCATTTACTCAGTCGTACGATCTGTCAAAAATGGCATGTGTTCTAAAAGAGTAGATAGTGTGGATTAGAAATGTATGTGTGTGACAGACTTTTTGACTGGCCTGTACAATTTGATTTTGTTTTGAAAAAAATCATAAAATAGTATTTTTCCTTGCGATCAGAGTTGCAAAATCGTGTTTTGTATGATAGTGTGGCATCTAAAACGCCATTTTGAAACGGTTATTTAAGTAGGACAGCATTCTGTCAGATTTTTTTGTGGTAAAATCGTACGATTGTGTAGGATAGTGAATCCTGGCCTTTAAGGCCATCACTTACTAACATACTCAGTCCTACGATCTGTCATAAAAGGCATGTGTGCTAAAAAAGTATGATTAGAAATGTATGTGTGTGAAAGACTCTATACGATTTGATAATCTTTTGAAAAAATTCATAAAATAGTATTTTGCCTTGCCATCAGAGTTACAAAATCTTGTTTTGTCATTGCTATTTTGAAACGATTTTTTGAGTAGGACAGAATTCTGTTAGATTTTTTTGTGATTGAATCTACGTTTGTGTAGGATACTGAATTCTGACCTTTAGTGCAAGTGGAATATAAGAGGTGACTTAAAAAGACTTTTTGTCATATTAAACTGAACAGGAAAGCAATTGAAAAATAAATCAATCAAGTCCATGTAGGACTCGCACACTTAGCGCTTTCTACCTCGTTCAATATATGTATAACTTCAAAAGTACAAGATTTAATTGAGGAACCCACATTTAGTGTTGTTATTACTTAGTTTTAAATATTTATGTCACAATTTCGTCACTAAGTGGACACCTTTTAACTATTAATTATTTTTTATACTTTTTATTAAAACGAGCGTAATGTACTACATAAAAGCATATCTTTTACTATTCATAAAACCAAATTTATATAGTGTATGCTACGTCACTATGGGTACGCGCTATAATTTTCAATATTACATGTTATAGCAGCCATAGGAATACAAATTTATGAAACTTTTAAAAGTCTACCTTTTACAGTTCTGGAAGTAGAAGGTGCTTATTTATTTTGACAATACAAGATTATAATAAAAAAAAGAGAATGGTGCCATGCCCATACAATGTATCTTTTTGACCCACAATATTGAAATTTTTCACACACAGACACACACTTTTCAATATACTGACAATACAAGATTACGATGACAAAAGTAGGCGAAGTGAAGATAATTTTGTCGCTAACTTCAGTACTTCTAAAGAAGAGTCTCATTTGTAAATTAATCCCTAGTTTTAAGAATTTCTTGTCCTTAGGTTTAAAACTAACCAGAAATTTGTCGCTAGCTTAAAGTTTTATATTATAACAAATTGTCGCTTGCTCCAAAATTTCAATTAATATTTATCGCTGTTGTTTAAAAGCTTTTATTAAGCTTTGATTTCACTTTGAATATTTGTACAAAATAAATGGCTTTAACAATTTTGTAGCCATTTAATGAATTTAAATGAAAATTTGTCGCTAGCTTAAAAATTTCTGATTGTATAATAATTTGTCGATTTATTTATTTATTAAGAGCTGAAGTACAATTACATATTATATTTTGAACTTGAGCATTTGTAGTCCAATACTACATACAAGTGATTACGATTGAATCCTTAACTCCCCATTTACTTTCTCTTGAAATTCCGAGCGATATCGAATGCTACTGTTTTCAACGAAGCAACAACAGATTTCAAAATTAATTTTAATTCTGAAGAGTTATTTTCTCAAGCTTAAGCATTAAACACGTAGATGACAGCAGAATACCGACTACAACCTGTCAAAATTAACATTCACATGTTTATATGAATAGGATTATTTTGACGACATCATAGCTACATGGCTACAAGACCACCATTGTGGATGCAGCTAATTTAGACTAGTTTATATTTTTTATTTTATTCAACATTACAAATTTTCACAGAATTTAAAATATAAATTAATTTAAAACCAAAAGGTTTTGAGCAAATACATATCGCACTTGATCAACAAGATGGTATTAACGCAAAATTTTTAAATTTTCACTTTTTGCAAGAAATCAACTAACAACATCAATTATCTACTGTAAAAATTTCAACGAATTCTGATTACTCTTTCGAAACCCACATCTGAGACCATTTTCGTGATAGTGTCTTGAGAACCTTTATATCAACAAAAAGTCATTATTTGATTTGGCAATAGTTGCAAAAACAATTTTAAAGAAAAACAGTGTAAATATATTTTCAAATGGAATTTGCTTACTATAATATGTTCGGATTTTTAAATTATCTTAAAATGTAATCACAAATATTTTTTTACGTCTATTGAAAATTTTAAAATTTTGAGGTAATACCCTCTTGTTGATCTAGTGCGATATACTTATTTATTTGTTTTGATATGATAAAAGTAGTTTTTGAAAAAGTAATTGTTTTTTTATAAGTTAAATATATATTTCTACAATATTTTCATAGTTTTGAAGTATGTAACTGTTGTCTTCAACATAATTCAATAGCTGACTATACGGCGACGATTGTAGCCAACGGCTTTCGTAGTCATGTAGCGGTGTAGCTGCAGTTGTCTATGTGTTTAAAGCCTTAGACTTTAAACACATGATAAAAGACTTTAAAGCCTTTTATCATCTCAACTTATTTACATACATATATTATTTTCCATCTCTGTTATACACACAAGAGAACTAAAATTTTAAAGAGTGAAATACACAAGAATAGATGTTTCATGTTCATGTCATTCCTTTCTTAAACAATGAAGAGAGCGAAACATAATCAGCTTAATAAATGAAATACAATCTACTTATTTGGAATAACTACGTATCTAAGAAGTATTAAGGTATTTTCAAGGTAAATTTAAATACATATTTATATTAAATTTGGATAAACGGAAATCACTTTTTTTCACTTGATAACATATTATTAAAAAAAAGTTTTGAGGTTAAAAAATAAATAAACAGTTTTGAAAAACTTAAAACTTATTCTCAGTAAAATAAAACCAAATATTAAGATAAATAAACAAAACACTTTTATTATTTGTAGATTTGCATTGAAACAACATGTTCTGACAGATGTAAATACAAGATGCAACCAACGCGGTATTTATAATCGTATATGCATAAGTATGTAGGAAAATTGTATGTAAGAAACGTGTGTTCTGTACCCCCTCAAAAAAATACCTGGAAAAAATAACAAACTTTTGTTTTAATACTTGAGCCGTTTTCTTCGCAAGTGGTGTAAGTCCATGTTGACAAAAAATTAGTTAATGATAAAAATTAAAACAATTTTCTATGAACTTTTTATTTATAAACATTCTTAGAAAAAATCTATTAAAATTGCCATTAAAACTGCTGGATAAATTTTAATAAAATTTTGTGGGGGAGGTACCTTAGAGGCTCGGCTTATATATAGAATATTTATTTTCCGTAAAAATATCTTATTTCGAAGAGGAAATAAAGAAAAAGTAGTGAAAGTAGGCAATTTTACTGATTTAATGGTACTGCAGACTTGGCAGCACCTTTCGCTTTTGTCAGCGCGGGAAATTTTAAACACAATTTACAGAACTCTACAATAATTTTAGCATTTTATATAAATTTAAGAATTTTATATAAAGCCTTTGTTCCTCCGCAGGGATGCGTATTTCTATATACAGCAAATACATAAGCCATATCTGAAGCATTATAAGATTAAGAGTCTGAACATTTGATGTGGATTAACTTTAAAGCAAAATGGCACAGAATATTGTCAGTTTTATATACATATATAATAAAACTGTAACAGGACCATTTCTGAACATGAAAAAATCACGCAATTTTACCGATTTAAAGATACTGCAAACTTGGCAGCACCTTTTATTTTTGACAGCTAAATTTTTATAAACAATATTTACAGAACTCTACATTAATTTTAAATTGTAAATAAATTTTAGATTTTTATCCAGGGATGGGTACCTCTATATAGAGAAAATACCTAAACCACAACTGAAGCACTATAAAAGTAAGAGTCTTAAAATTTGGTGTCGATTTCAACCTGGCAGGCTCTGTTAGTAGAAAATAAAATACACTTATACCACTTTTAAAGAAAACGGCTCATTTCCTTGACTAAAAAACTGAATGAATGAATGAATGAATGAATGCATGAAAGGCTACATTTGGTCTTGTGTTTAATTTAAACTGAATTGAGATTAATTTCTTTCGGTATAATTTCAACAAAAACGTGCATGCCTTTTGGGGATTATTCTCGTGTTTCTTTTTTAGTCTAAAACCAAACAGTATAATGAAGAAAAAATAAACTTTAATTTTATCTAGATTTTGTTTGAGGTTTTTTTTAATCATAAAACACATACAAAATACTAATTTTAATTCATTAACAAAACCACATAGAAATTATAATCAAGAAATTTTTCGAGTTTAAAAGTCGTTTTCACAGCTTATCAACAAGAGCTTGAGTTGAAATAATATCGGTCACATATTCATGTTGTTTCTGCTAGAAGGCTGTGGTTTCTATTAAATTGAGGGGAGAAAACTTATACTCTCTTACAGAAAGCTATCCCTAATCCAAGGTAGAACAGAATATGCCTAGTATGTGTGGCCATAAAGCAACTTTTTGCTACAATGGAAACTCTGGACGGGTTAGTATCTGGAGGAACTCCAGTTTTTAAATCGAGCTAAAAGCTGTCCCTAATCCAAGGTAGAACAGCATACGCTAAGGATGTGTGGCCATAAAGGAGTTTGGTTGGTGCGATGTGAATTCTCGTTACCTGTTGACCACTAGTTTTACTCTAGATCTAGCTGAAAGCCTCGCAATAGATGGAGAGGTTCGTCTCTGGACAAACTTAAGTTATTATTGGCCAACTAAGGAAAAAGAGGGACCTCACAAAAGGTGGATGACTTAATTCTAAAGGCATCTCTGAGTCAATATACACTCGGCATGAAGACAAAAGAAATGCTGGGATATAATCAAAGTACCTGAAGCTAGAAAACTGCGTTAATGACGGATCCCTTAAGGTATTCGAAAAAAAGGAGGAGCAGAATAAAGGTACTCTAATCCACAGTAGAGAATAATATGCCAACTGTATATTCATTAAGGAGCTTAATTAATGCAAATTCAAGTTACCTGTTCACCTCCAGTTTCAATATAGACATACCTGAAAGGAAAGCCTCGCAAAAAGAGTGGTTAGCCTATAAAGGAACTCTAGCTTTTATTGGACAATTAAAGATTCCGGAAGAGAAAGACCTCACCTAATCTTTAAAGGTACTCCAGAGTCAATAGCCACTCGAAAGGACGTGTAGCAAATTACTGGAATATAATTGGAGTACCTAAAGCTATAAAACTGCAATAGTGACGGGTCAATTAAGATATCCGGAAGAGAGAGACCTCACAAAAGGTGGATGACTTCATCTCTAAAGACACTCCTGAGTCAATAGTCAGTCGGCATCAAATCCATAAAGGTGCTAAGTTGTTAATTTCATAATGAATATGCCCAACGTCTTAACTGGAGATATATTTCCATGCCATTATTGTTACACTACCATGCTTTACTACGAGTAAAAGACAGCGAGACCTCAATTCTTGATTAACAGGCAAAAAAAACATATTTACGACCATTATAATCAAGTCGATTGATCAATTATTGCACCGCTTCAAAGCACCATTTTCCACTAATTTGTAGTGTAATTCCAATTAGCAATATCCAACGGTGCACAGTGGGGGCCTTGTAAATATAAAAGTGAATAAATTCTTGCAAACTCTTTGAAAAATATTTTGTAACACAATAACACATCCATAAAAGCTTGATACTCTCCTCTTAAAAATGCTTTTAATTTAACTAATCAACCGCTAATTAATTTGCTATTATTTCATTTTAATCCAGTTAAGTGCAAAAATAAATGCGAAACCCTCCTTCTACGCAATTACTACACTTCCTTACAAGGTTTCAATAAATTTGTTTCCTGTTGCTTTAAACAAAAAAAAGCATTCAAATTATCAGGAAGATAGCAACCGACATGGTGCTTATGCAATTGGGTGTGCTTATTCACCACCAACCTCAAATAAACATTTATTCGAACATACAAAAACATACAGTAGCGAGCATAAAAAATTCAATATTCATTTGTTTTCAAATTTATATTTTTGGTCGTTTAAAAGCATAAAAACTACATACAATTCGATTAAGTTACAAATGGTAAAATTAGCAAAATCGACGGTAGTGGATTAGTGATACAGATTTACATCAGTGCCTAGCTTGTTGACTTAATATGACGATATTTACTAGTAAATAGGATGCGTCTATCAACGCCATTATTGCGCACAGTAACACAACCAGTAGCAATTTTAAAACATGGCTGGCTGTTTAGAAGTGAGAGACCAACCACGCGTTACTCCGCAAAAGGACTCACCAACAACTAAGTGCAGGTATATAGGGGACAACCCCGTTCGGCTACCGGTTCTCGTAGTTCCAGTTGTTTGGACACTGATTATACCTCGAAGGTTCGTGTTGTCCACTTTCAGTCTCCGTGCAAAGCTCGGGGACTTACTCTCCGAACTATCTCGAAATCATTACCTTCAAGGGATTGGGAATCTCCAGAATAATATGCCTCTGGTGAATGTGATACTGAGTGAAAGCAATGCGTGTTGCGCATAGCAACACAACAAGTAGCAATTGCAGAACGAGGCTGGTAGTTCCAATGCTCAAACACCTTACGTAGGAGTTGGAGACTATCTTAAATTCCTGACAAGATAATGGTGCCTTTAAGGAGTAGTGCAACAGGTCCGAACCAAAACCAGCCCATTATTGTCCAAGTGGCCTCACCAATGGGCCACAGCACCAGTCGTTTGGGCACTAGTTAGAACTCTAAATTTCTTATCTTCCAGTTTTAGGGTCCTGCTAGCCTTAAGGACTGCTGCCTTCATATACCCGCCAGCATTAGCGTCTAGCTGTTAGAAGTCAACAAGGGGGAATGCCCGCGTTTTTTAACGCAAATAACTACAGAGCTATACTTTTAAAACACAGGCTTCCACATTTTCGAACTAAAACGGCACCTGGTAGCATTTAACAACATTATAATGATATCAAGCACTCAAGTCGGTTAGCTGGCAGCTAAGCTCTAAGCGAACATAATGAGCTTGTTTTCATTTTAATACTAAAACCTCCTGATCTAAACTCTATAGAAAAGCTAGAGGAGCTTGTACCTCTAGCTTTTCTATAGGAGCTAGAGGAGCTTGTACCTCTAGCTTTTCTATAGGTCCATTAAATAATCTCTAACGAACCATCGACTCACCATAGATTATCACTGTCCTGTTCATTTAGCTATGCTTCTTAGCTCAGAGAAATGGGCGTGTACTGTGAAACCGTTAAGGGATAGTGTGCAGAATAGAATAATGTCAAAGTCTATACTAGAAAAAGAAAAGCTGAGAAAATTTCTACTAAATTAATGAGGAAAAAGGTGTGTAGTTTTCCTCAAAACTGCCCACCCTGCCTGCTGACGCCCAATATATTTGAATCTCAATCCATTATGTTTTTGTTACCTTAATTTATTCCCTACATTACCGGAAAAATTCGTTTTTTAGCAGAACTGTTCGTATGTGGAACAAACTCCCTCCAGAGATCTTTCCTGTCACTTTCAATATAGAAAAATTCAAATCGAATGTCCACAAACACTACTCCCTCTTCCCTTCTGGCACAATGCATTGTATGAGTAGGGGTCATCCCCTAAGTGCTGGTCCAAAAAAAAAATTAATAAGAAAAATCCTAGATGAATCCTAGATGAATAATGATTCTGAATAAACTAAAATTCATTTGGAGATCAGAATGAAACAAAATATATATATTGACATTCTCACGCCAAGAAATGATGTTATATTCTCTAGATTAGGCGCGACGATAGCATATAATGGCTGTGCAACAAAATAATAGTTGCTAGTACAATTTTGTAGGAAATAAAAGATTAATTCCATTAAACATTTATTTATCTACAGAAGTTGAATTTCTTTTGCCCGCTAAAATTATTAAATATTAATCTTTTTTAACAAATTGTACATAATTATGAAAACGAGTAGCTAAATGAAGAGATTTATTTGTTAAGTTCATTTCGGTACAAATACATTTAAATGTAATGAATGTAATTGAATTATTTGTTTTGCTCTCTACTGTACATTATATAGGTTTCTTGTTATTATCCTTAAACAAAATACATTTGTTTTATTATTTTTAATACTTCAAGCTAAACGACCAAGCGCACGGTGACAATTATGTCACAGACAAACCCATTTTTTAGCAGCTCTCAGCCAACGCTCTTAAATGTTGCCACTTGCTGCTACTGCTGGCATTAGTGTTGGTATTGGGGTGTAAAAAACTGGTTGGTTGTAAAAATATTTGTGTTATTTGATAATTAATTACTTTGTCGGTTTTATTGTCGTTGCGTTTCCTTGTTAGTTTAGTGGTGTTTATTTTGTTTTTGTGTGTGTCGAACAGGTCCTTTGGTGGTGGTGTGGCAATGGCTTTACCCAGTCTACCTACTTTTATTACCCTCATTCTTGTGCATTAAAAAGGAATTTGTTATAACAAATTACAAGTACTTTAAGTACTTGCAGCCATAAATAACAGTTTATTATTCTTGAGACATTAGCGAAGTCTAGTAAATTGAAGCTGAAGTGCAAATAGGGATTTAAAAAGAATTTAATTATTGGAATTCTAAGAAGAGATTAGAAATTTTAGGAATACATCACAATGGTTTTCTAAAAACCTGCTAAAAACTAAAAAAAAGTTTAAAAAGAAATTTCAGATTTTTACTAGAAGTCAACTACCTGTCGAATTTTTATCGGTATAAACTTTAAATAAATATTTGTTAAACGGAGTTTAACCTTAATCTGTAAAAACTTAAAAGTTTCAATAACTATTTGAAGTTTTATCAGGAAATGCATTCTATACCGCTATATCGAAAATACTGCGGGTTTAGGCGACATTTTTATTTTCCATACAACGATACTGATTACCTCAATAACTTTAAGTGCAACCCAGTTTCCTTTAAACGTTATCTATTACAGGACTACTATCGCTTTTTAAGCAAGCTGCGTTCGTTTGTTGTTGAAGGTTATCCTCAAGTGTATGTCGCAACACCGTTACATCCAGAAAAACTGACTTTATGGGCTGGTGGAATCATTGGTCCGTACTTTTTCAAAAACGATGGTGGCCAGAACGTTACAGTCAATGGTGATCGGTATAGAGCCATGATTACTAACTTTTTTCATTCCTGAATTGAATAACCATGATGTCCAGGAGATGTGGTTTCAACAAGACTGCGCAACATGTCACACAGCTCGTGCCATAATAGATTTATTGAATTTGAAGACCGCCTAATTTCACGTTTTAGACCTGTGAATTGGCCTCCAAGATCTTGTGATTTAACACCGCTAGACTACATTCTGTGGGACTATGTAAAGTCATTGGTCTATGCGGATAAGCCACAAACGCTTGACCATTTGCAAGACAACATTCGCTGTGTTATTGCCGATATACGGCCACAAAATGTTGGAAAAAGTCATCGAAAATTGAACGTCCAGATTGGACTACATCCGCGCCAGCCGTGGCAGTCATATGCCAGAAATCATATTTAAAATGTACTGCCACAAGATTATCTTTCGGATAAATAAAATTTATGTCAATCGAATAATCTATCGTTGTTTTATTGCAACTTAAAGTTCTATACCTCTATAAAAAACACCCTTTATAACAAACTGTTTTTGTGTTGAATATTTGAAATTCAATTAGTTTAACTATTAACATACAGATGCAATTTTGAAGTGAGGCTTAAGTTCATTTTATTCTCTTTAAGTTTGAAAGAAATATAAAATATATTCTTTAAAACTGAAGAGAGAATACAGCGAACTTAAGCCTGACTTCAAAATTACATCTAAAATAAATAAAATTTTTTTTTTATTATTCTTTTAAACTTAGAAAATAAAACGAACTTAGGCCTGACTCCAAAATTTCATATAAACTGTAAATAAATAAATAAATAAATAAAAAAAATTCGCTAAATTATTATTAAATTAAATATTTTTATAAATTAAAGTTGGATTGGGGCCACTTAAATGGCTGAGAATCTATTTTCTTCTCACTTCTTGCTTCGCTTTCCCTTTTATTGCATATAATTTTAAAACTTAAAATTAACATAACCTAAAAAAATATTTCTATTAAATAAAAAAAAAGTTCTTTGCCTTTTTTAGAAAGTGTTTACTTGCCAACTTCCGCACTATTTCAACTACAATTCTTTTACAACTTTAGACAACTGCTTGCTGCCTTAGAAAATAATAATAATAAAACAACAAGCAGCAGCAATCCATGTTGTCGACAAGAAATTATAAATATAATTATTTTTAACTTTATGCGTTCAAAAACAAAAATAATAACTAATTCGAAATTTTAATCACGCTTTTAAAAAAAGCTACAACAAATCATAAAGTGCTTTAATAAGCTGAACAGTAATTGCTGTTTAGAAAATGTTCAAATATTAATAAAGACCAAGGGAGTAGGAGAAAATATGTTTGATTTATTAATTTAATTAAATGATACTCGCAGATTTCCGTCGTTGGTTTAAAAACACATAAGGCATTCGCTAGAAGTACTGGAGAGAAGACACAACTTAAAAAAAAAGTTTTTGAAAAGAGGCCTTACTCAAATTGGAAGTATGTATTATTTTTTATACTTCTGTTATAAATATATTTATTGTTCGGTTTTGATTGTTTGGACAACAGAACACAGATGCTACGCTGATTAGAATCGCATTGTGAGTTAGTCTACCAACGACATCACCTATAACAATATGTCAAACGTGAGGAGACTATTTTAAACTCTTCGTAATCGCTAACGAACTCGCAAGATTAAGCTCAGTGAGTAATAACTTAGGGTACAATTAGTGAAGCCACTACTATAGGATTATATGCGATTGTTTAATAAAAACAACCAACCTGTCGTGGGACAGGTAAGGGAGGATTGCAGAGTTTCACGGGCAATTTGACCCACACTGGGCGCTGCGAAAACCAAGTTACTTTTGGGTCTAGACAGGAAAGTTCTAAGAAGTGAGGTGCGATAGTTGTAATCGCGGGCCATTACGCCGGAGTTTCTTTTTTCCGCAGACTCCCACGCTACAACAAAATAATACTAGAACTGATGTTTAAGGGAGCCTGAGCTGCAAAAACATACCAGGTCGGACCTCGTAGACAAACTTACAACCTAGTCTCTAGAGGCCAGGCTGCCTTGGTGTACTTGTGAGAGGATTGTAGGTTCGACTCTTGAATTTTTCACTATAATTTGGCAGGAAGACCAAGGAGCTTGGATATAACCTGGGTGCCTACAAATGGTTAACTGCGTTAGCGACAGGTCACGGAATCTCAAGTATTATCTGGCCAAATTAAAAATTGAGACATATTCTGGACCACAGGCAGACACTTATGAAATTGTGATGCTGTGGCGACCTTAGCCTAAAGAAAATGTTAGGAATTCCCATAGACTCTGTAGTGTGGAAGATTGTCGACATATATCAGCCGCCAGAGTGAAATCACTACAGTCGAGAGTAAAAGGTTAGTGACAGCACGAGACTCAATGAAAGTAAGGTATTCGAAAGTTTACAGTTGGATACAAGGTCAAAGAGGGTCGAAAAGAGACCCATGAAGTTAGTGGTCTTTTTCGGTACCCCCCCCCCCCCCCCCCCCTACAAAACAATGTAGCCTAGAGGCCATAATCGGCTCACGAATCATGGATACCCCACCCTATTCCTTGAATACTTCGGCGAAACCAGCAAAGAAAATCATGCACAAGATGATTTTGCAGAGGAGAACAGCAAGATATCATCAGCAAACAGTTGAGCAATCAACCAGACCGACCCAATCGCTTATCTTTCTTTTTCCAACTGTAGCATAGGTTTTGGAATTTCTTTACTTCTATTTCTGGAGAAAATCTGATTAAAAATCTATTAACATCAGAGATCCGCGTTTACATCCGTTTTTCTCTTAATGGTGAGAGAACAAGCGCTCGCGTGCACTATTTTGCGGATCTCTGGTTTACATCAAAAGACACTGTGTCTTTTGATTACCAGTTCCAGGTAATCAAAAGGACCTGTAGGATTACAAGACTAGAGAAGCGGAGGAAATTATTATAAGTGTATTTCAAAATGAATTATTTTTAGTAGGCTCAAGTTCGTTTATTCTAACTAATGTGTTGAGTTGAAAGAATTTTTCTTTATGATAAATTAAGTGATTATATTTTTAAATAAAAAAAAATTTTTTTTTTCACTGGCTTGCTGCATCCGATTGCTTTAAATGGAGTATACATCTCACTCTCCCCATTCGCAACAGTTTTTTGTTCAACTACGTATGTATGCTGTTTTAAAAGTAACAGCACACATGACTAAATCGTTCTGTCTGCGAATTAAGTACATACCGTGGTATAACCGGTCTCAGATATTTGGGGAAATCCCTGTGGGGTTACCGATTCCCGTGTAGCAGTCGTTTGAACACTGGTCGACCTCTAAAGTTCTTATCTTCTAGTTGCAGACCCATTCTAGCCTCGGGGACTGGAGCTCCCATATAAGCCAAGAGCATTGGGGTCAATGATTTTGAAGTCAACAATACAATACCTATAACGCCCCCGAGGAGAACTACTAGAACACAATTTGTATAAAAAACGTTTTTAAAAAAATTAAAAAAAAATCTGTAAGGAAATTTGCAAATAGTCCCTGCCGCCGCCGACTAAAAGCACTACCGCCGCCGTTATAAATATAATAGGTATAATAGGTCGACTTATTTATCGGAAAACTTCAAAGTTCAATTAACTTTTACAAAGTGCGATAAACATAACTACAAGCACTTTGTGTCGTCCTTAACATGTATTTAATTTATGGACTGTTTTTGTTTCAGAATTATTTCATAGTCTTGTCAAAAATATATATGTACTTACATACATATGTATCTTCTTATATGTATGTATATGTATAACATTTCACTTCCCAAAAAAAAGACAAGGAAAATTTTGTATTACTTTTATATCTGATGATCTAGAGAAATTTAAAATTTTCAATTTTTTTTATTTTTTATTGCCTTTTGCAAAAAAGATTTATCAAAAAATTTCAACAGCAGCAGCCACCCTGAACAACAAAGCTTGTGCTCAATGAAATGCAAATTGACCTTTTGTTCTAACACAATATTAACGTAAACAATCAAGTATTACTTTGTTGTTGGCGCTTTTTATTTTTGCCATTCATCATTCATTGTTTATTATTGTCACTTCTGTTTGAGTGGCTCAATATGTTCACACATCATTATTAACAACAACTATAACGAACATCCACACATATGGGGGCTGACGAAAATTGGATACTTTGTTGTTACTGTTTGCTTTGTTCTCAATAAATAACAACAAAATGGCAAAGAAGTACACACACACACACAATAGAATCCTTTTGTGGTTACCTTATTCAATTAAAAGAAACGTTATTTTTTATGTACAGTGTCAGTCAAAATAATAGCACCAAATTTTTTGGGTTCACCCTTAGTATAATTATTTGGATACAAAATTTTAAAATTATCTGTAGGTTATGATTGATTTTTTTGACAATTGATTATAAAGTTTTTTTTAGCTGCATGACAACTATCGATATCGATAACTAAGGTTTGACAGCTGAGAATGTCTTACGGTGTTGACATTTCTGTTCAGTAAGGTTTGGCAAGTCATTATGAATGATTTAACGTGAGAACAACGCTTCCAAATTGTAAAAATTTATTTTACAAAACTATATCTGTTCGCAAAGTTCATCCATTCCATTTTACAATAAATAAATAATAGGCCTAGTGAGCAAGAAATTCGTGCAGTGGTGCGATATGTGGTTTTATACCGACAATAAAGCCGCTATTATGTCCCTAAAAGGTGCGTCTAGCACATTAAATCTTTTCCTGGAATGCCAGACATCACCCTTAAATGGGTGCGAGGACATGGGACTACCTCAGGCAACTGTGTTGTTCTGATAAACTGCCAAAGCATGGGACTTTGCTTCATAATAGCGCCATTGACGTCTATTGTGGCATTCCCCTCTCTGCTTGCTGGCATCGAATAAATGGTGTCTTTATGATCTGGCCCAGGTCAGGTGGTCCAACGAGTAGACATGTTTAACGGCGAGGACGAGCTGTCCCCTAACTGGTTCGGAAAGGAATGGCTTTGCTACTTCCGATGCCGAAAATGCAGTTACGTGACTTGCTAGTAATGGGTCTTCCCTACAGAAGTTGTCAAGCTGGGGAAGAGGAGGAAACGGTCGAACACCTCCGAGCAAGTCTTCAACACTTTAGACAATGGTAATTTGAGAGCTTTTCTTGTGTTTCACTATTGGATACAGGCAGGGATAATTACTTTCTGAGGAGCCGCGGTTGGTTTTCCCACCCACTCCCACTTGGGAGATATCTCACTGATTATTTGTCTCGACCAATGTGCCCTCTATTTTTCTTTATCAGAACTTCCTCATTGCATAGCTGTATCTTACAACTTTCTTTCTCTCTACATATTTCCCCTTTTTCTTCTTTTTGCAAGTAACACGAAGGGACCAACATATGGACCCAAGTGAGCTGCATATAAAGCTGCCTCTTCACCTAACCTAATCTATTTGAACCAGATCTGTAGTCAAAGTTTTGTTAGTTTTTATAAATTCCTTTACACATTCTTCATTGCTGAGATCTTTTTGGAGGGCCAAGGACATTTAATGCAGTAGCAAATCCATTTCACAGTTCTTTAAAATTACTGCGAGTACATTCTTTTTGCGAGTCTCTTGCCATGAAAGATTATTTTCCATTTCTTTCACTATTTTTCCGAATGTGTTTCGAATTTGTCATTTTAATCTTTTTCATTTTGAATTTTGTGGCAATAACGACGTCACATTTTCTTATAAAATACCAAATAAAAAACCGTCATCAATAAATGTCGATGTTGACAAAGGGCATTCCAATTTTGTCAACATAAAACGGTGTCGTATTGTATCGACGACGACAAATAGAATAGGGGTGAGTATATTTCTTTATTATAATAAACGACATAAATTACAAGATTATTATATTTTATTTCGGATGGATTCTAAATTAATCTTTCAAAAAATGTACGTGCAGTTACTATAATTTTGACTTCGGCTGTATGTATATGTATAAAACATTGTTATTCCAGAGAGGTACTTTATAATTATTATTAAGTGGCGCAGTAATTGAAAAATAAGCAAATTTATAATAAATTGCTTTTTAAGTCAGCTAAACAGCAGAGAACTGTGTACAATAATTACAGTGAGAGTAGAAAATTACTAACAAATTTCTAATTTGCCTTAGGAGAGCTATAAATCACATGATAAATATAAAACTGTTTTGTTAAAGTTACAATAAAAGCACATTAATTGATTTTAAATTTAGCTAGAAGTAAGCAAAGACATTTTAAAGTAAATTAAATTAATGTTTTCTATCCATTTTTTTGAGACCATAACCTTGATGGCCTCGTAGGTCGTCAAAATTGGCGCAAACCACGTATGATTGTTAGAATACAATTGAATTCTTATGTCCCTGCAGGAAATTGATAAATGAATTGTTCCAAATAGTTTTGATCGTGACTACATGAGACATTTTTAGTAATGTACTCTGTTATTTCGTTGTTCGAAATTGACCCCTTATGCCCAAAAAAAAATATTTTCCTCAATTGAAAGTTTTTATTGGTTTCAGATAAATATTTAATTAAATAATTATTCAATTCAATTGTTTATTGAATTAGAATTTTTTTCTGTATATTTGAATCAATTAAAAAATTAATTGAACTTTAATTTAAAACTAATTAAAACCTTTAATTGGTCTAAATATTTTTTCCCAGTGGCCAGATATTCTCCTTACGTCAAATACTGGAAAATACCTAAGAAAAGCTGATCGGCACCTACCATCTATTTGTCGACAACAATGCTGCTTTCGAAAGCCCGATAAGTTCAAAGGTGCCCGATAAGTTCAAAGGAGCTGCACGCCATGTCTGAGTTTCGTATCCCTGCAAAAATAATACCTTAACTGACACAGGATCCTCAGTTAAAATAAGAAAGAACATCTCCGAGCCCTTTAGTACCAAACGAGGTTGTAGACAGATCAAAGTGTGATCTTTTTAACATCCTGCTGGAAAAGGTTACATTGGATGCGAATGTGAATAGAGCTGGCACGCTATACACAAAACGACACATGTTACTCGTTTACGCTGACAATACCGACATCATAGATTGAACATTGCGAGCGATATAGAATCTGCCAAATTTTTTCTGGCAGTAAACGGCGATAAAACCAAGTTGACGGTATTAATGCAGAAGAAATCCAGTAGATTCGGGCAGACAGTAGGAGTTGAAAACTACAACTTTAAGGTAGTCAGCGTCTTTATCTACCTCGGTACCGATTTAAACAAGAGACAAACACCAGTTTTGAGATAAAGAGAAGAAAATAAAGAGAAGAATAGATGCTATTTTGGACTAAATAAGCAGTTTAAAAACAAAGCAACCTTCCGACACACAAAAATCTCGCTCTCTACAAGAAACTGATATTACTCGTGCTTTTCGGCTACAGGGACAAATGTTCTATAATAGTTAAGGAAGTTAGTAAGTATAAAGTAAGGAAATAACCAAGTAAATAATTAAATAAGTAGGTAAGTAATTAAGTATGTAAGTAAGTAATTAAGTAAATAATGAAGTAAGTATGTAAGTAATTAAGTAAGTAAATAGATAAGTAAGCAAGTAATTAAGTAATTAAATATTTAAGTAAGTAAACAAGTAAGTGAGAGAGTAAGTAAGTTATTAAGTAAGTAAGTAAGTTAGTAAGTAATTAATTAAGTAAGTAAGTAATTAAGTAAGTAAATAAGTAAGTAGTTAAGTAAATAAGTGAGTAAATAAGTAATTAATTAAGTAAGTAATTAATTAAGTAGGTATGTAAGTAAGTAAGTAAGTTATTAAGTAATTAAGTAATTAAATAAGTAAGTAAATACGTAAGTAGTTAAGTAAGTAAATAAGTAAGTAATTAAGTAAGTAATTATTTAAGTAGGTATGTAAGTAAGTAAGTAATTAAGAAGGTAAGTAATTAAGTAAATAATTAAGTAAGTAATTAAGTAAATAAGTAAGTAAGAAATGCTAGAGTATTTGTTGTCGTTTTCAGTCAAACATCATATCAACAACTAAAAATTATTATTTTTCAATTTAAACAACTTTTTTTAAGATTTATGCAAAAGAAATAAAGTCTACTTGAAGTGTATTTTAAGACCAAGTTTTCATATAAAATTTTAAATAAAGTAGACTTGAAGTAGACTTCTTCTTCTTTTGCATAAGATCATAAACCTCTTGTTATTTTACAAATTGTCTGAAACAAATTTTATTTTTTGAAAACCTCTATTCTAAGCAAAATTTTCTTGGTGTTCATCTGTTAACTTTTTTCCAAAAAATCAATCACTTCCTAAGGTTTTTTAATAAATTCACTTCATTATTATAATCAATTTAAGGCGTTAAAAGAATTTAAACATTATTTTGCTTTTTCCAAACCATAATTAAATTATGACTATGATTATTGTTTCATTTACAATCAGGTGGCCTTAAATTAAATAAAAACAAACCTTTACAACAACAGCAGACGTTATTAATGACAACAACAATTTTGTTACAGTTTATTTTAACAGGCCAAGAATGAAAAATGTGTAGTAAGTTTTGACAAGACTTGTTTCGATGCCAAAGAGTACAAACGTTTTTTTTTTTCAAATAGCAAAATAACAACAACTGAAATAGAAAAAAAGCATCATCAGTTTATTAGAGATGCCAATTGCAGGTTGGCACACTTCACATAGTATTTTTTTTTTTAAATTTATGTTTTAAGTAACACTTGTAAATATACCAGCAAATAAGTTAGTACCTGAATTACTCGTTACTACAGGTAAAAAACAGGAACATATATTCCTCTTGTAATTTTACCAATATACATTTGGGACCTCATAAAAGATAGTCGATTTAACGATGCCAGTCTATCCGTGTTGTTGTTATTGCACTAGATTTTCCAAGAACCTAACATAACCTGTGGAAATTCTTATAACCTATGTTAACCCGTATAGAAGCTTGCTTGAACTCAAGACCATTAACTGCCATGACAGAAAACCCATCTGACTTAATACCCTTAACCCCATGTCATTTTCTAATTGGAGCGCCGCTCCTCGCACCCCCTGAACCCGATCATTCCGATCTCTCTTTGAGTATTGCAAATAGATGGCAAAAGCTCAAAGTATTTCACCACCAATTTGCTTAAAAATGGAAAGAAGAATATCTCAAAGAACTTCACCGGGGTGTGAAATGGAAATACCCCCAAAAGGACTTAGAAGTAGGAGATTTAGTTGTTATCCGTCAGGATAATTTACCCCCAAATGAATGGCGACTAGGTCGTATAGAAAAAACTCATGTAGGGAATGATTCAAAAGTCCGTACTGCGGACGTGAGAACGGCTTCTGGCATTTTCACCCGGCCGATAGTGAAGCCCACTAATTCATCTTTTATTCTCTGTCTTGTTTCTACCCTATAGTCATCATGTCAAGTGCATCCCGGAAATTAGAGGTCCATCGCAAACCCATTGAAGGGCCATCATCTCCCCAGTCAAAAAGGTTTCGCGATGAAAGTCTTCGGGACTGTCGCCTCTGTAAAAGCGAACACGCATTGCGAAAATGCTTGAAATTTAGAAAGATGTGTGTGGGCGAGCGCTGGGAAACAGTGAAAAGATTTCGCTATTTTTTTAATTGTTTGGCGCACTCACACATGAAAGATAAATTCACTAGTCGTGAGAGATTTGAAATTTTGTTATTAAAAATGTGCAAAATCGATCCGTTAGCGG
Organism: Phasia obesa; assembly: GCA_949628195.1. Classification (NCBI taxonomy): domain Eukaryota; kingdom Metazoa; phylum Arthropoda; class Insecta; order Diptera; family Tachinidae; genus Phasia; species Phasia obesa. Next base: position 133,913,008 of record OX451216.1, on the reverse strand, counting down.
CCGAGATATAGCCTAAATACGAGGAGAGCCTTATTTTCCTCACGCTTGTTGTTGTAATAAAACCCGAAAATCTAGAAAGAAAACTCGAAATAACAAAAAAAAAACCGAAAGTTTTTTTCGCCTTTACAGAACTAAACTATTGTAAGCTCGCTGGGAAAATGTGGTCGTGTTATAATAACAACCCTTCGGCCTTATTGTTAAATAAGAATAGAAGGCATACATATATGCAGGTCAACAGGTCACTGAGCAACCGGTTTACATGTTTTTAGACTGGGACTTCCCTATAAAATTTGTAAAAAGAAACCATTTTTTCCCTCTCATTGCGAGTATTGGGTACTCCATTATTGGAGACGCAAATTTGTTGGCACAAACCTGACAGATAACCTATCAGGAACTAGCACAGAGTGAGCTTATTATATATGTATCTGAAGACGATTTCAGAAAAAAAACACCGAAAATACTTCGAAAAACCCGAATTTTCACAATAATATCAAAATTTTACCAAAATAAAAAATTTCCACAATTTGTTAATATTTTATGCTTATTTTTTAGACAGTTCTTATATTTCAGTTATAAAAATAATATTGGATAATATTAAAACGCTGTAATGAAGACTATATAAGATTGACCCTTAGCGCATATATCACTGTTTCTATTTTTTAATTTCTATTAAAACTAACAGAGTCCTTACTATATTATAAGTACATATGGATTACTTATAATATAGTAAGGAGTAATCCAGAAAAAATTTAAAACTCCTACTTTTATTGTGTTGTAAATATGGTTTATATATTTACTTTATAAATAGGTATCCACCTCTGGGCAATTACTTCCGATATAAGTAAGTTTTCTATAAAATTTTGTTATTGTAGAGTTCTGTTAATCGTATACAGAAATAAAAGATGCTGTCAAGTTTTCAGTACTATTAAATCGTACGTGGTTGAGTATTTTATTAGTTTTATCTTTTATATCTAATTTCTCTTGAAAATATACCATATACATATTTTTGCGGGAAAAAAGTATCTAATATTTGAATTAAAAATCGTCCAATAATTTTTATAAGATGCGAACACAGACAGACAGACAGACAGACAGACAGACAGACAGACAGGTGGATAGATAGTTAAAGTTGTATTACATGTACTAGCTGTGCCAGCCACGTCGTAGGGGTCCTGACAATATTTTGTTCGATATTGCTTTGAAAGTAATCCACACCAAATTTGAAGACTCTTACTTTTATAGTGCTTTAACTATGGTATAGATATCCCTGGATAAAATTCCAAAATTTATAAAAAAATTCTAAAATTTATATAAAACTAGCTATACCCGCCAATATTTTGCTCGGTTTTGCTTTGAAAGTATTTCATACCAATTGAAAGACTCTTACTTTTATAGTGCTTCAGTTATGGTTTATGTATTTAATTTATATTAAGGTACCTATCCCTCGATAAAACTCTAAAATATTTTGATTCTGCCCCACTGTGCACTGTTTAGAATAGATTCATAGAGTTAAGTTTTATCAATTATAGAGAAATTAAAATATACAAAGTTATCACATTTATAAAAATTCTAAAAATTATTGTAAACCTCTGTAAGTGGTGTTTAAAATATTTTAATAACAATGTAATTCCACAAAGTAAAAATACAAATTTTAATCAACTGGCGCCATCTGTTGCGTAATAGTTTCTCAAATATCCCACCTTGAAAAATAAAAAATATGTGTGGTGAAAATATAACCGTATTGAAAATATCCCAGTTTTAAACCGAAAATTTTAGCACCTTTAATCCGGAAATTGCGTTTTTCGCTGCCCTTTCTCGACTTTCTCTTGGAAATACGACGTTATTGAGGGAAAAAAAGTATCCTATATTGGGACCAGGATACTAAGGTACTTCCTCACAAAATTTTGTTAAAATCCATCCAGTAGTTTTTACGTGATGCGAATACAAACAATGAAGGACAGACAGACAGAAATGAGTTACTATTTTATTATATGTACAGATTCGAGAGGTATTGTAGAGTTCTGTAAATAGTGTATAAAATATCACGCTTTCAAAAATAAAAGGCTCTGCCAAGTTTGCGAACACAGACAGACAGACAGAAAAAAATTCCAAAAATTTAATTATTTTAAATTTTATTAATTTTCCAAAAATATTTTATGTACAGAAATTGTCCTGTTATTGTTTTATTATAAGTATGTATAGATGACTGTCTAGTTCTGCAACTACAAAGTTGATTAAGAAAAATATAAACATAAATTTATGAACTGCACCACAATCCCAAGGTCTTCTATGAAAACAAGTTTTACAACCATTTAAATTGACATCACTGTTTGGGTAGAAGTTGTAATTTTGGTTTTATTTTTGTTTTGGCCTTTTCTTCTCTTAATAAAGTCTGTTATTGTTTTTGCTAAATTCATTTTTCTTTTTTCAGTTTTTTTTTATTACTTTTTTTTCAGGTGTGAGAATAATTTTGTATGATTTCATGTTTGAATTTCTTTGTTTTATAAAACAACAAAAGAAAATTAAACCTTTAGGTTCTGTCTTAAAAAAATACTTGTTATTATTAATAAACAAATGTGATAACTTTGTATATTTTAATTTCTCTATAATTGATAAAACTTAACTCTATGAATCTATTCTAAACAGTACACAGTGGGACAGAATCAAAATATTTTGGAAATAACCTAGTCATTTATAAACGGCTAGGCCGATTGATCCAAAATTTGACACGAGCATAACAGAGTAAGGAATATATACAAATTTATATTTTTTTTTTTGTGTAAACTAACTATATGTGAGTACGTTTAAACAAAAATCGTATAAAATAGATCATCCTTGTAGAAGATGGAGGTCCTACAATATGACCTATTTTACATCGCAATTTTGACTTTAGCCTATGTATTCTAAAATGCCAAAGCTGGAAACGAAAAAAGAAGACTGCTGTAATAAAGCTATATATGCTCCAAATTGTTTTTGAAAGTATGTAGACTTTATGGGTAAAAGAGTAAAAAATCACAATTTTGGGATTCTTGGCCTTTATTTTGGGAATTGTGCAATTTACTTTGTGTTAATATTACAATTTTTTTTGCCATTTTATTTTACTTGATCAGCAACATATGCACAGCAAATTTTATTTAAAAAAATAGTTAATGGCCTTTTTTGGGCTAAAGAACACAAAAATGCAATCATTTTTGATATTTTAAATTGAAAATCGTCTAGTTTTTAACTTAGTAAAGATACAAGCTTTAAAATGGACCAGGGAAGCGAAAAATAAAAATTGTATTTCTTAAAACGCTTATAACTTAATCATTTTAAATTAATATTTGCAAATTTAGATACCATTTTCTAGGTATTGACAAGACCTTCAAGTTTAAATAATCAGAGTAAAACTGAAGAAATGGCAAGCTGTAAAAGGATTTTCAGGTGCGAGGTTCCGAACTTTGAGGCCATACAGCGCCAGTCCTGGAGGGTGTATGGAACCACCGAGGCATGGTCTGCAAGTATCGTATTCTCCGATTTTCATCTAAGCGGGTGACTGACTTCGTCATAAACTGTCACTAACGAAGCCGTATTATTGTCTATTGATAAAATGATCACGCTGCCTAATTAAACAGAAAGAGAAATTTCGCAAATACCACGAACCATAAGTCTAGGTTATTTGTAGTACATAACTAGAGAAGTCGAAAAAGAAATAAAAATAAAAATTAAAGAAAAAACGCTATAAAAATAAGAAATTAGCATCACTTAATTTTTCAATACATTTTCAATGTTGGGTCAACCGTCACAGGTATAAATCCAAAATATAAAAGCCCCAAAAAACATCTGAAGTTTTAATGAATTAGAAACTACAAATTTATTTCATTGTTTGACCAAATCCCTCACTGTACTACCCCTATTGTTGTTATCTTACCATTCAAGTTTTGTAATTATAATCGGAAGTTATTGAAACCTCGATCACAGATTGCAAGCGAAAGAAACAAAATCACAAAAGGGATTT